>VXAB01004349.1:0-133056 GCA_013399175.1 Odontophorus gujanensis | reverse complement strand
TTAAGATCTCCGGCTCTACAATGACTGATTCCTTAGCTTGAATGACATCACAGTACTCTGTTTCAGCAAAGGTTTAACAACAGTTTTAGAGTTCGCCATCTACTTATGTCAGAGTATCTAACACCTCCCAGCTTTACATTACACAATTGCTTGCAAAGAATTGTATCAACTGATATAGAGACAAGTCCAGTCTTAACAGTAGAACATATAGACATATATGTATACACATATATTTATACAATACATACATACACAATGTGTGCAGCTTGCATTTAGCAAAAGCTTTTGTATTTGTGTATGCAAGAACAACTAAAGATTTATTACAAATATTTATTGATTTACTCTGTGCATGCAATTTAATTTTTTCTGTGAAACCTCTTGGAGAAATTTGTAACATGCGTAAAAATTCATGGTATCACAAAAAGATTTTTCTTGAACTGGATCATTGATGCACACAGTGTATCAAGAAACACTAAAATTTTAACAGAATGAGCCATGTGAACCTCTGCAGAGAACTGTTACTGTGTGACAGATGGTAGCAGAGGGGCAGAATGGTGTCTGACATCGAGCTGTGTACAAAGCAAAGGTATGTCATCACATTCCTATGTGGAAATTAAGGTGACCATTGTGAGCACAGCTAGGCACAGGGTGGTGTGTTTCAGCAGTGATGAGACAGACAGTGGGTCACTTCTACAGGTGCAGATTTTCATGAACATGGCATGCAGGCTCTTGTTCATTGCTGGCAAAAATGCATAGATAATGGAGGTCACTGTTGAACAATAGTGTTTTGTACCTGATAATTTGCTCTATCAAATGGTGTTACTGTGCTTTTTATATCTCATGTATTTTTCATGGAAGTAAATGTGAGGCATTAAATTCAGAGTGACCTATTAACATATGATCTTGCTTCAGTATCTTCAAATTGTGAAAAATCCAATCATTTGCATAGGCAGTTTTATAACAGTTAATTATTTGTACAGTAAGAATGTGTACACTGTTTCTAGTCTGACTGCACTCAGCCTCCAGCTACTGTGTTTCAATACAGTATTTTTCTGCAGTCAAACTGAGGAGTCATGTACTTTCAGAAATGATATAGCTATTGAAGGCTGAGATAAAATCCTGTCTCAGACTTCTCATGGGTAAACTAAGCCAATAGATTTGTTAAAACTTTTCACCAGAAGGAAAATTTTCTCTCTCAAGTTACTCTTCTTATATTTTCTTCTAATATCCAGATATTTAGCTACACCTCCCCACCTTTTTTTCATGTATGTGTGATTGATGTTACCTGAAATAATTTAATCAGTACAGGTTTCATCACAGACTTTTCCATGGAAAGTAGCTCCTCTTTCTCATTTAGTACTACTATAATTACACTTTCTTTAATCTGAAGTGCAGTGATATCAGTTAGAAATTGTTATGTCTTTGTCTGATGCTCAATGATGCAGTCTTTCGCCTTTATCTTTAGAAGATGGATTTCTTCCTGTAGATATTTGGGGAGATAGAAGTATTACAATACTAGTATTTTTCTACAAGTTTTTACTTAAAATGTAGAGAAAAATAACATGAAAGTAAGAATTGATTCCTTTGGATCTGTATTGATGTTATTTTTTTTTTTCTGATTAAAATTACCATAGAGATTTAACATTAAACTCTTTTAAAAATGATTAATAATGCTTCTGCTGATAGTATATGATGCTAATTTCATTCAAGCTGTTATGTGGGATTAAGTCAAATGTCCCATAGAAGCCTATTACACTAACAGTTGCCTTTATAAATCAACACTTAAAAACCAGTTAAAGTCAACATGAGTTTTATTTCTTCCAGAAACTGTTCAGAATCCCATATTGCTATCCTCTATCACTTCATCATTTGCATCTTGTATCAGTCTGCTGTGAAGTAGCCTAAGAAATGTATATAGAAAATTGATTAGTAACTGAGGACAAGCAAATATTCACCTATCAGTCCTAAAGAAGCTCAAGCTGGTGACAGGTGATTTACTGACAGTGTTGCTCAAACTCTTGAAGATATCAAATATACCACCAGTGTTTGAAAACTTTCTAGGGCAGATCATGGCAGCTTCCAGCTGAATAACAAATCAGTGATGTTCACCTTTGCTTCTTCTGCAAAAAGTGGTAGAAATTAGTGAAAATAATAGATTTGGTGGATTTTTAGAGTCAGAAAACACATATCTACAGGAGTTCTTTGAAAGAAGCAATGAACATGGATGCAATGGTAGATATTCCATCATTTGATTTCCAAATTCAATCAGTAAGATCCCCCTGCAAGGGCTCTTAAAGAAAATAAGCTTCCATGAGATAAGAGATCAAACCTCCATATGGATAACTAACTTCATAAGAGATAAGAAACAAAGCAATGATTTTCTTACTAATTTATTTATTTATTTGTAAGAGAAGACAGAAGAAGTATGCCCTGGATATACACATGATTAATCTTGTTTGTACCAACAGCTGCTACAGGGTGGTGAAGTTGAAGGCCTGTTGCAAAGTCTCAATGAGAAAGCAGCAGATGAATTTCAAAATCGACAAATGTAAGCCACACATATGGAAATATGTGGTCAAATTAAATTCTTTTGGATGTCTCTGCACTGTCTGTTAGCAGTCAGAACTGATAACTTGGGTTTATGATAGACTGTTCTCTTAAAATGTCAGTCATTTCTCACTGATAGTAGAAAAACAAAACGAAGGAGAATGGTAGGAAGTAAGAAAGGAAAGAATTTTTTTTCATTTTCTGGAAGGTAGTGTATTAGCAGTCCTCAATTTCAGTAGGCAAACATGTTCTTGATATGTGATAAGTATGTTTTACTATCATGTTTCCTTCCTATCAAATTTTACTTTGGATCCTTCAGTCTGATAATGAAACAGTAGGAATAGTAGGACAGATATGCATATAAACATGTATGAAAACCAAAAGTCAACTCTAGCTGGTACACAATATGAAGGGACACATTTAGTTAGCATAAATTATGATGAAACAAACAAGTAACCTAATAAAATTGTCTCTTGTGATTTAGTATTTGTGTTGCACACTAAGGGAGGAAATAGCACAGTGATTAAATAGAAGAGCAAGCAAAATGAAACATTTGTTTTTTATCTGGCATATCTCCATGAAACAAAGGAATTGGAAATTACTTGCAAGTACCAAACTGTTTAAAGGACCAGAAAATACGTTGTTAAGAACTTTTGTTAAGAAGGAATTTTGTTAAGAACAATTTTCTATGAGTTGAAGACAGATGGAACATTCAAAGAACAGAAAGATCTGCATTTTCTTATAGAATATTTTCAACAGTATCTCAGGTAATATCTTTCTGCTGTCATCAAGGCTCCTGAAAAAACAAAACAATATCTGTTTTCCAAATAAATCTCTGACAAGGACTCCCAACTCTTCTCAAATCTATGTAAAAATGACTGTCCTATGTGTCTTCCAAGTTGTCAAAAATGATGGAGATAAAGAAAAACTATGTCAAAACATGAGATGAGTTTCAGTTTAGTTAGTATCTGCAAATGCTAGGGCTGGTAAGAAAATATCATATACTGTAGAATACCTGAACAGTATGTGAGTGGATTGCATTTATGTTGAACATTTCCTATGTCAGCTCTTAGAAAATCTTTGCATATCTTAATACCACAATATAATTTCAATTACATACACACACACACACAAAAAAAAACCAACAAAGCTGCCCTGAAATAGTTAAGTCAAAATGATGATTTCTTATCATTTTCTCTAGTAATTATATAAGTAAAATAGAAAGCAATAAAAAACAATAATTTATCTTTTACAGAATGAGCTGTAATGAATAGCTATGTCCTGTTTTTGAGTGAGAACCACTTTGTGGGTAGATGATTTGGGGAGAACCTACATGCTATTTTGTGTATGTAGGTATCCATACTAAAAAAAACAACATAAAATTATAAACAAAAATATCCTCTTGCCTACTCACATTTGTTTTATTTATACCACACACTCAAAAAGATCTGAAATCCTGAGCTGGAAGTATTAGAAACAAGTCTGTACATGAGACAAATGGAACAAGAACACCATCCTGAGACTCCTGTGAAGCAGATGTGCATCAAATTGACTAGAGAAAAACACCCTATCATAAATTACTGCTGTTGTAATACTCATGTTCTTTCTCTCTTTCATGTCATTGAAACCTTTTCTAGGTATGGAATTAAATTAGTCAATCTAATAGTGTTCTCTATACTTAGTAGCTAGTAGACAGTAGAAGCTACTTCAAGCAAGAACCAATTAGAAAATATATGTTAGTAAAATGTGCTGGTTATAATCGGTATATAAAATTGAGTATGGGTCAAAACAAACAAACAAAAACAAACATACAACCTTTTATTTTAATAAGAAAAATCTTGATGATGCTTCCTGCTTGTACTTCTAAGAGTTCATCCATTTTAGAATGAGATGAGAAAATATTTCTTCACTAATTGTATTTTCCATAAGATTCAGGATTGCTGCATTTTTCAGCTTGTGCTCTTGGAAGATGAGGTCAATACCACACTAACATGTATGCAACACTTGGATTTGTTTTTGTTTTTTATTTTTTGAGTGTGAATGGGTGTAGAATCAGACTTTTTCTTAGGGAATCAGTCTTTTAGGTTACCACAGCAAAATCTTTCAAGTGAAAGTCAGAAGCTGTCTTCACTTACAGTTACCCCACCTTTTTCAAACTTTCTAAATCCTGTTCTACCAGGTGTTTAGATACAGATAATTGGCTCATGCCCACCCCAGTCAAGCTAAGTAATATTACTGACATGCAAATTTCTCCCTTAGAGTAAAGAATCAGTGTTAAAGTCCTTAATCAGAGCTGTCTATAAAGCTACAGTGCATTGATTCTGCACTCATTCCGTACGCTGTATTTTACTTGCCAAGCTCTCACTCCTTAAATGTGAAACGCCACTGAGGTTAATCGATATTGTGTTTTCTAATAAGGTAAGCCTGGAGTGCGCTCATCTCCCAACCTGCATTTTGGCCCTGTGTCTCTTCTAATGGCCAGCAATGTGAGGGAGATACCACCATTGATGCTATTCTGCCATGTTTACAAAGACAACCAGAAGGGTACAAATGAGTACTTTTACTGCTCTTTCACTGTTTTTTCAAATTTTATTCAGAGCAAATTTTTTTTTTCCTAGTAAAATTTGGAAGTAGAAGATATTTGACCACAGATTGAAAGTAACTGTACTGTATTAATAAATAAATAAATATATAAGTCCTGCTTGGACTTCATGGAATTCTTGATGGGCACTTCATTTTCCCCGTCATTACTCCTTTATTTGTGCTTCCCCTTGTACTTCCCATTTTACACTTTGAGAATAATTTTTTACCTATTTTCTCTCTGTGTTAATACACAGGAGAAAAATGGGAGATAAATTTTGGATAAAAAACTAAGTTCACACAAACAAATAAGAGAAAGCATTCTAAAAGTGTGGTTGGAGTCGTATGTTTTGAGGGGAAAATTAACTCAATTAAATTTACTCAATGAAAAAAACAAACAAAAACAATTTTTTAGTAAACGGTCAATTTTTCTTCCAAATACTGATGAAAATAAAAGTTTGAGGGGAATGAATCCATAAATAATTGTATTATAACTATTGAATATTGACAGAGTATGAGGAAAATTTTTGAAAT
This sequence comes from Odontophorus gujanensis, assembly GCA_013399175.1. Classification (NCBI taxonomy): domain Eukaryota; kingdom Metazoa; phylum Chordata; class Aves; order Galliformes; family Odontophoridae; genus Odontophorus; species Odontophorus gujanensis. Next base: position 127,395 of record VXAB01004349.1, on the reverse strand, counting down.
TAAATTTCAATGTATTCTTCTACTCATAGTATACTTGTAAAATTTTCGCGTTTTAAGAGAATAATCTTGGAAACATGTCTAGACTTCAGAGTTTTACACTACTGTTTACAATTCAATTGCAACTTTTACTGTTAGAGCAAAACAGTACTACTTTCAACTTTTTACTTCAGACAGAAACATACTAACATATTGGCTTGCCATGTTTGCACACAAGCTGCTATGCTCCTTTTTGTTCAGTTGCCTTATTCACCATAAACTCCATGAGATTTAGGAATTTGAGGAAACCAGGCAGAGAATGAGGTTATAAATTAAATTCTGTTTTTATAGTTGATGATAATCTAACTGTAAAAGGCAAAAATGGAAAAGTTATTATTAAAACAATGAAGTCCCTCTCCTCATCAGAAGAGATGAAATAATAACTGTGTGACCCTCAGTTGTAGCAAGTAGAAACTGTGTGATAGTGACGAATGAAAACACGTCCTACTATACAGATATGCTGAACTATCCAAATCAGGAAAGAGCAGCTGTTTAGTTAGTTTGCAGAGAGAGTGGGTATTTGATTACACTCATTTTAGATCAGATTTGTTTGTATTGGCAGGAAGAAACAAATATAAAAAAATCTAAGATTCTGTCAAGAAAAATTTTGCAATAATATTATGTATGTGCAATGTGCGTAGTTATATGCAAAAATGATTAACTGCTGAAAGAAATACATAAAAAATAATTATATGTCAGCTATCTACTTACAATAGCAGTTAATGGGAAGTTTTATACTGTCAACATAAGCATGGAAATAAGAGAAATAGAGTGGGTTATGTTTTTACTGTTTGATAAACTGAAAAGAGGATATGGATAAGTGATATCTATTTTCTGAGTTGAAGAAGATAACAACATTGTAAGTAAAAATGTCAATCTCCAAAGAGGGACAAATTGGCAATCTGAGGCATTTTGTCTGTAGTTTTGGCTCAGTAGCTAATAAAGCAGAATCTCCACCAAATGAAGATCTGGAGTGATCTGCAGCTTTAACCCACAGTGGGTCTTCTGCCTTGCTCCATAATTTCCTTTAATTCTTCGATCTTAGATCTGAGTGAAGTTCACAGAATCAAAACTACCTTGTAAGAAACTTCTGGAAAGAATATCTTTTTCTTGCACTGCCTGATAAAGCATAGAAAATTCTCTCTCCATACCTTCAATGGAAATTTGAAGTATGCTCCCACTATTTCTAAAAAAAAACCAGGTAGTTTATAAAAATGTTCATATTAACCTTCCTTTTCTTCTTTTTTTTTTTTCTTTCTTTTCCTTAAAACAATGGTAAGGATTAATATTTCATATTTTCATACTGTGGTGTATCAGTTTCAACTTTTTTAATGTTTGGATACTCAAATATGCTTTAGGTTATAGATAATACATGAACCACACTAATTCCTTAATTAGTTCATTTATCCCCCTTTTGTAGTTTCAAGGACCCCCTGAAGATAGTTTAAACTCATCAGTGAAGCTTACAACACTATTTTTAATCATGCACAATTGATAAATTGAGGGGAAAGAACGAACATTAAGGGCCAGAACAGAAGATCTATTCTGACCAAGCTGCGAAAGAGAAGCAGCCAAGATTCTGATCTGAGTGAGAGTTTATTATGAAAGAATTAATTTGTTGGTTGTTCCAAAAACAACACCTCCTATTTATTTCCATGGAAACTCGAACAGAGAACACAATAACACTTTCTGAAAGACTGAATTCTCAGCTACAAAACACTATTTTTCTATATAGTCACCACCATTATCTATGTGTTTTCACCAGTGATGAACAAGAGCCTGTATGCCATGTTTGTAAAAAGCTGCAGCAGTGGAGGTGAACCACTGTCTCTGTCACCACTGCTGAAATGCTCCACCCACTGCCTCACTGTGTTCACATTCTCTGTTTGGTCTCCATAATCATTCAGCAAGAATCAATGAATGCCAATGTGTGCAGTTTTTTTCTGCATGGAGGAATTCACTTCCACCCTTTGCTTCACATACACTTACATGTCAGCAGCTATTCTGTCAGACTGCCCCTCTGCTGCCCTCTGTCATGCAACAACAAAATGTAATGGAATATTGGTAAGAAAGTTCAGCCTCTACTGCCATACCACCAACGTCCGTCTCTAGCATTGTGGGCAAATATAAAGAAATAAGAGTCAGTTCTTTTGGAGCAACCCTCCTAAATTAAATTCTAAATTATCGATTTTATTCTTGACAACACCTCCAAGCATTTTAATTAGCTTTTGCAGTGGTTAATCTAAGACACACAGCTGCATTTTTATAAACACAAAGATAATCATGCACAGTTTTTGGTTTTTTTTTGGTTTGTGTGTTTGTTTTATAAACCCTGAGAAATTCGTATTGCATTTCATTCACATAATGAATAAGAAATTAATTTCACAGTGAATCTGTGAAACCCTGGAGGATCTTTGAATTCTCACAGTTGAACCATACCCTTGACATCACAGAATTAACTCCCTAGAGCTTTCAGAAATCAAAGATCTCTGTTATAACTAGAAATAATTTTAAGGGCCATTACTCTTGTACTACTGAAAACTCCATAAAGCAAGAAAGACCTCTCCAACTACTTTTCTTTACCACTAATAAGATTTGTTTCCTTTTTTATTGTTGTTTGTTTCATCATATACAAATATATACTGCAAAAATGAGAGTTCCACGTGTGTACTCTTATATACTCTTCTATTTTAATATTTCTTTTTAATCTAGTAGAAGTTCTGTAAAAAGGTTTAGTACTGTGTCCTCTACTACTTTAAGAACGCTTATTCTTTAGACAAATGCCGGTACAGTTGTACAGCTAAGAAATAAACAAATTAAAAAAAAAATCAAAATCAAACTCATTTTATGGTTCGAAATAGCTCCTTCTCTATAATTATTTTGAGGAGAGCTCCTATAGTTAAGTTTTGTGAAGTGCATTTAGATGTTGTTCTACTTATATCAACCATTTAATAACAAAGAACCTCAATATGTATATATTTTTTAACCACCCAGCAATCTGTGGTCTGAAAGTTCAAATAGAATTTATTCTTTCTGTTGTATGAATCACTTTAGTTCTCTAAGCACCACACAGTCAGTAATGAACTGTAGTGTCACAGTACTTGTGCAAAGTAAGTACAAAGTATATATCTGCCTTACTCCCAAATTTTACTTGCAAGGTTGAAGAAAAGTGCACTAAAAAATTATGCCAGATGTTGCAGAGAACACTGATGAATGGTAGACCACTACCCTTTTACTAACCCGTCTTTTACCTTCTCCTTTAATTTTTGCTTTCACGCATGCACAAGTGAATGATCTTGCTGGTATGCACTGATGTCACAGAACCAGAGATGATATTGACAAAGTAAAACAGTACTTATGTTACATTTTGATAAATAAGGAAAACAAAAGCTACAAATGCTACCAGTTCTCTACTCTTCTCTCCCAGTGAACCCTGAATTTCTCACTTGCAAATTACGTTGTGGTTTGCGCAGGACATCAGACTCCACTGACATTTAGAGCACGCCGAAAGACATACTCAGGCTTTTTCTGAAAAGGGCAAAGGAAGTAGAATTGGCTCCCTGGTTGTTCATTCCACTTTTGGGAGCATTTCTCCCAACTTCTAGCCAAACAGCTGAAGCAGTTGTTTCCACTAATGTGAATTAATGGAAGTTGGTTCATGCACAGAGAGTGAATTTATGCAGGAGAGGCAGCAGCCCATACCCAGTAAACCTTCATATGAGCAATACTGAACACTGTCAATAGTTCAATATATTGTACTTTCACCTGATTTCAAAATATTCTGCTTATGATTTATCATGCATATACATCAACCTAAATTGTAACATCGAGAAACAGAAAACTACTCATACAATTAACTGTTCCAGGCTGGATATTATTCAACAAAATGGGAGGCAAAGCATTAAAAACAATGTAGTAGTGGGGCAGGCTGACCACCTATAAAACCTAAGTTCTTAAGAAGAGTAATTATAAACTCTATTGTCAAACAAACATTGACAAGTTTCTTTCACATTTGTGAAAGATACAATGTGTTCTTACAGTTTCAACAAAAGGGTGATTCTGCAAAAAGAAAATTCTTCGTCTTGTTTCTCGTCCTAGCACAATTTTACCATCAGGCTCCACAAGAAAATGACACAGAGGTCATGCTGTTTGTGGTATCAGAAACCCAGTGCTGTCAGAAAACTGAAGTTTCAAACTGATTTGATATGTGGAAAGGCAATTATAGTAACGAAACGCAGTGATAGTGTCAAAACACAATAAGAAGCGTTGCTGAATTTTCTGAAGATCAGACGTGCTACTACCTTGTAGTGCCCAATGCTATCTTTTTGGGAGAAAAATTAAAAAAAAGGGCAAATTACTGATCTAAGGCCAGCAGAACATGAAGCAGTTTGGGGAAAAGGACTAGGACAAGTTTTTGTTCTCTTAACTTCCAACTGGAAAAAAATAAAGTATCTTGTGAGACCAGAGACACTAGAAAGTTGGGTGGTAAAGTGGTTCACATTTCAAGAACACTGATTTAGAATCAGTGACAGGTTTGTGGTCTAAGAACTGTCAAGGGAAACTTTGTAATAGACAGGATTGTCTGGTCAGGTAGTGGAAATGAACAAAACTACCTTTGAAAGACACTGCACAATCACAGTATCAAGCACTTTACAACCCACTCCACCACCATACCCCATTTAATGTTTCCTAGGTCAACATTACAAGATGTGAATAATCTTGGAAATTCTGGGGGGTGTTTCATTACAGATACTGCATGGGTCTACTAAAGAAAATTCCCTCTTGGATGTGCTACTCACAAACAAGGAAGAACTGATTGGGGTTATAATATATATAGATAGATAGATAGATTAGTTGATGGCAAATTTGACTACAATTCCATGGATGGTGGATGTCAAAATAGAAGAAAAGGAACTCCAAAACTGCAGAAGAAAACTTTACCTAGTTTAGGAAGTAGGTAGGTAGAATGACCAGAACAGTTGCCCTGAGGACAGATGATCCTTGAAAAGGAAATCAGCTTTCAAGGGCAACCTTCTCAAAACACAGGAACTGTCCAACCCTTTCTGCAATTAAAGAGGTAGTCATAACTTGGAGCCACAGTAGCTGAATGGGAAACTGACTGAGCTCAAATGAAAAATGAAAGTTGGAAAGAATGATAGATTATGAAAGAGGAAGATAACATTATTAACCAGAGATAGAGAGTAGGTAGAATTAGGAGGGTCAAAGTTCTTCTGGAACTGTAACTGGAAAAGGATTAACAAGGTAAGTGGAAGAGATTTTATGAGTACAAAAGAAAGACCAGAGGAAATGTGAACCCTGATGAATAGGGTAGGAGAATATGCAACGGAAGGCAGGGAAAGAAATGAGGTCAGACTTTTTTTTTTTTCCTTTNTTTTTTTTTTTTTTTTTCTTTTTTTTTTTTTTTGTTGCCTTGATCACTCTTTGTCATTCCTCAAGGTCTTCTGCAGTATCCTTGTAGCTGTGTTAGAAATATATTGACTAGAGCCTAAGTAAAGGAAAAACTTTGATTGGACTGCTGTACTCAAAAGGCAATGGTCAATGGCTTGAAGTTCCAGTGGATGTCAGATGACTGGTACTTTTCCAGGTCTGACCAAGAGCTAATATTGTTTTGTGTTTACAACATCTGATTAATGGGATGGAGCACTCAATGAACAAATATGAGGATTATGCTTAAATGGGGACATAAGAGGTGACTTACAAACTGAAAGTCATGGTTGCTAAACAGAAAAAAATATATATATACATAGGAATTCCTGCATCTAGGATAAAACAACCTAATGCATCAATAGAGACAGAAGACTGATGTAGTAATGGCCTTAATTACTTAATACCTTAATTCTGAAAAACTTTCAAGTTTTCTTCTTTTGGCAAATGAATGCCAAAAATGCTGAGATATGTAATCAGGATTATTTGTCATGGAACAAATATATTGTTATTTTTCTTTTATTTAATACTACCCCCACCCCAATCCACACACAAAGTTTCTGAACTTCCTATCTCACTGCTTTATAACAACTGTGTCCAATCTGTGGCCTGTGGGACACAAGCAGCCAAGGACAACTAGTAATGCAGCCCCACAAGATCATAAACTTTTAACACTACTGTGATTTTTATGAATACTTCTCATGAGTCACTTGCATGTAACTTGAACACAGATGGCATAGGTGACAAGTGAATGCTGTGGAGGAGAAGGTGCAGTGCAACTTCAGGTGTACTGTCCTGTTTCATTCCCTTGCCCTGCAACATCATAACAGTGGTTGTTCCTTGTCAAAAGACCCAGCCCAGCCCTGGGCACACACCAATCACTGAGCAGCAACCAAAACATAGGTGAGTGTTTGGCATTGTATGGGTTGAAAACAGGGTGAGGGGAAGATGCAGTGCAGTGTTGACTCCACCTATTGTACCTATCACACAAACTCAGAAGAATCGAAAACTGTGTGTATTACAGGTTGCATCTTCTTGTACCACTATGTGAGTAAAACACAATGATTACTACTAATAATATTTCTACTTACCTAATATTGTTTTGAAAGAAAATGGAATTAAAAAATGTGTGGATGAAGGAAGTGTTCAACAGAAAGTGGTCAGATGAGTATTTTTTGTCAAGACAAATAATATGGCACTGTTCCTCATTTGTAGGATAATGGTGTCAGTTTTCAAAAATTACAAATTGAAAAGAGAAGTGCAAAACAAAATGCTTCCCAATTAAATGCATATCAAGGAATGTTTCTTCAAGACAAAATAGTAGAACTGAAATAAATTTGTAGTTTTAACAAATCTAAAAAAACCCACACCATTATATCTCAAATGCACTGTACTATAAAAGCTGGGCGTATGGTAGCAAATGTGACTGCAAAATAAATCTATAAATAAATCCTGATTATGAGTTTATTAAACAATATACGGAAAATGAAAAAGGGCAGATATGATTTGCCCTGAAAAAAACATCTAAAATCAGTTTGTCTCACCAGACTACAGCTGGGAGAATTGAAGAAATATGAAAACATATTGAAAGAAATCTGGAAATTTTCTACTTTAAAATTTTGTTCTTGACAATAGATGAAAGTACTGATGCTACAGAGATGGCTCAACTTGCTATTTTCACTAGAGGTATTGCTAATGAATATATTGTCACTGAAAAATGGCTTCTATGGTTCCATTAAAACAGGCAGCTAAATTTTTTAATTTGCATGAAGTAGTAGAAATTACATTGAAGTGATTTTCTTTCATCTTTGTCAGCATATTTGGTGTAACTACTGATGGCACAATGGTGATGACTGGTGAAAAAGAAAGACTTAATAAAATTAATAGAAGACAATGCAATTACCACTACAACTCACATTTGATGAAACAGTACTGCATTGGAAATCAAGAAAATGTATGGGCATAAGCTTTAAAAATGTGAAATGTACAAATCATCTACAAACCTACATATTTTCTAAAGTCCAAGGGACTGTATCATCACCAATTCCAGGAATTCCTTAGAAGCATGGATTCTGATGGTGGGAACATCATAGAATCACTATGGTAGAAAAAGACCTCCAAGATCTTATAGTACATCATCTACTTTTCTGAAGTAAGGTGGCTACGTAGGGGTTAAATGTTAAAAAGATTTAATGATTGTCAAATGAAATCAAGTCATTTGTGGAATCAGAACAAATATTTGTACCAGAAATTGAAGATGAAAAATACTTCACAGATTAAGCATTTTTGGTGGAGTAGACTGCTTATTTAAATTAAACATAGGTCTTTAATGTGCAAATTAATTTGTTTGCTCTATGTTTCAGACCTAAATATTGTTCAAAATGAAACTTACATTATGGTAAGCTCAAATAGGCAAATAGTTTTCTGCATTATGACAAATCACCTAAACACAGCACTGAATCAGTGAAAAATATGCAGCCTTGCCTTCCATTTTGATAAAAGAATTTGAGAATATGTTTCAAAATTAAAAAAAAAAAAATCAGATTTTTTGTATATTTGCAACTCTATTTTCAGTCAACATAAGTACGTCACCTGTGAATTTTCAAATGGAATGTATAGCATTGCAAACAAAGATTTAACTCAAAGAAAAACTTGATCATATCTTATTACCAGACTTATATGAGACCTATCTTACCACAGCAACCTCACTTCATAATCAAACCTCAATCATGTCACCACTTTTTTTTCAACACATATATTTGTGAAGAACTATTTTTAATTATAAAGCACAGGGAAAATAAAATTTCATCAAAAATCTCTGATGAACTGACAACTTCCACCCAAGTATATACTGATGCATTAGCTTCACAAAAAAACATAGTTACATATCTCAATAATTTTATGTTTGTTGTCTTTTTTTTAATGCTTTTATCAAAAAATATGAAAAAACGGAATATAAATGTTATATTTTTATTATAATAATTTAAATAATCTTATATATGGGCCAAGGTAATTCCTCTTCACTCAACGTAGCACAGGAAGCCAAAATGTTGGACATCCATGCTTATGCAGAGAAACAAGCTGACTCCATCAATAGCTGGTGTAACCCACTTATGATAAACCAGTGCTCAGCTACCAAATGGAGTTAGCAGCTATGGAGTTACCACTGAGAGTGACCAGACACAGACTTAAGATATCAATCATTAGGCTTTGTCTGAACTTGTTGCAGCCTACTGTAAAGGACTTTCTTTTTCAGCAGCAATTATGGACTTTGTACACAGTTCACAGACCAACATTACAGAGTTAAGCAGAATATTTTTAAAGTCAGACATTGTCACCCTGTGATATACCATGCTGTGCCTTTGCCTTTTCTTCTATGATCAGTAGCAACTCATGTTAGTTTCTCTCTCTAACTGGTTGGCTTTCAAAAGATGTAGTCATCATTTCAGTTTTAATATATTATTAATTCTTGTTTTTTAGTTTTTTTTTTGTTTTGTTTTTAATGTGATTTTGTAATCCATCATGGATTGAAATTGTGATTAGTCTTAGATGAGTTTTCTTAAAATAAGTTTTCTGACATTAAGGATTTTTTTTATTATTATTATCATTATTATTATTAATTCTTCCACTCTGGAAGAAAAATGGAACAAAAAAAAACAAAAAAAACCCTCTAATTTTACCACCCCAAAAAGTTCTTATGCCTTCTTAACTATCCACTAAGAACAATTAATTTGAGCAGTGTTATAATAATGTGAAACCAGTTCAGGAAATAGGCAGAAATGACCTTGCCGACCTTTCAAGTTATTCTTCATATAAGACTTCTAATCTTGTCTCATTAAAATGTGTAGAGACATACATGTGGATAACGGAGAGCTTTTCTCATCATGTGCAGAATAAAGATCCTGTTTTCCCTGCTTACAGATTTAAATTGGGAATAAAACAGATGATGAAAATGTCAGAGACTATATTAGTCTGTGATGTATCTCTTTACTATCAAAGAAGAAATAAAAGGTGTTTACTGTTTCTTACACAATAAATAAATCTCAGAAACTCTAGTAATTTCTGAGTGGTGTACTGGGGATAAAATAGTTTTTCATCATGATTTTGAAGTATTTAGAGATATATCTTTATCACTATTTTCAGAAATTTCCTCAAACAAATAATACACACGTCTTTGTAGATGTAATATTATTTCCCTTTTACTAGCCTGTCTGAAGAAAAAATAAAAAATAAAAATTATATATATATAATTATATATATATAATACTTTGACTGAATTTGTCCATCAGTGAATTTTTAACAGTTCAGAATTGGGATGTTGTCCTGATTCTTCTCATATATGACAAAGAATGCTCAGAATTTGACTAATGGATATGAAGGAATAGGATTTTTGATGTAAAAGAATGTAACGTAAACTGCAGAAATAATGCAGTTTTTCTGAGATTATCACATAAACACTGAGATTAGAGGAACAACAGGAAAAAAGCAATAAAACCCTCTCTAGCCATTTTGGTATTATTTAACTGATCAAAATGATTAAGTTCAGGTGAGGATGGAGGCAGAGGAAACTTCTTGAGCCCTTCTTGGTCTGCTTGGAATCTCAAGGTTTTATTTATTTTCTTTCCTACTCTTTTTCTTCCCAAATTTTCAAGAACTTTCATTTAGTTTTGTCTCCTGTTTTCAGAAAGGACTAAGAACTTTAGCTACTCCCAAATCAAATTGGTTCTGTTGCAAAGAAGAAACACTTTGCAATGCTGTTATTTACCCATATACAGAAATGTGAAAACCCATCCAGTTGTAAAATGTGAAATATCCCAAATTAATGTATAAATAACTGGAAAGTCAATTAAAAACTCAAAATTTATTTTGTTTATTTTATGTTCTTTGCATTTGTTGCATATTCAGTTTGTGAATACTGCAACAAGGGGAAGCTTTTATCATAAAAACAATACGATATTTATTCTCCAGACCTTTCTGGTTCTCTAAGAAATCTGAATTCTCTTTTCCTCTCATGGTTAGCATGGACAAGGCACGTGTTATCACTAAGCTCAGCGCCACCATGCCAGCACTGAAATGTATAAATTTCACAGCAGAAATATACTGTGTCTGCCTGTGGAGATTCACCACCAGCCAGAAGGTCTTAGAGGTGCAACAGTTCAGAGCAAACACTTTTAAAAAACTGCAGTTATGTGCCATGCATAAGCACCTGTTGGTGCTTAATGATCTTTGCAAAAACAAAATGTGATAGCTTGGAGCTGAAAAAAAAGAAGTCTTCATCTTCAATAAAACACGAGGTAATACCAGGGTGCTACAGAAGGCTGAAATTAGTTTTATTGCTTTTAATTAATATGATTTCTGCAGGACTGACCATGAGTGGCCTGTAATTTACCACAATTTCTGTTTCTGCAAAACTGCAGTAACATATGTGGGAATAGATCCTTGCAGCTTTCTGTTCTGGGTTCTAGTCTTTCCTCAAAATCATTATATAAAAAGAAGAACAGAAATGTATCTGGCTGCTCCAGTCTACAGTCATTCTGAACTGGATGTCAGAGCATTGTGATGGAATGTATATTTCTATTATATATTTGTTCTACTTTGTTTCTTTCCCAGTAGGATGCTTCGGTTAATTATTGTGCTCCTTTTAAAACAGGTGCTGTTGGTAAGCCAGAACTTTGAGTAACCCTTGTCTTTCACAAGTAACCTTTTAAAAATTACATCATTTCCCACTGAATTGTCTTTTCCATTCCTCTTATCACCTTAGCAAATGCAAATGAAGTAATTATCCAGTTAAATTCTGAACAGGCATTATTCATTTGAGAAATCATTGCTTTGTAGTGCAAAGGAAGCATTCTTGCCCCACCTTTGGCACTTTACAATAAATTCATTCTGATCTAAATTGATTGCTGTGGGATTACCTTGGAGTTATTAAAATAATGCTGTATTGACATTCACTAATGTCTTTAATTAACAGTTTCAAATTCTGACATTTCAAATTAAACATGCACAAATATAACTTATATTGTATGATTTTATATGAATTTGAATGTCCTTATTTTGGACATTATACAGTTGGTCTCAAAAATTGTTTTTTGGTTAAGCAAAACTGATAGCAGAGAAGGAGGTGATGAGTACCCCATAGACGACAAGATAAGATAGCAAAGTCTGGGAAGAGCAGAAAATATTCAAGCTTCCAAGAACAAATTGCTTACAGAAGTGTTGTGAATTGCAAGTCCAAACTATTCATTAATCTCTCACGTTGATTTTCTGGACAGATTCTAGCTATACACATAGCAGCTGAAGACAAGAATACTCTTTACCTGCAACTGGCAAGGTGCTTTATGTGGAGATCACATAAACTTCTACAGGAAGGTCTTTGGATTACACTTCATAGTAAAATCGTGTGATTTCAGGTTGTTACATCAACCTAAGACATATTTTATGTTTTGAATCTTCTTTTGTTAAACCAGTATACAAGAACAATTTAAAAATCTTTTGTGAAGTCGTGCTTGTATTCTTAATTTTGTAAGGAAAATTAACTCTATCAAGACTCAGAATTTCTCCAACGTATCTACTTCTATGAAACTCTAATAATATAATCTTTGTGTAAGAATGCAAACATGTGACAGAAGCATTATATTTTGTAAAGGCTTGAGCATCTGTGGAAAGATATGCAGGTGACTTTGTTGCTTGTAGATGTAATGAACATAGTTTTAGCTACTGTTGAATTTTATAGTTTTCTTTTCTTTTCCTTTGTTGCGATATTTCCTCAAATGTTGACAAATGTGTAAGCAACAGGATGACTCCAATAGATTAGAACATGCTGAGCTGAGGCAGCTGTTCTATAGAGCTTTTCTTCAATAATGTGATTTGGCCATGTGACAATGAGAGGTAGTCTTCTGTTGTTTTAGGCCAAGAGCCACATAAATTCCATCTAATAAATATGCATTTACTTTCTGAAAAATAGCTAACCACATGTTCAATAGATATAAAAACATACACTTTGCTGTTATTTATAGTGTGTAGGCCAATCGCTAAAAGTTATATAGCACTGAGAACGTGAGATGTTGATGCAGATTATTTCATCCCAGTGGTCTCTGAATGGTAGCTGGGGACTGTTGCCATGGAAGGAAAAGCAAGAAGGTGTCCTTGCAAAATAAAATTTGGTAATATCAAAGGAAAGATAGGAGGATCCTGATAAACAATATAATAATAATAATAAAAAAAAAATGAGTAGAAGAATTTGAGTCACTAGACTATGGTTAAACAAACTAATATTCCTAGCGTATGGCAGTAGGTGCTGGCTTACCATCCATGTGTAAATCTTGTTTCCTGGACAGAGCAAAGAGTGATAGACTTTACAGTATACAAGTACAGTTCTAATTGGGCAAAACACAAACTCAGAATCCAGATTACAATATATGTATCAAGAAAGGAAATAAAGAGGGGCTACTAACTGGGTGGGATGACTGATAGGCAAATCAAGAAGACTGTGAATTATGAGTACATCAGCCAAAAGGAAGGAAAGACTCACTAACATTAGCACACAGGGATAAAAGGGAAGCTTTGTCCCCAAAACTTTGAGAGACTCTACAGAGGTATGCCCCAGTGGACCCTCCCTTTGTTCAAATAAAATAAGCTGAAGATTCTCCTCTGTCTCTTTGGGATAAAGATGATTGAGCGAGCTCGATGAAGAAGAAATTTTCCTAATAGCATTAATCCAAATATATTCAAAAAGTTCCAAGCTAAAATTTTTGTTGGAAATTTTGATTCTTTTTTTTTTCTTTTTTTCTTTTTACAATAATGCTGTCAAAGAAAATAGTTTTGAAAAAGAATGGGACTATTACCATGTGAGAAAGGAAGAATCAAAGACTTGCACATTTCAAACGAATCATAATTAATACAGAAGATCGTAGAAAAAAAAATACAACCTTTCCTTGAGATTACTGCTATTATTAAATGTGAAGAAGATTACCAAATAAGATTCACTGAATGAGGAAATCTCATCTCCACATTCTTTTGGAATGAAACTCCCTAATATCCTCTGTTACACTTCATGTATAAACTATCAAGAAGTGGCTTGTAAGCTGGTGTGTCTGAATAATTAAAGAACCTATGCTGTTAGTTATTTGAATAATCACTGATTTATTTTTTTTTTATGTATATATGTATATACATATTCAGCAAACTGAACAGATTAGTGTTCTGAACTAATCCCTTACTTGAGTTGAAGCTGTTTAGTAAATCCTACTGCACTTTTGATTAAAACAAGAGTAAAAATATGTAAGTCTGTTAAGCATAAGCCTTTTTATAACCTCGATGCAAGCATTTGTCTTGTTCATGGGCTTGACAGAAGTTGACTTTGAAGAACAAGATGGGTTCTTCCCCTTACATTATACTGAAATTTTCTGTGATGAAGGCTTTAACTTTAATAATAGAGCTTATTAATGTTTTTTCATGACCTCCTTATATACTGTGATCTCCATGTGGAGAGACAGTAAGTTAGGAAACATTGTGTTATCAAAGAACTGAGAAATTGACAGCATACAGATTTTACTATTTCTATGAAATTAAGAAGTATAGGAAATGCTCAATATTTGAATGTTCCTGGAAGCTGGAAAAAAGCAGAGTAGAAATGAACTCTGGAGAGTTCTCGACTTGCTATGTGTCTAGTTTTAGGAGTCTGCTTATTTCTTTTTTAAAAAGGGGGAGCGTAACAAATTTTAGTTCATTATTTTCTCTGCACTGTTTTACTTATTCCTCTCCCGTAATAGCACTGTACAAAGTAAGCGGAATAATGGAGTATTTCTCTGTTTCATCAAGTATATTTTCCATAGAGCTAACCTTAAATTCTAGGGTGAAATTCTGCTTTCTTGCACATTTGCTGTGCTCTGGAGAGGGTGTACACGAGAACCAAAATTTTAAAGAGAGTATGGGGATATGAAATAGAGCTTGGCACATATTTTGTATTAGTGAATCTCTGTAGTTTCTAAGATTTTGCTATGACTGAGGTGGGGGGAGGGGGGGAAAGCATCTAAATTGATTGTTTAGAAAAAAACAAACCATAATTGAGATTAAAATCTTTACTTGAAACAAAATATGTGCCATGTACTCCAGTAACATCTTATTTTTATTCAAGTCCAGGCTGTTTAATATTTACTGTTACATACATTCAATGAGTCTTTTTTTTTTTTCCATTGAAATCAAGTTGAATCTCAACAAGAACTACTAGAATAGTCTCTTTAACACCCCAGGAGTCTGTTCCACTTTCTTTTTCTTGCTCACTTTCTTACTAATTTCTAAAGGACAAGGGGAAATGGCGATCCCTGGGGATAGTCAAGACCAGGCTGGACCAGTCTCTGAGCAATCTGGTCTAGCTGTAGATGTCCCTGTTCATTGCAGGTGAGCTGGACTAGATGACCTTTAAAGGTCCCTTCCAACTCTAAGAATTATATGATTCTACGATTCAGATGGAGTATCTAAACTTTTATCTTTCAGGAGAAGTCATATCTGGTCAATTGGTGTTTTCATTTCCTCAATGCTGCTCCAGAATATTTGCAAGATAAATGAACAGGTGCTACTCTGGTACAACAGCAGAAGTTTGTTTTAGAAGAGGGAAGAAAAACAAAAATATTCTTGGTATGTGAGTTATATTCACGAGTCAGATGCCATGGTTTTATGATTTTTGTTATTGGTATTCCACATCATAACATCATGTAGTGTACTGGGAGTTAAAGAGTTAATGCTCCAACTCCATGGATCATCGATAGTTCTGGGTATACATGTCTCAGAACAGAAGAACTACATACTCCAGAGGACTGCATTGCTTTGTATATTTTTGTTTTCCACTCAGAGGGAAAGGTAAAAAACTGTTCCTGTGTCACGAGACACAGGTTCTTTCCCGTTCAGATAAACTCAGCAGTGAGTGTTCCCTAGCCATCTCGCATTCAGCATTTATCATAAGGCATTTTTTTGTTTGTTTTGTTTGTTTTTTGGACACTTTCTCTCTCTCTCTCATTGTATTTGATTTTTAGCTTCAATTCCAATTATATTGTATTATATTGTGTTATTTTGCATTCTGATATCTTATTTATTAAATTAGTGTTCCTCCTATGATCACTGCCGCTGTTTTGTTTTTAGGCCCATCTCCTTTTTCCTTTTCCCCTTTCCCTCTTCCCCTTTTCGAGGGCGTGGGTCCGTGGGTCCCCCCACCCCAACTGTCATGGAACTGGGCTGAACCAGACCATAAAATGTTGACAGTCAGATTCTTGATGTTTCCACTTACATTAAAGTAGCAAAGATGCAGACAATGGAAAATATTGAGAACATTTCATAGATTCATTTTTACAATTGAGTTATTTGCTTTCACTTCCATGTTTGTTTTGGTTAGTTTTGGGGCATGTAGTCCCTCTTTCGAGAACCAGGTACTTGGAAATTCAGCAGCCCATGGAACTGGAGTATTAACTCTTTAACTCCCAATGCCTCACATGACGTTATAATGTGGAATACTGATAACAAAAATCATAAAACCATGACAGTACATGTTACCAACAAGACTGTTACCTGTGTTTGCAAAGACTGCAACGGAAAGAGCTGCTTGATGCACAGTGATACATCTGTATGAGGGTGTGCTTATCATAAAGGAATCTTACATATGGGAGAAGTAAATGTAGCTGTATGTCATATTTATATTTTAATGGTTTATTGTATAGAAATAAAGTACCGAAACAATTTTTTAAGTTGTTTAGCTTTAGTTATGCTTGAAGTATGTTTTTTAAAAGTTTCCTGTAAACTGCTAGTTTGACTAAAATGTTTATAAGAATCAGTGTGATTTAATTGCATCTGAAAAGTTCCTGGACTTACATCTGTGCAATAGTACTCAGAGCTATAAAAGTAAGAAGTTAAATATTTTCATTAGCTTGAAATAGAATGCATTCAAAATAGTTTGTGAAACATGAGAAGAAAAAAAAACAAACAACGGAATTTGTCTTTTCATTCAAATTCAACATAGAACAGTAATAGACTTAAAACAGAAAAAGGCTTTATATTTCATGGGATGGAATTTCATGTTTTCAGTGTCTATGACTTATTTGGTCCTACACTTCTTAAAAGTAGTTAGTTTGCTTATTTGCACTTAACTAAACATTTACACTTCACTTTTCTGAAGGTTAAACAAATAGGATTATTTGCAATAGATGAAATTAACTAAAATTGCCCAAACACGGTTATCTGTAAAAATTATAGTATTAAGATTATTCATAGCTCTTCTAATATACCACAAGATTTTGTCCCTCAGCAATACACACTGGTAACCTAGCTGATGCAGAGTTCTTGAAATTAAGGAAAAGATTTTCCCTGATTATTCCACTAAATGACATCACTTCTGCTCTGTGCTTCAGGGCTTAGTCCACAGCACTGTTCCATTTTAGGCTTAAGCAAAATATTTCATCCAATTATTTCAACAGGAGAACTTGATAAGCAGTGAATGATAGTCTTAGGCAGCGAGAAGTAAAGCTCTACAGTGAGTTTTACTTGAGCGTTTTCAATTTTTATGTTCATTTTTATACATTGAAATGCAGTTCCAGTATCAGTGGGCTTGATTGTAAGCATTCAGTTATCTTGACTTAACTGGTCCTCCAAACTTATTGTAATTTAATTGCAACATATTGTTGCAAATGACAGTATTCCATTGGTATGGAATTACTAGTATGGACTATGGGATTTGGTAGTTTTCAGCAAAAAAAGAATCAGATTTTTATTGATACTGTTTTAATGAAGCAGCTTTGAAAAAAAAGAAAAAGAAACATATTCTGTCATCTGTCAATACATTTCTTGATGTCTTACTAATGAAAAATAATCTATCTCTCTAAGAGTGTGTACTCTAAACTGACATTGTGAGTTCTTGCTTTGAAACATGTTATTTATTTAAGCAGATTAAGAAAAGCCCTGGCACCATCTTAATCATTCCTAATTAATAGTTGAACTGTTCCGTTTTAATTTTTAGAACATGTAATTTAAATATTTTTTGACAAAACATAATGCTGGTCAACCAGTTTGTCTATCAATTTAATCACCACAGTACATAAAAGTATAAATAACTGGTATATTAAAAGGGACCTAGTGAAATGTATTTTTCCCTGCTAAGATGAAACTGTTCTATCAGAGGCTAAGATGAGAGAACAAGATGTTTCTGCTTCTTATTTATTTATTTATTTATTTATTTATTTATTTATTTATTTATTTATCATTGTTGATTTATTTTGTTTCTTTCCTGATTTAATTTAAAGCAAGAAAGAATATGGCTAGGGGATATACAAGTAGGTGAGAACTTTAAAACTCTTTCCTACTCTGCTGGAAAAGCCCACTGTGGTTGTCCAGTTCTTTGTTGTTTTCTACAGTGGTCAAGCTGGACTGGTTTAAAAAGCTCTAGAAAGGCACAGCATAGACAGATCTGTTCTTGCCCACAAAGATTTATTTTCCCTGAGTTTTATAATATTTATTGCCTTCCCCTTCTCCTTCCCTTCCCCTTCCCCTTCCCTTTCCCTTCCCTCTCCTTCATTCCTTTCTCTTCCTTTCTTCCTTTCCTCTTCTTTTTCTCTCTTTCTCTGTTTCTCTCTCTCCCCCTTTCTTCCACTCCTCTTCCCAGCTTCTTCATACAAAACTGAGTAATTACTCAGAATCATTAGTTTTATAGAATGGAAAAATATTCCTGCTTTGTCTTTATAAATTATCTTTTACAATGCCCAGTTCATGATGATGGCTACCAAATGCCAGAGAGATACAAACAAGCAAGCAATTCCATTCTGAGCAGAAGTAATGAAGCCTGATACCATAAATATTCATGTCCCATGGTTACATTCTCTGTTGTGTATAATATAGTGAACTACAATTGAATTTTTCCTGTGGTTAGGACATTTATAATAATAGGTTTCTTCTATGTCGACATCCATTGTTTAGAAAAAAACTAGAGCTCATTCTTTTTCCCTGCAGTGAAGACTTTAATAAAGTCTGTCTCAACACAGCTTATTTTTAAAATGCCTATCAGATATTTCCATCACTGAGACTTCTATTAGAGTTGATTGAAATTGACCAGCAAGATCGCAGAATTTAAAGGAGAAATAAAATGAAAGAAGTGTTATTTTGTTGGGAGACCAGGCTGTATATTATATTAAACATAGTATAATAAAAATAACAAATAATACTGTAATAATTAAAGCATATATAGATATCCTGCTTCCTGCACTCAGAGAAGCTGAGGGCTAGGATTTCTTTTCTCCTTATCATCAGGAAAATAAAATGTCTTTAAATAAGGAGGGAAGATATTCATCTAAATTCTTCTTCACAGCAGAGTAGTCAAGCCTGGAACATAAAAAGTGAAGAAGCAGGAAACAATTCTGTAGCAAAATGATCCTATTCTTCTGCTACCAGCATTTTCTACTGTGACCTTGTGTTTTGTACTCTTGAAAAGCAGAAACTGAAACTGGAGGGAATACTGTGATGATCAACAAGAGTGTATCCCATCAGACAAGACTTTGATCAGCCCTGACATTTCTGTTTATACAAATTGCCCCCTACTGGAACTATAGAGACCTCCCTCTATAATCACTATCTATTAGCATAAATTTTCAGTTTGCCTATTACAGTGGCTGTTCGCAGAAATTTATTGTGCCTCATGATTTCTTCACTGTTTCACAGGTGATGAAATCAAAAACCTAGCCAGGGAATTAGATGCATGCCTGTTTGAGAAGCTGGGTTTACATAACAAACTTAAACCTGTTCCTGATAAACTTCCTGTTTCTCTCTGACTATTATTAACCAGGGCTAAAATTGTAGGCAAAAAATTGTTGTTGGTTTATTCTATTGTTAAGATTTAGGAAACAGTCTGACAAAGAAAATCTAATACCTGTCTCTGTCTTCCTTGTTTCTCTCCTCTGTGCCCTTCTACTATTATACTCTTTATTCTGTGTAGTCATTGAGGCTGTGCTTCCTTCCTTTGTTTGTACAAGATGTCATCTGTAGCCTATAATTGCTTATCCTACCATGACATACACCACAAGCTTTTACACACAGTGAAATGGGTGTTCTGGGTATAAAAGGGACTGTAAAAAAGAAATGTAAAAGCTTGTGATGTATGACAGTGGAGAGAGTGAAAAGCATATGGATTTTATGTTTCTGAGTACTCATAAAAGGACATGACTGTGTCTGATTCCTTTTTAGAGATGAATTAGGATGGTTAAGAAAATATAATTCTAAGCAAGGTATTTCATCACAAATGTAACTATTTGAATGAGGAAGAAAGTAGAACGTAGTAGAAAGTAGTACATAAGAATTCAATACGCCCATGAATTTCTTCATTTGTAAGAAAATTTTGACATGAAAGCTTGTATCATCTTTCAAGGTCTGTAGAATTTTAATGGAAGTTGGGCATGACTGGTTTCAACTCAAATTAACAATGAGAACTCTGAAAAAGATAAAAGTAACATTGGAGCCTGCTATCTACTAAGGTTCCTTGCATTTGAATGCAAAAGCCAGATGCGCCATCCAGTCACAAGAATAAACCTGGAATTGCAATCACAAGGGTTACAACCTCACTGAATATCTACTTGTGTTCATGCTGGTTGCACCACTGCTTACAGAGGACTAATTCATCTGTTTTGATCTGTCCATCCCACTGGTAAGGAGTCCTGGCCACCAAGACTTAGCCTCAGTGTTCCCACCACAAGTGTCCTTGTAAGGTTGTCTTTAGGCCTCTGCATGAAATATGGTGACTGGTGGGCATCAAGCAATTCCATCACAGGTCATCACAGAATCACAGAATCGTAGGGGTTGGAAGGGACCTCTAGAGATAATCGAGTCCACTTCCCCCAGGACTGAGTGTAGCCGTGGCAGTGGCTAAGATGACTCCCAGCCCCTCTCCTGTCAAGGCTTTCACCTGCCCCAAGTCTGTTTTCCTTGCGTAGCTTGAACACAGACCACAGTTGTGCTGCCATTGTTTTCTGGCTGTGCTATGGCTTTTATGGCAGGTAAACCATTGCCTGATTTCACTTCTGGGCCTTTATAGAACACTTGTTTGACAGCTGCATAGAGGGAACAGAGTATACCTCACTATAGGGCCTTTACTGCTTCAGAGCAAGAGGAGGCCTCTCTCCTAAACACAACTGTGTTTTATTCAGACCCAGCAAGAGGCTGTCTTAACGGAGTGTGCTTGAAGAGAAATTGTATTTAATCAGTTTTTCTTAAAATACAAGGCTCCATTTCCAAACTTGAAGATATCCCAGGAGATCTACTTATTTTCTTATCATTCTCAGTCTATTTGCACATCATATATTAAAACATAATAAAAGCCAAATGTTTGTCCACACAAAATTACAAAAATTGTTACAAGTTTTACTGTTATTTTTCAAATAAAACATCTGTGTTGCTTTTTTTGATAGACCTGTATATTCTGAGGTTTTTGAATCAGTAGACTGTTGATATTTTAAGTGTGCTACTGCACAGCTCTGCATGCAAAAAAATGACATTCCTGTCTCTCATTTTTTCTACTAATAAATAAAACTTAATATTCGTATGTATCCCTTGAGTCCAGATGCTGTTATGAAAAAGAAAAAATTATATTCGTGTAGGACTTCTGATAATATTGCAGGAGTTGGCAATGTACAACACAGGGAGGATAACAGCATAGAGTAGATATTAAGGATGACATCTCCAATAAACTGTAGTCAATAGAAAAGTTCCCATAGGAAGCTCAGACTGGATTTCTCCTTACTTATGCAGTGTGCTCTGAAGAGTATAGATTATGAATAATTATTTAGTCTTAGGTGTTCATAGGCTAAGTGTTAAGTAGAACATTGTCTAGACATTTTGTTGATGTAAATACTATTAACTGTCTCTGACATTAAACTTATTTCTTGATTTGGTTATAGTTGTAATTGTGAGAGCGCGTATTAAACTGCAAAGAATCGCATTTTATACGTAGTTGTGCAAGGTGGACTCTCTCCTTTTTATTTATTTAATTATTTATTTTTTTGAGAAAGCAAGAAGAGGCAGTCATTTCAAAAAATAACTATATCCCTTACTTCTGTTAAAGAAACACTGAGGTATTGAGGTATCATTTATTAAAATAAATAAATGAATAAACACAACAGAACTTGCACACTTTTCATAGATGTTTCAAAGGTTGCTGAGACTTGTACTTTTTGGAGAGTACTAGCGCTGATATCATATTCCATGTGCTACTATAACTGAAAATTCAGATCAGGATATTGAACCTAGGGCTAAATTTACTATAGTACTCTGGCGAGACAGGGAGGAGAGAGGCTGTTCTGGCTTGGATGTAGCTACTGAGAGGAATACCATCATCAGTGAATAAATCATTTTACTGTCAGGAAAGCAGTTTTGATAACAGACTTCGAACTTTTCATCATTTTCAGGAAATTTTTAAATTTGTTCATTAAAAAGATGCGTTAATATTATTTTGAAATAAAGTTACAGTTTGTTTAATTACTGGTTTAAGTGAATGTATGGAAAACTGATAGAAACTATGTCATAATATACTTTACTCTGTACTTTTATTTTGTAAGGCTTACTTAAGTCATTCATTTTTCCACAGATTTCAGCCTGAAAAAACAAATACTTGCATCAGTGAGGATACCACATGCTCCTTATTTCCTTATAGGAAATATAAATATGTTTAAAATTGATATACCAATAATACATTTATAAAAGAAGAATTACATTACTAACATTAATATGAGAGTTAATAGGGCTAAAGAAATGTGATAGCTTTATTAATGAATGAGTGATACAGTCATTAAAATTGTTAAATAAAAGTAAACAGTGGGGAAACAGTTCTTAGTCATTCAATAGGGCTTTATAACTTCAGGAAAAAAACCTGTTTATTCCACAGAAGTAAACAGCACAGGTTTTCAATTCTCAGATGATACACAGGTCCAGAGCACTGATGAAGAAAAAATGTAAGTTATATACCAGATACTCTATTTAAAGTGAATTGGAAAGAGTAAGTAGGAAACAAGCAATCAAAGAAACATACCACACACTTTCAGAAATATTGCTGCATGATTTTTTCTTGTTGTTGTTCTTGGACTTTTTTTCTTTGCTTTTAGAAGAGCTGTGGGAAACTTTGTTAGATTTATTGTCTAAATAGGAAAAAAATGCCTGCACTAGTTGGTTTTTAAGAGCCTCAGTAGGACAAAAAAATCTTGTCTTCTCTATGGGTTTCCAGGTAAGATTACAGTACAAAGAGAACATGCATTGCTATTTCTGCTTTCCGTAGGTGGGGAAAGAGAATCCCCAGGGACTCTAAGCCTCCTGTAGTTTCTGTTGTGACTGAAATGTCTATGTAACACTGCAAATAGAGTATATGCCTCAAACTGTTTTCTTCCTGAGTGTAAGTTTTTCACAGAAGGGAATATCTCTTTATATATTGTAAAAACCTACAACAAAGAGCTTGAGTTTGAAGTAAACATAAGCAACTTCACAGATTTTAATCACTGTCCTGTACCAGAAAGTACAAAATGCACCTTGGTATCACTTTCAAAGATTTGTCAGTAGTGTAAAATTGATCATCAATATATAAAACAAAGAAACAAGTGGATTAAGTTGTGAACCATTATTAGTAATATTTGAAAGGCCATGGCAACCTCTTGAAGTTCCCGGTGACTACAAAAGGGGAAACATTGCCCCCATTTTCAAGAAAGTAAAAAAGATCCCACCTCTGTGCCTGGCAAGATCATACACCAGTGCCTCCTGAAGGAACATGGAAAATAAAACTGAGGTAATTGGTTGGTAACCAACATGGCTTCACCAAGGGCAAGACTTTGCCTGACAAATTTGGTGGTTTTATGATGTCAGTGTCAGTGGATAGAGGAAGAGTAACTGACGTCATTTACCTGAATGCGTGCAATGCATTTGACACTCTCCTGCACAACATCCTCATTGCCAAATTGCAGAAAAATGGATTTGGTGGATGGACCACTTGCTGGATAACAAATTGGCTAGATGGTCATGCTCAGAGTTGCAGTCATGCTCATAGACATGCTCAATGTCCAAGTGGAGACTGGTGACAAGTGTTCCTGAGGGATCAGTGTTGAGAATGATGTTATTTAAGATATTTGTAGGTGATGTGGACAGTGGGATCAAGTGCACCCTCAGCAAGTTTGCAGATGACACCAAGCTGAGAGGTGCAGCTGATGTGCTAGAGGGACCAGAGGAACCTGGACAGCCTTGAGCGATGGACCCATGCGAACCTCATGAAGTTCAATAAGGCCAAGTGCAAGGTACTGCACTTGGGTTGGGGAAATTCCAAGTACAGATACAACTTGGCTGGAGAATGGCTTGAAAGCAATCCGGAGAAGGATTTAGGGGTGCCAGATGATGAAAAATTCAACATGAGCTGGCAATATGCATTTGCAGCCCAGAAGATCAACTGTATTCTAGGTTAGCATTTTTTTCTTCCATTTTATTCTTTTTACTCTTTGATTTGGAATATCAACCATAGACTAGTGTGTAAGTATAAGTCAGGTTCATAAACTTATGTTTAAATCTCTGGTGATGCTTTTACTATATCCCTGCCAGTTGCTCTTTAAACATTCCATTATAAATTACTGCTATGTCAACCTCCATTTCTTTGAATTACCTTCTGAGCAACAAACCACAAGGAGAGAGATAATCTGCTGGAAATTCCTCCTCTTCTCTTTTAGTAAAATACTGTATGTATTAAATGCATGATATTTTATTTGAATTATTTGATAACTAATAATAAATGAATGCTGTTCTCTCATGTTCCTGATAAGTGGAAAATTTTTTCCTACTATATTTCATTGTGATTAGAAAAGGTAACAGCAGGATCAGTTGGATGACATTCCTTATCTGTTAGCGATATCTGTTTCATATATTAATTTCCTGAGAATATCTTAAAATAGCTTATAAAGGACATAAAAAAGTTTTCTTAGTTTTTCAGAGAAAGAAGTTCAAAATGGTGTAATGATTTTATAATTTTTGTTATCGTTATTCCATATCATGATACCGTGTAGAGCACTGAGAGTTAAAGAGTTAAGGCAGCATTTCTGTGGTTTGCCAATTTTCTAGGTACCTGGTTCTCAGAAGAGAACTACATCTCCCAGAGGACTTTTCACGGTTCCATTTCTGTTTTCAGTTCAGAGAGAAAGTCACAAGTCACAAGGAGTCCCCTTTCCCTTTTCACTTTCCTCTTGCCTCTGCAGCGTACTCCCTAGCTGTCTCACTTCCAGCATTAGAGTAAGGCTTTCAGTTTTCAGACACTCTCTCTTTTGATTTGATTTATTAGCCTCAATTCCAAATATGTTGCATTATATTGTGTTATCTTGTATTTAGTAAATTAACTTTCCTCCTCAGATCATTGCCGCTGTTTTATGCCCATCTCCCATCTCCCTACCCTACTCCATTTTCCCTCTTCCCCAGGATGTGGGTCCATGGGTCCCCCTGCCCCAGTAGTCACAGAACTGGGCTGAACCAGCCCCTGAACCACTGACAAACAGCAAAAATGACTGCATAGGTTATCCAAGTTGCTATTATTTCTTCGTAGTTCTTTTGAGGTTCAGGTAAGCACCCTATTCATTTCTGTTAAGAAATGTGGAAATTATGTATATAATATATGGTATTGACTGGTGTTTTGGAAAATGAAGTCCTTGCGTTAAGCTGTTTTCATTGCTATGTTGCATAAAATGATGTCTTCTACATGAGATTTTGAAATTACGCCCATTTGAGGTTTGTAAATTCAGTAAGTAATCTTAAGTGATCTTAAGTAAGGCTGCATAGGTGTGAACAAAGACATCCTTGATTAAAACTTTTAGAGTCAATATTTTATTACAAGTGTAATTAAATATGTAATTGTAATAACTTTAGAAAGAGGCAATGTATATTATATCATTCCAGGTTATTTGTCTTTAGACAGGATTTCTTTTAATAACTAACAAAATCTTTTCTAATTTCTTTGGTAATTTTTCCTTTCTTTTTGCAATAAAAATGTATTGTCATTACCAGACCAAATATATGAACTGTTGTTTACTTTAGAAGTGGGAGTATTTCAAAGAGATTAGTCTCTTGAGTGCACTTAAGTCATGGTCCACTTCTGCTGTAGGTAGTACTCCAAAGGGATGTCTATGTGAGGATATACTCTCTTCTGTGGTATTACCTCTTGTTTTGGAAGAAGAAAGCTGAGCTTTGAATACAAATAAGGCAGGAAACCCTACTTAACTGACCACTAAATTCTAGCCATTGTGATTCTATTCTTAAGCCCAGAAAATGCTGAGTGTCCCTGGTAATGCTGAAATAAACCAGAAAGCCTTACATGCTGATTACTATGGAATGCAGCATTTTAAGTCTCCGTTTTTAACTTAAACAGTTTATTGTAAATATTTTACAAAATTGTCCGCCATAGCTTTGAGTCTTCGATTATATATTCTGATTACTACCCTGACAAGTTAATGCTATTTTCGCTTGTGCTTTAAGAAGTGTGATGATGATTTTTTGCTGGTTAACTTTCCATTTAACTAATGTTCAAAATCAGAGCTGAGCTGGAGTGAGTTATTATAGAGGTAGAGAATGCCTGTGAAGTTCTGCTCAGCACTGTACTTTCTCCAAATTTTGCTTTTACAGGATTTAAAACAAGAAAGCATACCAGTACAACTTTTGATAGAACATATACCTTCTGCATATACAAATAGGTTCAATGTAAACAGTTTTCTTTATTTTCTTTGCCAATTTTGTTCAGCTCTGCATTTCTTTTCCAGATTTTACTCTTCACTTTTCCTCTCTTTCTACATATAGACAATATTTATCTGGAGTTGGAAATCCTTGTTCAGCTTCTTAAAATCTGCACTTATACTGGTGCTTGTAATGACCCAATTACCAGTGAACAGAAGTAGTCATTTAAGTTTTATAGTCTTTCAATGCCTCATTCAAAGCACAAGGAGTGGTGGACGTTCTCTCTTTTCACTGTTGTAGGTGTCTGGGAAAGTCCTAAAACATGTCCTCGGGAAACAGAAGATGTGTCTGCAGGCTCACATGGGTAAGCTTGTATGTAGAAACAGAAAACAACAGTTTGGGAACAATTTAACAGAACCGTTGATGCCTAGACTTGGAAAAGGATTGTGTGAGTCAACTGAGCAGAGTCTAAGAAGACTTTACTTAAAAACCAGTTTCTAAAAAAAAGTTGTCTTTTTTAGAATTTTCTTGGTGTTCTTTTTTGGTGGTTTTTTTTTCCTTTTTTTTTTTTTTTTTTTTGCCCAAGCAGTTAATAAACACTTCCTAGCTCGTAGAGAACTACCTGAAATGTTCCTTTTAGTAATTACATTTCAAAATTACATATTATGAAAGTGGTAACTCAATTGTATGTTCGGGATAATTTCTGTTTCTTGATTGGATCTCTGAATTTAACAGGTATAAAGCATAAGTGACAGCATTTCTGGTACTTTTCAGCATTCAGAAATAATTGAAATACAAAAAAAGAAGAAACTTAGCTTATACTAGGGCATTTGCAAACTGTGGAACAAAGGTTATATAAAAAACACATTTATTTTTATTGCCAGCACATGTATTAATTTTGAACATATGAAAGAGTATGGTTCTTTTGTGATACCTAGAGTATAACTTACATTGTTGTTTTAGCATCAAAGCTCTGGTAGAATGTCATTTCAGAAAGCAGCTGTATATTCACTTACAAGGTTTCTAGCTTTTTTGTAGTCCCCCATACAGTTTCCAGTAAGGCATCTGCAAAAATTCTGGATTAAAATCCAACGTCTTCAATTCTGCTTTATGCTGTTATTGACCTACAATATAACAAAAGGCATTCTCAATGCTGATGATATTTGCAGTTCAATCCTATTTTCTAGGCTATCAAATAATACTAACTGTTCTGTGCTTGCCAAATCTCTGACCCGCAATCTGAAGAAAAAAAGTTTTACTATTTTCAGAGTCCAATTCTTTTGAAACCACATTTCAAATACCTACAAAAAACAGATTACAAAATTATTTTCCATTTATTTCTCATTCTTCATCTTCATGAAGGACTTGACTGTTACATTTTAACCTATGTCAGTTACATCTACTGCAAATATTTGGGTGAGTGATCAAACCCGTATGTGTTTGCACTTGTACCATTACAGGGCTCAAGAAGCAACTGTCAGAAAAGCATTGTTGATTTCTATTTGATTGCATTTCTGATCTATTCTCTAAAATTCATGTATTTTCTCACTAAAAAAAAAAAGTCCATCCAGATCTGCTAATCGATCAAACTTATTATTTCTCTATTTTGTTTGATTTGATCAGAAATGAATATCGTGAATGACTCAAGTTATGAAAAACATTGTTTCTTTTTATTCCCTAAAATTAAATTTTTGTGCAGGGACTGCACCACAGTTGCCATGTCAACAAACTTTACATTTAGGTAACTCCCTGGTTTCTTATTTGGATTTTGGAGACTTTTTTCCTCCTGAAAACTCTTTTTGAATTGTAGCTGAAATAATTCTCTCTTTCCTACACAGGACAAAAAGTGACAACTCCTTGGGAGTCATAAGCTGTCTTGTCCTGTCATTCAGTGCTCTAACTTTTCTGCTCAGTCATTTACTACCTATTTAGGAACAGAGATGGAAGAACTGACATTTTTAGTTTCCAGTGAAAAACTTTTTAGCTTCTTTGTCTTTCTCCACATGCCAGTAGTGACATGTTTAGTGCTCATTAGTTCCACTTCCGTTACAAGCTATTTAGGTTGAGGATTCTCCTCAAAACAGTCAAAACTTCTAAAAAGAACAGACTTCTAGATATCTGTGCAATGACAATATTTTCTAATGAGAAAAATAGATAAATTCAAAAGGTAAAAGCAACAGATCGGCACAGGACTTATAAAAATAAAAGGTGTGGCCAGATATAATATTCATATATCCAAAAATAAATATCAATAAAATAAAAATGAAAAAAAAATAGCACAGAAATCAAGTGCTTTTATTTATTTATTTATTTATGGCTGGAATATGATACAATCTATGATTTTGACCAATATGAAGAATAAAAATAAATTGTTGGTTAACATCTGAGTCTTGGCTCAGCAAAGGTCTCTAACTGTTATTCTTCCTACATTCAAATTAGATGACAATAAGCACGTATCTTCTTGTAGCCCTGATGTTAACACCATATTTCCTGTAGGCAGGTTGATACTTGCCACTCCTCAGCTGAGATCAGTGCCCAAGATCACAATAATCTGTTTCTAATTGTGAGCAGAGCATTCCTTCCAGAAGGCATTGGCTGCTACTGCCCTTCCCTCGTGCCCCAGAAGAAGCCTGGTTCTTGTCTAAGCCAACTTGTCAGTTAATTCTATTGAGAACTGTATTGAGAGGTATCACAAAATAAAGCTCTCATCCCTTACACCACTTCACATCTGAGACTTGCCACCAACTCCTGTCTGAATTCAGATTTCACCAGTGATGTACTGTCCATTTCTTGCGAAGCCACCTTAATTTCAGTAACTGGTTGGACAAAGAGAATGGAAGATATTTATTTCAGCTAGTTCCTACCATGACTCCAAGGGATGCCCGAAGGTCTACTTCACATCCAAGTGTTTTATCTGGTTTTGTGGGCTCTTCCCATTCACAGTTTTGAGTTAAAAATTAGTTCAAGGTAGCATACTTAATTTTATGCTTCAACAGCATTCAGAGGAAGTAGTCTGTACACAGTTTATCTCACTTGGGTGGTAACAAATAAACACTTCATCTCAGATGCTATTTGCCAAATGGTTTACCATTCATGATGGATGGAAGAATGAGATGAAGTATCCCTGGGACTGAGTCTGCTTTGTTATATTTATCCTACAATGCTTCCAGAATAGCTGAAAGGGATCCAAATCAAGGTCAGAAGAATTTTTTCTCTGAATCACCCTAAATTTAAGATCAATCTCAAATAAAACATGAACTTAGCAGCATTGAGCAACACCGTCTTTCAAATATTTATTTCAACCAGTTCTACAGTAATATTTTTTATTTATTTATTTTAGTAGGATTAGGTCACTGAGGATAGTTTTTTCTCCTGTTACTCTGTGCAATCCAATATTCAATTTGTAATAACATTCAACTTGTCAATCCCAATAAATTTAAAGCAGAACAGTCTATTACTCTGTCATTCCACTTAAAGAGATAGTCTTTTCATATATTGAGTTATAATTACTAATAGCAAGGAAACAGGTCCTTTCTGTAGCAATTAAACACTAGATGCCAATCTGATAGGGCACTTAATATTCCTGAAAGATTCTGAAGGCTGTTTTTCAAATAGCCCTTGAAGAAAATCAAGACTTAATATGTAGGACTTGTAGAAGTTCACTTTGATTATCTATGGAAGTAATAACTACTGCTTACATCAGAGATAAAGAAAGAAACAGTAAAATGGAGGCTGGAAAATTAAATCAGCTTGAAAAGTAAAAAGTACATTCTGAAGAAGAGAAATTTATTTTCTTCAAGTTCAAATAATTATTCTAAAAAAAGTCAAAATGAGGCATTTTAATTTTTTTTTAATTATCTTTTTCATGTTCTGAAAACAACTAAGTTTATACCTCTTTCAGAGATTAACCCTTTTCCACAAGTAATTTCAATTCATTAACATTTTTACCAAAAATAACTTGGTGAGAATTGTCTCTGACATGAATGTTAATTGACAAGCCAGCTGCCTCTTTTCTCATTTTCCTTTCTCTCACAATGTTAGATTTCCGATTTAACATGAGTGACATTTTGAAGTCCTGTACTTTTATTTTTAATAGAATATGAAACTTGAAAATATTTGATTCTAGCTGTTGCCATGTTTCACTAGTATTTGAGACATTTTTCAGCTTAAACTGACTTCCGTACATCTCAAAGAATTATGAATAACTTTTTTTATTTAAAGAACAGCAGCTATTCCTGACCCTTCTGATTTATGTGGCAAGGATATATGACTGACTAAGCAACTAAAAGACCACTTGAAGATTTTTTTTCAACAACTGATCTCTAAGTCTCAGGATTTTTGTAGTTGAAGTAATAATTTTCAATACAGAAGACTTCTGAATAAATGACACGAGAATCTAGTGGATCTGTAATATATATTTCAAATATTATGAGAAGCCAATTCTGCTTAAAATAAGGGAACTGTAACTGGCTTTGGAAGGTCAGCCCCATGTCCATAGTAAAACATACACCTGTGCCACTGCTGATTGATGTTTGTCCAGCTTTTTCCTAAATAAAACATCCTATGACTGTTTATGAGAATGTCTCTGAGACAGTGTCAAAAATCCTATTAAAGTGAAAATATATGACATCTTCCCCATCTACAGAAACCCTCATTTATAGTACTGTAAAATGAAGGTAGATTGGTCTGACTTGATTTATTTTTGACATCCATATTGACTTTGACTAGTCTCATTGTTATCTAACAGCTATTTACAGAAATAGATTGTGCTTTTCTTTTTCTAGGAATTGAAATTTGTTTCTTAGTGTGATAATTTCACAGAATCTTTCTTCTTCTCCTAGCAGTTTCCTTCTCCAATTTAAAAGAAAGGCATTTCCTCCTCTCTAGCTTTCCAGAAAATACTTAATACATTCAGAAACAAAGAAACTAACAAAAGACAGCTACAACTAAGTGTTGAGTTTTTCTTGCTCTATGTTCAGCTGTTCCAATTTTATCCTTATGAGTTCATGGCATATTTTCAATATATAGCATTAGCAACCCGTGTTAATTTTCTCTTTTTTATGTGCCTTTTTACATATGTTCAGAGTCAAAAAAAGAGCTAATATTTCTCTAAACAATAGGCAAAAATGACTGAATCACATTTGAAGGACAACAAGAAGGAAAAGATGGTTCAAGCATATTCCAGTGAATTGTTGGATATCCTACTTGCTCATGAATTTGCCTGTCCCATTATTTCAAATTTATTTGTGGCCCTCTTAGTTGCTTTTAAAAAGCCTTATCCTCTTCCGTCCTGGTGTAGCAGTTGGTAATCAGTCTCACTAATAATTCCGTCTCACCTTTTACCTATTAAAACTGGAAATTTTACGTACGAGACACACCGCAAAATATACTTCGGAGTTTATCTGGAAATAAGCTGGTGTTTTTCCATTTTCAAAATCTGATTTTCAAGCTTTTCATTTGAGATATTTTATGAATCTAAGTGAAAGTTAAATAAAGGAGTAAAAGAATAAAAACATTTATTTTATTTTAAATCAAATAATTCATTTTGGGATGACATGGTTGCAATGATTTTGGCATAGGCAAAGACAGGAGGAGAATTACTCAAAGGAATCATAGAAACACTGAGGTTGAAAAATACATTTAAAATCACCTAATCCAACCGTCCATCCACCAGCAATATTTCCCCTCTCAACCACATCCTTTAGTATAACATCCAAACATTTCTTAAACATGATCAGAGCGTGTCTTCCTGAGCAGCCCATTAGTATGTCAGGATATAGGTAAAATCAAGAACATGCAAAGTGATGAGAGAAAGGTTTTTATTTGTGTTTTGTTTTCCATTTGATTTAAATAAGTTTAAAATATCAGAAGATACGCAGTGAATTTTGTGAAATTTCAAGTGCAACGAAGAATTGGGGATTTGTCCTATTTAATTTTTCTCTCCTTTAAATCCCAATATAATATAAAAGTAAGAAATTATTATCCATTCCTTTCTGAAGAAAGTGATGGCCCACAATCTTTGAACAAAATAGAAAGTCACGTTGCTCAACTACTGAGTATTACTGAAGTTTTGAAAATGCTCAGTCTAGCCATACATAGAAACAGAAGAAAATAGAAGCCAGTGAGCATTAAAGTAGAAACCACTGTCCTTGTGGTTACCAACTTGACACCCTGGCTGAGAAGTACTCATCATCTATAAGGCATCTAAGGGAAAAATATGGACTTATAATCAGTCAAATTATGAAATCAAAAAGACTCTGGATACTTTGATACATTCTAATTAGCGAAAAAAATTCAAGGTGTAGTCTTGTCATCAAGAGCTGTAATTCTGTCAGATCTCACAAGTAAAGTGTAATTGGGCCAAGATAGAACTGGATGATCTGCATGAATGAAAAAAGAAGGTCAGGAAGAGTGATTTTACTATTTGAGACTGAGATTAGTACTTTTTCCTTTAGAAAGGTAAAAGTATTCTTATTTTAAAAGCCTACCAAGTAATAAAAATGGCCTGCTGTCTCTCAGGAAGTTCAGTTTTTGAGACTTTGTGTCTTTTAAAGAAAATAAAATTTCTTATATGCTTAAAGAGAAATATGATATGTTCCTTTGGGAATTCTTGTTTTTTTGGTTTTGTTTTTGTTTTTTTCCTAGGAATACTGAGCACTCCCCTGAAACATGCTGTAGTGCTTTCTGTTTTAGTCTGGCAGCAGAAGGTATCTCATCCCCTCAAACCTTCAGCAGTAGCTCTCATTTCAGTTCATTCACCTTTTATGATGGCAAATGATACAAAGAACCATAAGAAACTTTAAAATGTTTCAATGACCTGTCTTTAGATTACTCTGCTGATGTAAAGTGGTGATTATATATACACATATACATATATACACCAGTATTAGCATATATAGATATATGTACTATATGTATATAGCATGTAATAATTTGTTCTATTTATAAATTTTTATTCTAAAGAGAATGGATGAGAAAAGAAAGGAAAGGAACATTTTTACTATTTACAATCAAAAATTCTTGTTTCATCTTCACTTCAGTGATTTTCCTGACTAGCTTAATGAGGGCTTCAGTTACACTTATTCAACATTTCAAAGGACATCTTGCAGAGATGCTGGGCAACTTTTCCTTCTCAGAGTCTTCCAGATATTCTTTTAATTTCAGTCTTCCTCCTTCAAGGTCTATTTGTGAAAATGGCTCTTGGGAAGTACAGATGTCATCAATACTACTTAATTAGTTTATAATTAACCACATGATTAAATGAGGGAAAGAAATCAACTCTCCCTGGTGACTCACTCCTTACATGTGACAGAACATAAATAATAACAGAATAAAAAATAACATTAAAACCTCTGGCATTCTTGATATTTAAGTAAAATTGATGTATTTAGCCCATTACTGTGAGACAAAACACAAACAAACTGAGTTGATCTGTTATGTTTTTGAAATGCTTCTGAGAACTCAGATATCAATGTGGTAGATATCCAAATGTACAGAAACAAAAAAATATATAGATAAGAAATACTTTCTCTCTTCTGCAGCCATATATAACTTATTTTAATAATGTAACACGTTTTCTTTACCCATATAAATGGAAAAATAAAGGCAATGTAGCAACAATCTTATTTTCAAACATTTTAAATAGTATCAAGTTTCAGCGAACTAAAATTGCTTAATGAACAGAATTGTACAAGGTACATAGCAAGGTACAGCAGCTCTTTCAAAGAGAAAAGTAATTGTAAAACATGTTTGGCAGGAAACGTGCTTAAAGTTGTTAATATTTTTTTTTAACTCAAATGCAAAAATATCATTCACTTATCACTACATCTACAAACTGAAAGATGTAATGTTAAATTCATTTCAAATACAGAGTTGTGAAAAATGAATTTCTGTGAAGCATGCAGGAGATACGAAGAATTTGCAAATCTATTTTGCTGTGTTTTAATAAGAAAGATGTTCACTGACTTGCTTTGGTTCTACTAAAGCACTTTATTCAATTTTAAAGAGATTTTATGCAAGTGTGGTAGCTAGTAAATCTAATTATGTAACTAAAATTTGGTTAACAATGTTTATGAAAAATGTTATAATAAAATTACGTATCTTTTTTTTCTCTTCTAAAGGTTCAATTCCAAAAGAAATGAAAAGAAGCAAAAAGATTTATATTTTTGTTGTTAAAATGAGCAAATATAATCCCCAAAGTAGTGCACTGAATAAGAAGGTGCGATCTTTAAACAGTAAGTTTTATGATTATCAAATTTCTCATTATTACAGTCTTTAAGGATAAGCACAGATTAAAAGAATCTGAACACAGGAGAAAGCACGGAACACTGTAGCATTTTTATGCAATTTAATATGATCTAATCTCCACTCTTGGTCTCAGGAAATAAGAAGTGTGATATCTTTAAAATCATGCCCTTTTAATCAACATTTTAACTAAATAATGGTTTTAGTTCACAAGATATTCTCTGTTTTATCCAGAAAACAGATTATTCTCCTATCAACTACATTCTCAAAGTATTTACTATGAACAAAGAAAGAGTTTTTACAGACTTATTTTCAATTTAATTAAACCAGATTTTCATTTCTCCCTTCAGACAATATGCCACAATTAGAAGACCAGGAATGTGACAGTAGCCAAAAATCAAATCTGAGAAAAACTTTCAAGAACACAGGAAAAAAAAAAAAAACTATGTTGTGAATAATTTATTTACTGGGATAATTTATCAATCTTGTAAAGATTTTTAACATTTGCAGTGAGACTGAGCTGTGATTCAAGTACCTGATCTTTAAACTATGACTTTAGAATCACTTTCTTTAGACACAATATAATAACCTTGAATCTCTTAATTATATTGTTTTATTTATTTCAATGATATTTTACAAAACATACTTAAAACAGTCACAGTTTCAAGGGTACTAAGTAGATTGGCGTCCACTCAACTCTTGCATATCACTGGGAAACAGAAATGGTATATTTATTTTCTCCTTCAATCTGCTTTAGAAGGGATATAAATACAAAAAAAAACCAAAACATAGAAGATTTAAATTATAAACAATAATAAATAAATAATACACAGATTGACAGGACTGATTTATTTTTAAAAACATTTCAAATACATCTGAACTTTCAGACACTGCCAGAGCAATGTGTGATTGGGAGCTTTTTGTTAGCAGTCTAGTTATTAGAGAATTTTTTTAGGAAATAAAAGCAGTATATAGAAGAAGTGAATACACTTCATTGAGTGTACTCAAACTGCATCCTTTAAAGCTGAGAACAGGTCACTAACCATAGGGACTTCAAAGAGGAGAAAAAAAAGTTTCCAATAGGGATATGAATATTACCTTCCACTTTGAAAAGAGTATGAACAAAAAACAAGGAGAAAAAAATAATGTAGACTTCAAAATTGTCTGGAAAGCGAAATTGGCTTTTTAATTATATTTAGCTACATAAATGTAAATGTAATTGCCCATGTGGTGTGAAGGGCAAGGAGTTTTTTTCAGATTTACTGGAAAACACTTTTTCTTTCCAACATAAGTGTAGCTATAAAATTTGTCTTAGTCAAAAGAGAAAAGTTCACTAACAAGGGCCTATGTGCAAGTTCAAATGAAACTTCTCAATTCAGTTAGTCTTAGAAAGAAACCATAAATGGATGTCACCTAAAATTCACAAAAGTTTTTGAACAGAAGGGTTTTCTCAGATAAATCAAAGTGATTTCAATCTTGTTAACTGTGCAAAGTGTCAAAGCATGTATTTTAAATGTCAGGGCGTTCATCTATTGAAGAGATGTGCTAAATTCTCATCATTTCGGTAAAACAGAAAATATAGCATAGGTAAGACACTTCTGGTTAAATATTTTTGACCATTAATCTTCTTGTTCTATTATCCTTTAAAGGACTAGAGAGTGAGTAAGTGATAATGATAACTATGTAAATCTGTAGAAGGAAAATGCTCTCCATAGTCACATTAACATTAGAAAAGAATTTTAAGTTAACTAATCCAAGATTTCTAAGATCTTTTCTTGATGAGTGTAAAGGAAAAGATTATAAAGGACAGCTATTATAGAAAGTAATATCTTCTCAAAATTTCTGTCAGATACTCTGTTAGATGGTTATACATGCGTTTTTACTCTAGTAGGGACCTTAGCAGTGCACACTGCTCTTTCTAATGAATTTTTAAATGTCCCAAGATTTTCTATCTCCCTTTAGGAGAAGGGAGTTCTGGGGTTTGTGAGTTCTGGTTCGTTTGTTGTTTATTTTTTGGAGGGTTGGACAAGGGTGAGCTTGATTTTTAACTGATTGAATGCCAAAATAAGCTATTTCCAACTTTACTATAATATTCTTGATATAGTATCTTGACATGTAACACTCTAAACTATTTCTTGTACTGCATAACTCTCAAATCCTTAACTTGTCTGAGATTTTTTTAAAGGCCATTTATCTTTCAGATCTCACAACCCCTAGTCTCCCCTCTTTCACAGAAGTATGTATGTAAGTCAGTTGACATTAATAGAGTATAGAAGGAGAGTTTCTCCTAGTGTCTACAGGGTGTTACATAGAGGACATTAGAAGATGAATTGAAATGACTGGAAGGACCCTTAAGTTCAAATACAACACTCAAATAGGGAAAAAGGATAATTGAGAATAGTTCTTTGATATACTTTCATAGAAATATGCTGTCAATTCAGCTTTATTATTTGCTGAAATAAGTAAAATAATTTTGTTTAACGTCGGATTGGACTATATCTCAATGCTTCTAGCACTTCACAGAAGGTATTAATGCCCCTTGCATCTTTATTCTCTGAGTTGTAATAGGTTTTCTTTCTGAAGGTATATTTTCTGTCTTCATTCAAGTTTAGTAGTACTGAAGAAAGATTTGAACTTCTTCATTTCTAATACTCCTATAAAAAACCTGTAGTTTATGAACACGAAATGTTTTAGTATTGGTCTGGAGTTACAGAACTACACTGAAAGAACTATTGGCCAGATGTTAACTGAAGAAGTATGTGTTGTGTAAGTTCATGAAAAAAATGTTACTTATTTTGTAGGATTTTTATAATAGGAAAAATAGGAATTTTATAACAAATATTATGCAGTTTTATGTAATATTCTGATCAGGCAGGTTCTTCCTGGGCTGGTAGTTAATTGCAGTTTTGATTTTGACCATTTTCAGTTGTGAAAAGCTGTTTGATTGTTCTGAGATATGCAATAATGGAGCAGTGAAACAGGCATTCAGTTCTCCTGTGAAGTCTGGACTTTATCAGCAATAGGTAATGAATCTTGACAGTTAATCATAATATGTTTTTGTGTGTCTGTGAATATGTCTACCTCTTTATCTATTTATAATGAGAGAAGGAATAGAATGCCTATTGTATAGTAATAATACAGTACAGCGTGCTGTCTACAAGTACACTATTTGAATAAAAGATAAATTAAAAGATAAAATATTCAAAAATAAGTATTTTTCATATAGCTAGTTGTTGAACACTGGAAATTTGAATAGTGGCACATACAGCCACTGTCTATGGAACTCTATGCTTTAAAACCATAAGTCTTCTCAAAGTGGAAAACTAAACTTCTAATCCACTGCAGAGAAACAATGCTGGTATTTATGAAGGAAAATCATCTTAGAGATGTTACTTCCGTCTGTTGCTCTGAACTTTTTCCAATGTATGGGGACTACTGAGTCATAGCTTAAACCGCTGACTGAGCTCCTGACGGAAACACCTGGTCATCCCTGGGAGCAAAGGAGAAAGCAATTCACCTGTGCAACTGGAAGGGGTGGAGCCAGGCTCAACCCCTCTTTGACCTCATTTAAGGGCCTCCCTCCGGTAGAGCTCTTTCCTTGCAAGCTTAGATCCTCAGGGGCAGATGAGTGTTCCTTTTTTCCTTCTTTTTGTAACATCTTGTTTGTGCTGGTCTTTTTGCCTTTATATCTAGGAAGTTCATTGAAAATTTCTTGGCCAGAGCTATTCAATCTTGAATATTTTCACACCAAAAACCTATGATATATATATATATGCAGTTTTAAAACATGGCTTCTTCTTTCTCAAAAGCAGCATCCTATAAAGGATCATATATCTTCCAAATGTATTATTTGGAGTATCATCAGCAGTATATACTTCAAGGAGTAAGTTTCCTTTTGCATCTATTTGTTTCTCATAATTTCCTTAATGTTGCACATTTAAACATATGTTAAAGAAAAAAAATTCTTTATCCATGTCTCAAATTCCTTTTGTCCAGTATTAACTTTTGTTTTGAATTAGTTAGCTCAGTATTATCTTTTCAGAATTGGAAAAAGTTATGAAATTGATTAGAACATGTTGTTAAAGGTAATTACAGAAATGTGATTTAACTCTAAATCAGAAGAAGAAAAACAAAAACCAAAAAAAGACTCAAGATAGGAAAGGTTTTAAATATTTGATTACTTGAAGATGCACATACACAGTGTATCATTGTTTCTGAATTGTATTGTTACATTATGGAGCATATAAGAACATGCTGAAGAGTAGGAGATGTTGTGGAATATATGAAATTAAAAACTTTTAAATGCTTCATTTTCCAGTTAGTACAGTAAGCCATGTCTTCTTATGGTACTTAGTCTTAATAAAACTAATCATGGGAATTTAAGGTTCCATTAATGCTACTTTTACAGTATGAGTGTTGTGATAGTCTTTGTTATAGAACCAGTTAGGAATCTATGATAGCAAAAACTTCTAATGTTAGCATGTGGGAAGAAACAAGTTGATAACAAATCTGTCATCTCAATTAGTGTCATAAAGTGTGTGGACTCTGAAATAATCAGTGTGATCCAAAGATTGCATGTTTAATTAAATGAATATTTAGTGAACACATCTTCAGAGTTGTGACATCATAAGCCAATGTGGTCAGAAAAGAAATAAGCAAAAGGGGATAGGCAAGGGGAAGGTAAGGTGGTTATGTTTATGTTTGCATTGGCTTTACACTTTCACAGTATGAATCCTTAAGTCTGTATCTGCCAAAACTCAAGTTTTATTAGGTAAGAAACCTAGGATGTACATTTTTTAAAAAAAGAAGGAATTTTCATCTTGAACAGGAGATAGTACTGAATTGAAGAGGTCCTTCTAACAAGGAGGTCTGGCTTTTGATATTATGCTCCTATTTAGCTCTTCAATTTTTTTTCAACATAAGTCAATCTGAGAAGGGAAGTTGCTTTAAGTTGCCTTCAACATTTCCCACAACAAAGGATTCCTCTAGGATGTCCTTTAGAAGGCAGCATTCTGGAGCATCCTGGGAACTGGTGACTTCTCTGTGAAATACCTCAGAGATCCTTAGGTGACAATGAGAAGGGGCTGATGTCAGCTATCCCTGCTTTTTTTAGTTAGTAGTTTTATTTTGGATCTTAGCTTTCTATTCAGTAAACAACAGTTTAACCTATGCTTTGCCATTGACTATTTTTTTGTCTGCCTTAACATTCAAAGCATTGCAAATGAAATGGACAAATTGCTGATGCTTTTGTTTCTGTGGAGGTAATCAATCCAAAAAAAACAACTCCAAACCCTTGCATGTCTGCAATCAAAGATAAATTTTGGAATCTCAGAGGTAAATTTGCTCTCAGGATTAAAGATTCTGTGTGAAGTCTGGCAACCAGGGTAGAAAGAGAAATCTTCCCTCTCAGGGATTATCTAAGCATTAGCTCCGTGAAGGAGGTGGCATTTGAAAGTGTAACTTTGCAAAACTCCTTTCAAGCACAGAAGTTCTCGATAAATTCTGCTCACTGTGGGCATAAAGTTGTAAACTAAAGTGAATACTTAAATGCTGATTATAATTAACATTATCTTTGTTTCAATTTTCTCCCTGAGGTTGTATAGGTTCAGTCTATATGTTATCCAGTGGTAAGGAATAGATAAGGAGAAAAGGAAGTACTTCTAAGACCTCTCAGTTATTATTAAATGACAGGTTAATACATATAATTCCAAATTAATTCATCTTACTTTTCATGGTATGCCTTGATGGGATATTTATCATCCACCTGAACAGTTTTAGAGTTTTTTGTCTTGTTTTGGTTTCCAAATGAACTATTACATACCAGTGATGTGGAACATGAAATTCTTTTAAAAGCATAGGTTGATAAACTAGGTTTTCCTGCTTGGCCTACTGTTCCAGAATGGTATTATGGAGCCCATTAAATATTTCCTTTCTACCCAGTATATAAGCATATTAAAGAAAATAAAAATCATAACCATTAATTCTTTATAGGTTTATAGTGGAGATTTCCATTATAGAAGATCCTTTTACTTGGCATAAATGAAATTCAATCAGCAGTTCTCAGTGAACAACTGTAGCTAAGGATGTTGAATGTATAAATTAATCATGGCATATCAGTATAGCATATTTAGGTTAAAATACCTCTTCACCATAGAGGAAGAAAACTTTGACAGAAGATTTTTTCATTGCTTCTTAGAATCAAGGAAATTTTAAATTGAGGGAGTGCAGAGGATATGAAACAAAAGCATAAACATCTCTTAAACGTTAAACAACTTTTAAAATTTTTTTTGCTCTTCATATTTCCAAACTTACACTTTCTTACCTTCCCTCTGTTCACGATTGTGTCCTTCCATTTAAACAGGCACATTTGCAAAGTATCAGATTTTTCCTACTTCTATTTTATATTATTCAACAGATATTTACCAGCTATTTTTATTCTATGCCCTTTCTCAGAAGGTTTCCCTTCTTTGAAAACCAGTACAAGAAGTTTGAGTGGAATTTCTATTTCTTTATTCAGATGAAGAATCCTTACCTAAGAGATGAGTCTTACTGAATTATTGGAACTGATTTAAGGAGTCGCTTTTCTGTTTTCCTTCATGCATCCCTTTTGTAAGTTTGCTACTTTTGCTGGAGTAGTCTGCAAAGTAGATGTGCTCCTTAGCTGCTTTAGTGTAAACTGTCCTCTTACAGTAAATTTCCACTGTCAGACTACAGCTATCTATATTGTCTTGTTGAGCTATAGAGTGGCTTACACATATGCGATCCTGACCGAAAAATTCCTTGGGGCATAGAGATTACCCTCTCAGGTAATGTACTGTAAAGTAATCTGGGACTGCTATTTTCTTAATTTTCACAGGACCATTTCCTGAGCTGAGAGAGAAATAGAAATATTACTTTTACTTCAGTTGATGTAAATAGACTGAAAATTTAATTATTTTTTAGATCCTTGAGATAGTTGTATAACTTGTTTCAAAGCTATCTTATACAATGTCTAAATTTAAACTTGCAACATTTTATTCCATGTAATCTATAAACATCAAAATTGTTCTGTTATATAAGTTTAGAATTTTCAGTCCCCGAGAGATAATGCAGTCTCTAAAACTTAAATTCCACAAGGAAAGAGAAGAAATTATTAAAGAAAAAAAAACAACAAACATATTTCCTTTGAGTTTTCTGTATCCTACAAGGTTTGAGAGAAGAGAAAAATTTCTTCATCTAAAATTTAGTAATCCAACACTTTGTGTGAATTATCAAGTCATTTTCATGATTACAGCCATACCTAAGTTACCTTAGTATGAAATTTTGATCAACATTTTTGAGAATGGTTCTACACTCCAAATAGTAGTTCTGACACCTTTAAATTTTTGTCTACATGATGAAAATAAAAATGAATTCAACTAGTTGTTACGATGGTTAAATAAAAGCTATTATGTTCTACATACAAAGTACCCGCTTACTGTAAAATTCTAGACACAGTAGCACGCTGTTAAAAACAATTAAAACAGATAATTTAAATTTAACTATTCATACTAAATAGCTTTTTTTTCAATTGTTTGTTGAGATAAATATATCTATTTAAAAAGTAAATGATAGTATGAAGACTGGTGAGAAAAGATGTATCAAGTCTCAAAATCACTATGGCTTGGGCCTATCATCCATGTACTCAGTCCGCTACAGAATTATTTTCCATTTTTATTCTGTAGTGCCTTTTATTCTTTTGCCACTGAGTAACTTGAAATTGCATGAATAAATCTGTCATTGTGATTCATAGACCACAGTAGAGCATCCAGAGTAAGATGAACATCTCTAGAGTCCCAATCCAAAACTCAGTGCAAGAAGCAGAAAGATTGCTGAAGTTTTTGGATTAGACTCTACTGAGGTGCTTGGTCTCTAATATGTAATGCCATGTTTGTGATGACAGAAGAGAAATTAGTTTTTCCTTTGAACTTTTTTTTTCTCCGTAGGTGGCATCATGCAGCATTTTTCATTTGAGGCAGGGGTCGACTTCAGCAGTTTTATTATTACTGTATACAATTTTCCACAGAACTCCAGTACCTTCACAGAAGAAGATTAGATTTCCCACAACTTGTAACAGTGTGAAACTCAGCCTTTTCTATTCAGACAATAGGGCCAAATCTTTAACTTAGTTTAGCACACAGCATCTTAGGTTCTTGAATGAACACAAATGAAAAACAAAATCTGGTTAGATTTTTTTTTTAGTTAGATTTTATACTGGATTTCCCAGCATTTTATCACCAAATTGTAAATCAACTACTTAAGTATACACTTAGCTATATCTATTAAACATTTCAGATTAGCCGGTAAAGTCTTGCAGTTCTATTTTTTGTATTAGTTCTTCCACTGACTGTAAAACTCATCTCTCTCATAGTGATGTCTTTCTAAATGGCTTTGCTATGTGAAAGATTTAATATTACCTTTCTTTCCCCTTCAGAAAAACACTGAAATGCAACTGTAGCTGTAAGCTAAATTGTCTTATGGTATCTTGGTGGAAGATTTGTTTTTAGGAAATATTAATACATGTCCTGTTTTCAGCTGGGAATGAGTTGATTTTCTTCATAGAGTCTGGTATGATGCTATGTTTTGGCTTTACGAGAAAAAAGTCAGCGTTGATAATACACTGGTGTTTCAGTTGTTTCTGTGCAGTGCTGAAAAGAACCAAGAATGTTTCAGTTTCAGAAGCTGAAAGCTTCTCGTACTGTCCTGCTAGTGAGGGACTGCGGAGGTACAAGGAGGTGAGAGAGGATGGAAGCAGGACAGCTTACCAAAATTGGTTTAAGGAATATTTCATTTCATATGACATCATTTAAAAAAATATGATTATATTGATGGGAATTGGTTGGGGCACAGTTGCTGTTCAGGAGCTGGCTGGGCATTGGTCAGCAGATGCTGAGCAACTGCACTGTACATTGCTTGTTTTGTAAATATGCATATACATATTATAATTATTTCTCTCTACCTTTCCTGTCTCTGTAAAAAGTTTATCTCAACTTATTTTTCTGAATCTCTCTTCCATTCCACTGGCAGGCAAAGGAGTGAGGGAAAGGCTGTGGTTTTTAGCTGCTTGCTGGGTTAAACCATGACAGCGAATCAGATACAAAAGGAAAAAATCAGCAAAATGTTAATAATTAAGACTTATTTTTATTCCCCTGTTCCACTACAGCCTTACATAACATTTCAAGATATTTTGAATGTTACAAAAATCTGCATAGATTTGTAGACTATTATTCAACAAAGACATTGAAAATGCTGTTAGGATTAGCAAACAAGATCCTAGAATTACAGAATGACACAAACTGGGAAGGACCTGGGCAATCTGATGTAGCTGTGGTGTCCCTGTGCATTGCAAGGGTGTTGGACTGGGTGACCTTCAGAGGTCCCTTTCAACTCTAAGGATTCTATGATTCTATGGAATGTTTACTAATTATTACTTTGACACTTCATTAGATTCAATAATTCACTGCTGTAATCTGGAAGAATTTGTTCTGGTGTTAATGTCCTTTTGGCTCTTGCATTTCTTATTCTTATAGTTAAGATATGATTTTGAAGAGTGCATTTTCTGAATTAACAAGAAAAAAAGTAGGAGAACTAAACCCACCAAACGAGACTAGTAAGAACTTTTGTGTATGCTTCAGCATTTCGGTGTTATTTTGAAGTAAAATGTGTGAAAATGGAAAGGAATATAAGAATTCAGTGACAAGAATAATTCATTATAATATTCATTTTTGATAAGACAAAAAATTTAAGTCATAGCTCCAATGA
Organism: Odontophorus gujanensis; assembly: GCA_013399175.1. Lineage (NCBI taxonomy): Eukaryota > Metazoa > Chordata > Aves > Galliformes > Odontophoridae > Odontophorus > Odontophorus gujanensis. The sequence continues at coordinate 83,190 of VXAB01004349.1, read as the reverse complement.
GGGAAATTGATTTGTAGCTTGAAAGTAGTGTCATTTAAAATAAGAGATCACTTTATTTAAGCCAAATGCAGTACTTAATCCCTTGCATTATTTTCAGCTCATTATTAGTGCTGTTGTCACTGAATGATCACAGAATCATGTCACTGAACTTTAAACATTGATTTTTATTCACTAAAAATATGTATAATCCTGTTTCTGGTTTCTCTTTTAAAGTAAAAAAGCGTAGTACTTTCTTTATTAATCTTTCATGAGATGTAGCCATTCCTGAAGGTAAAATTGACTAATCCTGCTGTTTGTTTTTTTTTGACACCAGAAAATATAATGATAAAGTAAGCCTTTCCCTTTTATGAGCTTTATCCAGAAATATATATTACACCATTTCCGAAAGTAAACATCCCAAAATACATCTTATTTTCTCATGAATTTGCTAACTCAAAAGTAACGTATGCCTTCCTGTCACTGTAATGTATGTGTTTTATAAGTTCATGATTAAACAAAGCATGCAAATACTCTTATCTTTTGAGGTAACTACTTTTTGTAAGTAGAAATACACTGCAAATGGGTTGTCTTAAACTTTTTTTAAACAATTTATTATGAGATATATGACAGTGGAGTTCCTTTATACGTTTACAAATATTATTGTAAATATTTTGCTATGGATTCTAAAATATTTCTCATTTTTAAAGAGGTAGCTTTCAGTATGATAGTGAAATTCCTTCTAAAGTTTATTTTCATTTGAGTAGAACCTAGAAATTAAATGTGTATTATTCAGTTAGTAGAAATTAAGATTCTTCATGCTTTGATTATTTTAATGAAGATTTTTTCATTACTAACTGGCTAGCATTTATGATTTTTATTTTCATTGACTGTCTTGTGATAGTTTTCTTATCTGCTATTGCACATATACATGCTAATAAACTCGTTCATTCTTATCCTTTAATTTGATTTTCTCCTATATTGATTTTATGCAAAGGGGTAAGGTAAAGAAAGTGGGGCAAATGAGGAGCCCTACTTCCATTATGGTTGATAAATTTTATATTAAACATCAGAAGGTAGGTTCAAATTCAGGATAATTCCTATGTTTGTCACTTCTTTAATAAGTACTAAACTAAAAAATAGGAAATAGGGTTTTAAACATTCTCAGGCTGAAATTAACCTAGATTTCATAATTCAGCTTTGAAAGTATGTTCAAAACCTTACATCTTTTACATAAATCTTGGACCATGCCATGAACACCGACATAAGGTTTCCTTCAGCAGCTGTGTTTTGGAAGGGATTTAAAAACAGCCCTAGGCTCTATCTATTTAGATTCTGAGTTGCAAAATCTTCTCTCTGCAATCCTGAACTAGTCACCTAAACTCTAGCAGAATTTACTATTATCTAACTGGTTACTCTCCACTCAGTATGAACATGGTTTTGAGATTGCTTTGAAAAGGTTTCTAGTTCCTTACATGTGCTGTGCAGTGAGCCCAGGCACATAACTTCACTTTTTTTTTTGTTTTTTACCTTGTACTTTGTGTACTAAGCAGATGGTAAGATGCATGTATGTAAGTGCCTAATCTATTTTTTTGGCTCTCTAGTGGAAATGCAAGTCATAGTTTGAACCAGTGTCTGAGCTCCTGGCAGGAAGGCAGGGTCATCCCAGGGTGCTCAGGTGCAAGCAATGCACTTGAGTATCTGGAAAGGGTGGAGCCAGGATCCACCCCTTCCCAGACCTAATTTAAGGGTGGACAGTGGAGACAAGGGCATCTTGCTGGAGATTCTTGTGTATCTGAGGTCCTCTAAAGGTGGGCAGTTCTTTCCTCTATTTTTGTGCCTACAGCTGTCACATTTGAGCAGAACCTCACTTGCTGTAGTCAGCATACAACATTCTTCATGGTAAATACTTCTAAGCCATAATAGAAGAATTTTCTTAACTGATGGCTCACTGAACATGTAGTAACACAAAGGTGTAAAGATGAGTAGAATTCTGATTGTGTTGGAGTGGTTTCTTGGGTTTGCACTTCTGTACTTGTTAGTATTATAGGCTTGTGAATATCTAGAGAAATCTTTTTTTTTTGGTAAAAACTAGGAGACATCTAAGAGGTAGGATTTTTCTACAAAATCTTACTCTGGAACTGAGTTCTGAAAACCACTGCACAAAACATCATGGAGAAACGTTTTGATGTTTATATAAGGAAAAAATAAATTTATTTCTCCTTTACGTAACAGACTTTAAGTGGTCTTTCTGAGAAGAAACACAAGTGAAAACTAAAGCAGTTTGAACAAGAGAGCAAGTGGAATGATAGATTTTTTTTCACAGGATTAGTTGAGATTTACTTTTCTTTTTTAGTTATTGGCTTTGACTCCAACTCTTCCCAGTTTACCTCCCAGCAAATATTCTTTTCTTGGCTATTGCCATTCTTATTAACTCTTTCTAATGTATATTTATGTCTCCTTTCAAGTTTCTTCATTCTTAAATTGTTATCTAGTATTGATGTCTTGTAATCCTAAAATCACTTTTCGGTTGGTCCTGTTTTTTTCTTCCCTACATTCTGGATCTTATCAATTTAATAGACTGACAAATTGTGCTCTGTGATTCTCTTCTATACCAACACTAGAATGAATACCATCAAGTATAAGCAGACAATTCTTTCTCAGAAACAAACCTTCCTGACATCACAGCAATATGTAGTACATAGTGTAACACTGTTTACAGCAAATGCTCAGAGATTTACATGAAGAATAGTGATCTATTTTATGTTCGCTAGGATCGAAAATGAAGATCAGAAGACTATATCTTGATCTTTTGGCTTAACTTTGCAAAGTGCAAGATGCACTCCAGTCATAATTATGAAACAAAACATCTGGAATTTAACTGGGAATTAGTTCTCCAACTTATTTTGACACTTCTGAAAATCTCAAAGAGCTTGCGGTCATATTTTTTGTATACAAATACTTTTGCATAGGTAGTTATCAAATGTGCTTGAAAGTTAATGCTCAATTTTATTTATATATTTGGTAATTAGCATGTGTTTGTGTACTCTGTTGAATTTCTATTGATTTTAGCAGATGCTAAACTGCTTTGTTGAATTAGGTCAACTTGAAGCATTTTAGTTATCCAAATGGAGTAGGCTTGTTTTTTTTTAATTTCTGGACTTAAAAGGGTGTAAGAATGCTGCTGCTATCTGTATGTATGTCCAGAGAGATTTCATTTGCTTTGCTACTGATGTCAGCAAATACATAAAAAAGAAGAAAAATTGGTTTTCTATAGATTGCTTTTAGGTGTGAACAAGTTGAGGTCCAAAATTACTGAACTCTCAGTTCTGCTTCCATTAGATATTGGAAATTAATGTGAGATGGGAGTATTTTACTTACTACATTGAAAGATCCATTACTTTCTCTGAAACGTGAATTATCTTGCCTTATAATGCTTTATCTGCTTGGATGTTTCAGCTGCTTAACATGATGCTCCCAGAAACCACAATTTCAGTGCATCAGTGATGATGAATACCTGCTTCTCCAGGTTACTTAAGTGCATGCAGCATACTGCTCAGTGCGCTGGTTTCAAATTAAAAGAGGGGAGATTTAGACTGGATCTAATGAGAAAGATTTTTTACAGTAAGAATAGTGAAGCTCTAGAATAAGTCGCCCAGAGAGGTGGTGGATGTCCTGTCCTTGAAGTTAGAAGATAGGGCTCTGATGAACCTGGTCTAGTTGTAGAAGCCTCTATTCAAGTTCTGTGGTTTTATAATATGAATTTTTTTTTTTTTGCCAATTGTTTTCCTTAGTGTAACATTCTATATATTTTTGCTGAATTACTGCTTCTAAATTATGCATTAGTTGTGAACAATTTATAATTGCCTTTGTTATCAAAGATGTCTTTATTCTACATAATTTCTTCAGTAGCAGAAACACTAGTTTGTGGTATTGTACATCACTTGCATCTCAGAATCACAATTATGGCATTATGTAGAAGGCACGCCACTCAGGTGGTCAGGTAATAAAAGCACTTTTGTCTACAGTACAAAAGCTCAATTCTTTAGCTTGTGTTGTTCTGTATTGAAAAGAAAAATAATCCAGAAACTTCTTGTTCTCACTGACTCTTTTGAATAACTGTTAGTCATACCATTATTTAAAGCAATTTTTTATTTTCCTGTAAAAATAGTATATGTCTCCTTGGTCAACGGTAACAAATAACAGATAATGAAACACATTGTTTGCTATCTTTTCACTGTTTTGTATACATGTAACTGAGGTTGTCAACAATCAGATAAAAGAATAAACAAACTTTCCAAAGGAATCATAATAGTACTATTAATGTTGTACTTTCTAAACATTTCGAAACCTCTGTGCTAACTTTAACAGTAATGTTTGGTATAAGAACTGAATCAGATCTGGTTTGCTGGAATCTCAGTATGATAGTGAATGGAATCTCTGATACTAGCTTATCCTTTACCTAACCCACCATTAATGGCATAGATACTGTTTCTGGAAGGATTTGGGAAATAATTCTAATTATTTTTCTGCTGTTTCTTGCTGCATAAGAAGGTTTTTGACACTGACTACCAAGTCCTTTAATATGAGATAAGAACTGGTAATTATATCTGTAATATACAGTGAAACATTTAAAGGGAGTCTCTAAGTCAGGCCTATTTAAATTATAAATGGATTGCAAAATCAGTCCGCTTGTGCTACAGAAACCCTTGACAATGCTTCAAATGCTTCACAATCTATTCATGGTCCTATATGCTTGTTTACATCTCCAGCATATTCTCTACTCTCTTGCTCTACAGTTAGACTGTGCTCTTGCGCAGGGTTTCCACAACATGCAAATATTCATGCTGCTTACTTCCCAAAGGCTTGTGCTAAGGAAATCTGTTAGAAATAGCCTGGTTCTCTCTCTTCAGTTCAGACAAAGTATTTAATTTAGCTGAGTTTTTCTCCCTAGACATAAGCTGAACTTCTGCTAAGGTAAAATACAAGAAAACAGCAAAGACAATCTGTTTTCTCTCTTCTTATTTACTGTGGCTTGAGAAGTAAACTCACATAAACGTATCAGTAGTTGGTTTAATTTCAGTGCAGCTAGGGGTATGTGCAGCACTGGGATTGGGTGAACAAACTTATTCTCAGTTTTTTAGTAAACAGGTAGACTGAAAATGTCAACTATATGAAGTCTGATCCCAAAGTATTATCTGAGAAGAGTAGCTAGTGTTCCCATTAGTGATAATTCCTGTGATTATTATTATAAGAAAAAGGGTCCTTTTTTGTAAGTGAAGGGTTATGGTTCTGCCATTAAACTGTGGTTATTGATGATATTGTTAATTTTATGTGAAAGATTTTACACAAAACTGTTTGTTTATGAAATATTTTATTAATTACAACTGTTTTAAAGAATGTCTACTCAGTGTGTCTAAAGAGAACCTTTGTAGTATTTGTACCTCTGTTTCTTTTCTAAGATTTTTATTACATAGCCAAAGTAAGAGGAACAGAAACTAGAAATGACAAATAAATACTAACACAACTGTTCTATGAAAGATTGTTTCCAACTCCATTCAGCTGTGGATATCTATTTTGATATTTCCATAAAGTAAAGATCTTGAGGTTTTATGAATTTTCATGAAAAATGTTCTCTTCACAGAAAAGTGCTTAGTAATGCCACAAGTAGAGATACTTCAGATATGCTGTACATGTAGAGCTAAGGATTTCATGTTTGTCTAATCATTATTAACAAACAAAATAAATTGGATTTATCATTGTCCAGTTACAGTAATTGAATCATTGAATCGTACAATGGCCTAGATTGGAGGCAACCCTAAAGACCATTCTAATATCTAATCTATATCTTTTATTTCTTGATTTTAGAAACATTCCCTTTTATCCTATCCTTATCAGACCAGGAAAAAGTCCTTCATTGTATTGTGATACTAAGCTGCGTGGTGTGATTGACATCAGCAAACTTGCTGAGGGTGTACCTAATCCCACATTGTTGATAAAGATATTGGAGGTCACTAGTCCAAAAATGAACCACTGTGGGACATAACTCATGCCTGACTTCCAGTTTGACATAAAGCCATTGACATTAACCTTATCCAACTAGTTCTTTATCTGCCTAATGGTCCATCCTTCAAGACCATGGCTCTCCAATATAGAGTTAAGGATGTGGTTCAGAATCATGTCAAAGGCCTGGCCCAAGTACAGTTAGACTATTGACATTTCCCTTCCTTTGCCCACCATTGTGATCTCCATCACAGAAGACCACCAGATTGGTCAGGTGCCACCTTCCCTTGGTGAAGCTGTGTTAAGTGCCTCATCACCTCCTCATTTCAGATGTGCTTTATCATCTCTTCCAGGAGGATCTGGTCCATGATCTTTCCAGGCACAGAGGTGAAGCTTGCCAAACTGTAGTTCCCTGGGTCTTAGTTTCTCCCTTTCCTAAAAATAAGAGTGGTTTTGTTTTTTCCAGTCACAGGGACTTTGCTCTTCTGAATTCCACTTAGAAGTTCAGGGACATGAGAGGTGTGAGAAACCTGACTAATTGTGAAGACTGAGGCAAAGAGCTCATTAAGTACCTTGGCCTTCATGTCTGAGGCCAGCTTTCCTTGTTAATTTATCAGATGGTACACTCTCCTTTGTGAATCTCTCTTCTGCCCAATGTATCTGAAGGAAACCATCATATCTAAAGAAAGCATGGTTATTGCAGCCTAGACTGCCTCTTAACATCNGGGGGTCAGCCTCTTCTCCCAGATTACTAGTGACAGGACGAGAGGGAATGGCCACAAGTTGCGCCAAGGAAGATTTAGATTAGATTTGAGGAGAAACTTTTTCTCTGAAAGAGTGGTCAGGCACTGGAATGGCCTGCCTAGGGAGGTGGTTGAGGCACCATCCCTAGCGCTGTTCAAGAAGCGTTTAGATGAGGTGCTAAGGGATTTGGTTTAGTAGCTTAGTGGGTAGGGATGGTGATAGGAGGATGGTTGGACTAGATGATCTTGTAGGTCCTTTCCAACCTAATGCATCTATGAATCTATGAATCTTTTAATATCTTTCTCACAATGGTGAGCAATACTTACATGTTCAAAGGGCTGATATCTAGTAACACAATTGTACCTGAAGACTTTCTAGTATTTAATATTTTCCTCTGGTGTTGTACTAGCTCCTTTTGAGTCTAAAATTCTACAGTGTCTGACTTCCTCAAACAGAAAGCTGATTTTGATACAGTGAGTCAGCAGCCTTACTGGCTCTTCAGCAAGAAGAGTTAGTTTGTGGTGGAACTCTGTGGTTATTTTTATATCTTTTTCATAGCAAAGTCTGCTTAATTTTTGTTAATCTTGACCTAAAGTTTGTGACTTGTGCTACAGCCCTTTCCATCCCTTATTAGCAGAACAGAACGCTGTGACTTGCTACATTCATTGTGTCTTAACCATGAATGATCTCTACAGAGTGAAGCTGAAAAAAAGGTTAGGCACTTGACTTAATGCTTAGACAGCTATGGGTGGCAATGCTGGCTAATGTCAGGAAAAGCCCAGATAAGTTCTGAGACCCTACAGTGTCAGATTACTTCAAATACTGTAGACTTTTAATAGAAACAGTGAAATTCATATATATATAAGCTGATGTAGAAATTGTATCTTAAACCTAAGATAACATTGAAGATGTTCTTAGAGGAAAGCAAAATTTATTCTGAAGTGCTCATGTTTGCACAGTACTGCACATAATAGTTAATTAGGAGAAACTGAGCAGTTTATCCTGTCAAAGCTAACCCATAATTTTGCTTTAAATATTTTCAATCAAAAATGCATAAACCAGGAATTACTCATTAGTAAGTAAATAAAAACATGTCAGTAAAAATAGCATACTGTAGTAGACAACATGCTAAGAAAAACAGATCTAAGAAAAAGTGTTCATAGGGCATTGAAGCTATTAGGAATGAAAGAATTTTATACCCCTTAGTGCATTTGCAAGAAAATTTTATTTTTGTATAATCAGAGCTTACTGCCATTTTTGACTTTATATGAACATAAATTGGTCTGTCCCTACTCTCATGGAATTCAGTAGCCTGTTCAGAGAAGCCTTTTAATTGTTTAGGGCTTGCTCAACCAAGAAACCAGTAGCTTATTATTCATTACAGAATAATGCTATATGTATGTACCGATTCTTGCATGTACATTATTTCTGTCTTTGAAGTCAACATTCAAAAGCCATTTGGGAATGGTCCTGGGAAACCTGTTCTCTACAGCCCTGCTTCAGACTGGGAATGGACTAGATAAACTCTAACCTTAATCATTTTGGAATTCTTGGAATATTGTCATGCCAGAAAGCCAATGGAATGCTTTGTCTCAAACACTAGTTCTATTTGAAGTTACCAACATCATTGAGCTATACTGTGAGTCTAATGTAACAGCAAGCAGAATTGCATATTATTGCTCTATGTCAATTTCCTCAAGGAACAGGAGGGGAAGATGGTTTGAGTAAGATAAGCAGTGGGGGGGACAAAAGAACATGTCAGTGACCAAAAATATTAAGTTTTACAGTTGCCACTATCTTTGCTTATTAGAATAGGTAAAGTCATCTGTTTTATTATTTTCCTGCATGTGTGATTAATGCAGTAGTCCCATTTTTCTGATCATGTTTGCTTTTGTTTTCCAGCAATAAGTTTTTGTTAATCTGAAAGGTTTTTCTTTAAAAGCTCTGATCTCCAGGCTGAGGACTAAGGTCATTACTCATTTATCTATCTAGAGCAACACATGTGCTAAACATCCTGACAAAAGACCAGATTAGATAACAACAAATCTAATACTCTACAAGAATGTTTAATATCTGAAAATACTTTGTTTTGCGTTGGTCAAATCTTCTTTGAATTTTGATTAAATTGGAGGAATATTGGAAGTGGGATCATGAGAAAATTTGCATATACATAGGTCATTTACAGGAACTTCCATGACACGCTTTTCCTGACTTGAATTTCCTAATATTAACAAAACCTATTCATTTAGAATCTACCTCTTCTGAATATGATTTCTGCAGGCAAAGATTTATGGCATTTAATATATTTTGAGTAAATTCCATAAAGAGCAATCCATCTTTCTAAAGAAGTGTTTATGTAAAAAAGTTAGATAATTTGCCAAATTTTCAATCCAGAGTCAAATCTGCCTTATTTTACAAAAGCAACATTACTAAAATCCAAAATAAACAAACACAGAGACATCTCTTTAACTAATGTGGGTTTTTTTGTTGTTGTTTATTGGTTTGTTTTAGGAAAAAAAAACTTCAAAGGAATCTCAGAAGTGAATTTCTAATAAAACCATTAGCAAAGGAGAAAAAGAATTCAAGCAGCAATCAAGGAACTACATATTTATTAATAGAGTTGCAGTTAGTGAAAATGAAGTCTTTGCTTAACCAGGATCTTTAAAACCTACTAGCTTCTGAACAGCTAACAGGTATTTCTGAGACAAGCTTACTGACATCTTGCCATCTGCTTTCTGTGACACAGGAATACAAGGGTTTTTGTGTTTTGTTCCCTTTAAGCAAGGAAAAAGAGGAATTCTAATGAAGCAAACTGCACCTATGGCAACATCTCTGCTTGCTGTAAGCACCATATTTTTAGAGACTTAATATAGTCAGAGAAGTGTCTACCAACCATAAGCTTTCTCATAATCTTCATTCCACCCTCAAGGAACCTGAGTTCCAGAAATCCATTCAGGCAGCATTTTGACGACCTCGTCTTTCATATTCAGTTATTTGAGCACGTGGCATTAAGGTGTTATTTCCTGGAATCAGTGTTAATTCCTGGAATCTGTTGTTCTATTTGACCTTTGCTGCTGAATTTATTCCTGTGTTCCTTGGAAGTTAGCCACCCTTGTCAATTAGAAAGCCATCCCAAACATCGACCAGCTGGAGGCAGCAAACACCTGCGGCTCCACGTTTGCTACTGCGGCAAGAAAGCCCAGCAATGGGCAATTAAACTGAATTTTCTAGAGGCCTCTTTTCAGATCAACCAGAGGTAGTATGTGCACCCAGGAGACTGCTTTTGTTGTAATACAACTATTGCACTTCTTTCTGCTTGTCAATAGAGAGGAACACATAGAATAAGAAGGCATACAGGCATTTCCAGAGCTGCAGTGTGCCTTCTACTTTGTAGATATCTTCTTTCAAAATCTTTTGTTTCTTGATGGAAAGAACTCTGTCTTTTGAAAGAGACTTTAATTCTGTCCTGTCAAAGCTCTTAAGGAAAGGCAGAGTTGCTTTACATATGAGGTTACATTTTTCCAGAAAAGGGGACAGAAATTACTTAGATGGATGCTTCCTTCTCCTGTACTGTGGGAGCTCTCAGGTATTGTCATTTTTCTGTTATGTCTCCATGTTTTCCTGTTTCTTCATCATCCTGTTTTCCATCATTTTAAGCTTAGCTCTAAAATGACAAAGCTGAGGAGAGGGCTGGAGTCTGTCACCTGTTAATTACTTCCTGAGATTTTCTATCACACTTAGGCTACCAACATGATATCACTTCTATACCAGAAGCTGCAGCTTAGAAGCAGAAATTGGAGCTAAGAGTGAAGCGAACTGCCAGAATTATAGCTCTCTGTACACCCCTAGGACAAAATCAATTCTTTTCTGATCACCTAAACAAGCTTGTAAAGTCCTTGGTTTGGAATTCAGTAATGTAATTCAAGTTCATGATGGGACAATTAACAGGTACATAAAGGCTGAATAAAGTTACTCTTTTGACTCCTTCCCTGGTGCAGTTCTCAGCCTCTAGGTAAAGCAAATTGACAGGTATAAGATAAACAGCGTGACTGTATGCAACTGTTCAAAGCCTTTCTTATTCTGTTAATATTCTCAGAACTCACTGCTAGATGATACAACTATAAAAGTATTGTATTTCCCCCCTACTGAATTTGCAAGAAGCATTCAAAAAGTACTGACTTGGCATTATACTGACAGTAACACTGAACTTAAGTCTTAATTTCTTAGGCTGATAGAGTCACCAATCTCTCATTATCTCCTTTCCCAAGATTTTTTTGGCTCAGGAAACTCTTTAAATTAAGGGTTTTAACTGAAAACACGTGCTGCTCATTAGCTCTGCTACTGGCAGACCTGTGCTGTTCTATGGTGTTCAACAGGCCTTTGCTCAGCTCAGCCTTCTGGAAAGCACTGTTAGTTGTTGCTGTGATTGCTGAAGGTTTTCTTTACCACTATTGGCACTTTGGAAAAGTAGGCTAAAGGGGTTGAACTTGATGAATATAAGAAAGCTGTTGTTGAACTAAAAAGCAAAGAAAGTAAATTGCTTGTGATAGAGTTAATGTTCAATAATGGCTGCTCTTTTACAATAAGTAACTACTACAGAGGTTTTACAGTAGCTTAAATAGGATCTACTTTAAGTCACCTAGATTGAAGAGTACAGCTTCATTCTATAGTGTAGAACAAACCTACAGGTTTTAGTTGTGCTTTAGCTTGAAATATAGTTGTCTAATATCTTAGATTTGTTTGTGATTTGTTTGCTTGTGCTTTGAAAGGAAGTAGGCATATTAATCTGTACTATCTTTGGTTTTCTTAGTGAGAAGCCAAGCTAAGATGTCAATGAATACTCAACTCTACTTTTTGATTTCTCCTGTCTCAAGGAAGATATTTGGGTCTGATAGACAAGAGCTAGATATAAACTGAAGAGATCTACTTCATTTGTAGATGGGAAGGTCTGGTGAATCTGGAGTAAAACATCTACATGCTACCTGAAGCTTGAGAACAAATACTGGACATAAAAGCCAGTGAGAGGAGGAATACTGCCTCTAGCTGGTGAAAGAACACAGTGGATGGCACCTGTCTCCTCTAAACAGCGAGGCAGCAGTGTGCTTGCTTTAACTCCCTCTCAGTTCAGATACATTGTTTTACCAAAAGAAATATTGATACAAAATTGTATTTGGCTATTCTTTTGAGAGAATAAAAGGGCTCCTTTAGTAAGATCAGTAAGGGGAGGGTTCATGTGTTAGTTTTCCCTGCTGCTCAGCAGAAGTGCTTGGTTTGTCCTGAACTGTCATTATGCTTGTTCATCTACCCTCTTGTATCTCTGTCTCTATGGGGTTGACAGAGATGCTTGCAGGGTGTGAGGGGGGTAAGTGGCTAGTGCAGTTCAGGCTGGGAATCATAAACCGTTGCTTCCAGTGAGAAGCTTTACGGTAAGGTCAAAAATAGTATTAATCATTTGAGCGCCCACAGAAAAGATAACCGTAAGAGTTATACAGGAATAGTTCTAGTGTGATTACTTTGCTGTGCAAAAGGTCTGTTGGAGTAATAAGGCTGCTCTTCATGTAATGGCAGGGCACTTGCAGGAACTGGAGGTAATACTGTTTAAAGTAGCTGTTAGTAGGGACCAAGAGCAGTGCTTTATAAAGATATGAGTGTACAGATGAAATTTTTTACTCTAAAAAATCTGGTTCTAGATGTCTGAAATCCTATATATCCTTTTCTTTTCCTCCTTTGCATGTCTGTAGAAGACCATTAATAGTTTTTCTTCTCCCAAAATGTTGTAGCTATTATTGTTTGTGAAGTACTTGCATGCTGAAATAATGAGAGCTATAGAAAGAAGTATTAAGGGAATTAATAATTCTGTCTTTATAGCAAAGCATGAACAGGAGGATATAAATAATTTTGAAATCGTAAAATGAACAATGAATAAAAAACAAGATATTAAGTAGTCAACCAAGAAGCAATTGCTATCCATTCTGAGCTTCTCATTTAAGCAGGGATCTTGTGGAAAATAAGTAGTTCATAATTAAAAATTGTTACAAAGAAAGGAACTAAAGGATTAAGAACTCTTTGGTATTTTTGAAGTTCAGAAAATCTCTCTTCGTGATCCTAATATCAAAAATTGAGTATGTGTGGAATGATACTTGATTTCTGTATTTTTGTAATATAAAATTCCAATAAAGTGTTAAATCCTTGAAGGGGGAGGAGGGGGAAGAAATAGATACAGCAGCATATGACCTGAGGTACAGATCTGTTTACATCATGCAAATAATTTTTGCAAACTATATTCTCATTCTTGCAGTTCTGTATTACCTTGTTGCATAGCCCTGAAAGAAGTCAGGAGAGCATGGTTTGACAGTGTGGAGTAATGCTGTGACAACAACATAATCAGGTGTCTTTGCTGAAACTCATGGCAAGTGACTGATTGATAGGTAACATGGGTAATCTGCTTCTAGGCATTCTTTCGTATCTGTCTGTAGCAACAAAAACACAGCTGTTCCACTCAAACTAGTGGTTCCTTGGCAAGGCTTGTTTGTGTAGTGCTGTAACAGCCTTTGAAGTATTTGACAGAGATCTGTACACATGTTCATTTCAGTATGGGTATAATGTTCTTTCTCTTGTCAAATACTCCCTCCCATAAGCATGCATGTTGTTTTCTGTAATTAGCCTTAGCAGAGCAAATGTCTGGAGCCAAAATCTAGCTACAGACTTCTGTACTACCTCCAATTCCATGCAAATAGTCACTTTGAGTTCTATTCATTATTATTACCCTTTATTAGTTATAACTTGCAGGTGTGTTTTGAACAATTCATTCACTGTTCATTACTGGGATGGTAGTTGTAAGCCTTCATCGGCCACCCCCTTTACATAGATATCAGTCTTCGGTACATGCTGCTGGAGGCTCCCAAATATCCAATTTCTGTTCTGCTCCCTGGTAGTTCCCAGCATAGATTCCCAATGATGAGTGTTCTTTAATGCTTTTAGATGAAATGTGTAATTCTTCTTCAGTAACTACACACCTGAAAATGTTACTAAGACTATAAAATGAAATATTAGAGCAATAGGAAAAAAGAGTGGAACATACTTTATTTCAATGAATCGTTTAATTGGGCATTTGTCCACATGTGATTTATCAGGAAAGTTAGAATTTTTCAAGTAGCTTAAGTGTTATTTCTCATTTTATTCTTTGGTTAGGGCAGTGAACTGAATTTGAAGAACTCTAACTAGTCAGTAAATCTCTTGCTTTTGCTTCTTGAAGTATCTAATCAGTTTTCATCTCTCCTTTCAAAAATGCATCTGAGGCTCACTTTCACCATTATTCTGTTCCCTGCAGCTGTCTGAGGTGGTAAATAATCTTTTCTTGTTAATTTTCATATATGCCTCCCTCAAAATGGAAGCACCTGCTGCATGAGAAATTTTTGTCATTATGATGAGTATTTCTGGATTTTTAACTGCTCCAGCTCACCTCATTCTAAATTTCTGAAGCTGTGTTAACTTTTATGTTCCTGATTTCAGGGACTTAGTGTATACATAGCATAGAGTGACCCAAACCAGTCGCTTTAGGTTACAGATTTTTAATTTTATTTTCTCTAAAGAAATACTTATTTTCTTTAGAGAAAATAAAAGGGACAGATTGTGTACCAAGCTGAAGCAGAAAAGGACTAGCATAGAAGACTTGTGAGCACATTTGTTCTGCATGCTTATAGGGCTGTTGAGAGAAATAAGACTTCAACTGTATATGTATGTAAATAAATGAATTACTCTGAGAATAGCCCTGCTGATGTATTACTTTTTCCCCAACAATTTCAAGTCCACATGGAACCAACCCAAAAGCCTAACATTTTCATAGAAAAGGGTAATTACTAGAAATAAGCAGTTTAGAAAACAACAGTGAAGTTACTAAGTCAAACATTAAAAGACAAGGAAATTTTAAAAAGTGGTGCTATGTTATGCAAATAATCATAATTATCTCCTGTTATGTGTATACATGATGATATGTTCTATAATAATATCAAAGCTAGTGTTGTTGCATTTTTTTTTTCTGTTGGATAGATTTTTATTTTTTTGTACAAATGTACAGGGGTATTTGTTGTGTTGTTGTATATTGTTGTGTAAGAATATTAGCTGCACACTTGAACAGATTTTTTTCATTGTAAATGAGAAGTAGTTATACCCAAATTTTAGACATGTCTGACTTTTTTGGTTTAAGCTACATGAAATACCTTGTCTGAAGTACAATACCAACATGGAAAATTTTACCAGAACAATGGAAGCATTACAAAAAAGTGACTGTACCTGGGAATGAGTGTTGTCTATTGGACCTCATTTAGAGGACAAATAGCAGACTGGCTAAGTTTATTGGAGAAAGAAATGAAGGTATTGGCACCATCATCAAATTAACTATAGAAGCCAAAGGTAATGCAATAAGTAGTTTCTAACAGGATCAAATCAACCAGAAATAAGAAGATTGTTTTAGTGAAGATGGATCATTATCTAGTGATCTTATCTAGTGTCATTAATCTTATCTACTGATAATTTGCCTAGTCATGAATATATGGAGAATTCCTTGCTTCTTTAGTTATTTTTTCTCTAAGAAGCTGCACTCATTTTCATTAGTTCCTTGCAGTTTTCTAAACTTAAATTCAAATCAATTGTGGCTCTAGATCAAATATCCTTCTCGGATAAACAAGATCAGAAAATCATGCTATTTTATATGGGGTAAAAAAAAATGCACCAAGTAATGAAAATACAGGATAAAAATAAAACTGCTAATAATCTATCACTATTGCTGATTAGCAGTTTCATACCACACAATATGTAATACAGTAGATACAAGGAAGAAATCTTTATCTGAATGCAGATGCAGAGTTTAGTTCTAAATAGCATAACATCCTTCCTTGTTTGCACTTACATAGATGAGAGGAAGAATCTTCCTCTTTGGAAATTGTAGACTAAACAAATGAGGATGTTTAGTATGTGTTGTCTTAGTTTGTCCTAGACAAGGCCCTTCCTGTATCAGTGAAGATATCCTCCCAGAATCTTCAGTGACCCTTATTTATCAGTGGTGTGTGTGCACTTTTTGCCCATGTAATGCTATATTTTTTCCAAGTAATTTTTTAAGATATTGAGTCTGCCTCTTCTATTTTTGAATCACTCCTTGTTTTTTCTCCTTTTATGCACCAATTGGAACTTTCTCTCTACTAAGAAATGATACATTTTTTTCCCTGTTACTGTTAACACAAAGGTAAAATGATAAACTGTTCTCTGTGTTAAGATGATAATTGACAGGTTTTTTCATCTTTTGTTCTTTCTCTGCTTGATAAAACCTCAACTTTGAACACCAATCTCATATTCCAAAATGGATACCTATTATACCAGATTTCAAATAAAAACCACAGGGGACATTGGCTCCACAGGAGTCACTGAAGAAACTGACTGAATTTTGGAAGGTACTAGGATTCTTTTGTTTGAAACGGTTTTGCAGAATTCTTCAGTTATTTTAAAAGCTCTAACTTCCAGAGGTTGGGTTGAAGATCATGTTTAAGGAATGAAAGTCAAAAATAATCAGAAGTCATGTGTATTAAAGTTGCTCTTAGACCAGGATATTACTCGCGTTTTAGTAACAGAAGAGGATAATCTTTTGGATATGCTGCATAGCCTGAACTAGACAGCTAGTTTTACTCATGTTTTGTTTCTCAGACTCTGAGCATTGTGGTACCAGAGACTGGGGAATGTAATGACTTCTGCTTTGGTAGAGATAGATTTAACTCAGGAATAACCTCTCGTGCCGTTTTATTTTCCTGTTGGTTAGCTCTTAAAGTTAATGGGGTAAAAATAGAAAACCAATAGGAAAATCCAAAAAGAAGTCAGTTTTTTCTGTCTTGTCAACACAGATTCCTCTGGTTAGTGATTCTGGAAGCAATCGTATGTTCCATACCTGCTTCTATTTTCCCTTTGCCTGCTGATGAACCTCTGAAAAGAAGCAGTCGCAAGTTAATTGATTTCTTACATGTGTCCCAGGCTTTGCTACTGGATTTAGAATGAAAGTAAAGTAGTGCTATAGGGATGGATGTTGTTGCTTTTGTTGATCCTTTTATTTTATATATATATATATATTTGTTTTGCTGTTTTAATTGCTCTGTTCACGTAACTGGAGCAGGGAAACTGGGGGAGAGTAGATATTCTTTAATTATTACAAAATGTTCAGGGATAGGTCAACTCGTAGCTGATAATGAAATTTTAATTGCAGTAGTGTTTAAGATTAAGATAAAATAATAAATAGTAATATAGCATGTATCAAGTTTTTTAAATTATAACTTTCTTAGAACATAGTTATCTCCTGATAGGGATATGCTGTATTGATTGGATTTATATGCAGGCATGATCAAAATGGGAACAATGATGAGGTCTTTAATTTGCCATTTTGTGTGAATAGATTATTACTAAGAGCATTGGAAGGTAGGGAATGAAAAAAAAATCTAAGTACTGGTCCTTCTACTTAGTTCATAAACCTGGATCTTGCATTTTATCCCTTTCCCCTCTTCCCTCATCACATAGTACTTTTAATTTTAGGATGTGCTCTCTCATAAAAGGAAATTCAGTAGAAAAATGGCAAATAATGTATTTTTAGTGTCTTCCTGTTTAGAAATAATGACATGTTTATCAGCTCTTCTAAGGTCTCTCCTGCCTGAAGTTCAGGTAAAATTTGAAAATTCAGACTTTTAGTTTCAAAAAGTTTCCTTTAGAAACTTCTCTTAATTTTTGGAATATTTTTCTCAAAAAAAGTGTTCAGATTGTGAGATATTCAGAAGTTAAGACTGAACGAATGTAAAGAGAATTAATGTTACACACAACATTTGTAGGAATTTTGTTGTTAAAAATCACATCCTTTCCATTAGAAAATGCACTTGTTTGTCCTTCTCACATATAAAAAAATAAAGCACACAGAATTGTACTAGTTATTACTGTAGCTGAAAGATTTAATAGAGGGCCAATGTAAGTATGTTGAGTCATCAGATATTTTTCAATTTTTCTGCCAATAGAAGAGCAGATTCTATAACCGACTGATATATTTCTTCTGTTTCTACTTAAAATAAGTGAGGTGAAAGATGGCATTTACAGTTGCAATTTCATGTCTTCAATACTCTTAACATAGCAACTGCCAATTTGTTGCTTTGCAAGTTTTCATTTCTAGTGAAAAACAGTGGGAGATGCGAGCTTGCTTAGATTGGAAGGGAGTAGGAAAGGAGTAATAGAGAATCAGGTGGAGTGGAATATCAGGACTGCTCTGAAAGTAGTGCCTCCTGTTTTATGTTCACCCATGATGTCAGAAGTGAATCTCCCCACCAATGTTCCATTACATTTAGTTGCGATGTAACAGGTGGCAGCAGAGGGGGGTAGTGTGACGAAGTGGCGTTGGACATGGAAGTGTGTATGAACACAGCTACATCACTGAATTTCTCTATATGGAAAGAATTGCTTCCATTGATATTCATCAGTGAATATCAATGGAAGCAATTTGTTGAATGTTTCTGGAGACCAAAAAGCAGCTATGAGTACAGTGTGGCAGATAGGTGGTGTGTTTCAGTAGTGGCAGCAGTAATGTCAAAGGCAAGCCTAGTCATAAAGATTTTTATGAGTTTGACTTGAAGACTCTTGTTCACTGCTGGCAAAAACACATATCTAATGGAGGTGACTATGTTGAAAATGCTGTTTAGTAGCTGAGTTTGTGCTCTATCAAGCAGTGTCATTGCACTCTTTGTATCTGCTTTAGTTTTCATGGTAATTAATAGGAGGCATTGCTGTTGAAGCAATGTCCATAATACAGGTTATAGCAAGCTACAACAACATTGCAGAAGACAAAAAATGGTAAATATTAAATGGAAAAAGATAAGGTAGTTTTACATTGCTCTGTGGATGCTGGCAACAGAGAAAAGTGAGCCATGCTGAGAACATCAAACCATGATAAATAAGATAAGGAATAGGACTGTGGGGTGAGAGAGAGGACTTTTCTCTTTGCTGTACTAGCTTTGTTAATGGTTTGTATGCAAGAACTATGTTAGGAAGGAGCACATCAAGAAAGAGTAATGAAAATAGAGTGAAAAACATGGGAAAAAAAGGATTAGATCATTTATGCGAGTATATTTTCTACAGAGTGTTTCTGGTTTAATATCTACTGCAGTGCTTCATTATTTAGTGTTACAAAGCTATCTTATTAGGGCTTTTGAGTGCAGATGCTTTGTTTGCTCTTCTAGATATTCTCAAGTTGTGCACTCAAAATTTGTGTAAAACCCTGATTTACCTCATATGTACATTTCCAACAGGATCTACATATCAAAGCAAAATTTGGTGTCAATTCTTTTTACATCAGAGTGTAATTGTAAATTTTCAGGTCATACAGAGCAAAACAGAAAAGGGAGCATATAATCAATCCTGTTTAGTTCGTTTTGGTTCTTTCTTGATGTTGTAGAGTGTTTCTGTCTATTCAAAATTATCTTGGTATATTTATCCTAACAATGGCTGATCACAACAGGTAGAGATCATGAAACATGTAGAAACTATTATCCAGTATTTCCAGACAAGAGTAGAGGCAGTACTTATAAGCGCCCATGTACTCTTTGGTCATGGTAAGTATTAGTTTTACATTTACCATGTGTTCTTATTGATTCACCAACAATAATTAGGCTTCAAATTTTGTAAGTACTCACGTATGTAAAGTGAGCAGTACTTTTTGAATATACCTTTATTTAAAAGTATTTTTCACAAAATAGCCCATTTAAATTTTTAATTTTTTTACAATTTTATGTATGTTAATACAAGTACACCAGAACATTGTCCTGATAAATGTCTGCTACTGGAGCCAGACATTTGGTACATTATAACTTTAACAAAGTTACTTCAAATAATTTTAATAAAATTTCCATATGGATTTATTTTCCTTCAAGTTACCAAAGCAATGAAATAATGGTCAGTAAAGAGGAAATTAGATTCATTTCAGACTCATCAGTTGGCTTCAAAATCTCAAATATTAATCAGTCTCCCAGTCTCCTCATATTGTACTTCCATTTTCGTCAGTTTTCTCACAGGTTTTCTATGGAGAATTAGAGTAGGGACTCCATTAAAGCTACCCCAGACTTTTTAATCTTTCTTTTAGGGTACTGAAGTATTCTTAAAGCTACCTTTTGGAAATAAGAGCATAACTTAATCTTTGGAGTTCTGGAGGCTAAAATCTATTTCTTTCTGTTGAATAAAAGCTACAGGAGATGACTTGTATTAATAGGTTTTGTAGGCATGCCTGTATAGTCAAGTCACTACGCAGCTGTACTTTTAAGCTAGCAAGCCTAAACTGTGTGTAGAGTTTCATTCTTCTGAAGAAACTACAAACTGAGAAAATTCATTTCTCCAGTCCTCCTCAAGGGGAGGTTATTTTTTTTTTTTCCTGAGCTGGAGTAGTTTCTTGTATGGTCTCCCTGCTATAATTTGCAGCTAGTCCATTTCCATAAAAAATCACTGCTAAATCCTGAAGTACTAGGCAAATGTTCAACCAGTCAAATACAACTGATGTATGACTGAACAAGCTGTTTCTTATTGCTACTGTGTTGTTAACTGTTATCTCCAGTTGAGGTGCTGTTTTTAGCTACTTGATAATTTGCTCACTAGAGCTGCAGGTAAAGATGTACACAAACTAAAGTCCTGTATCAGACCTGGGACAAATTTGTTATAGAGTGATTGTGTCATTCTGCGTGATCTGATTACTAGATCTGCTTCAGATATATAGCCACATAGTAGGCTACATAAGTATATTATATATGTACACACACACACATATATATATATGTAAACCAGGACTTTTGAGGTGACTTATTGGCTTCCTCCAGTATCTCTAACTATGGAAGATCAATATGAATGTCATGATGTACAGGATGATATGGTCATTTTGGTCAGCAATTTCCTCAAGTCTTCAAAATAGGATGCAGGTTTCTGCTCAAGTCTTTATGCAAATTTCTTCTATCTGGATAATCAGCCAAGGCTTGTTGAAGTCTGTACAGCTAATCTTCCAAGACATGAAGAGCCAAATGTCTTCAGCTTTTAGCACTGAAATATTGGCTTATTCCAGGAAGAAGCACATTTGATGATTTCCTTTCATTTTATTCTTTTTTCTTTATGCTCTTCTGTATTACTCACTTGTTGTTAATTAACTTAGGATTATTATTATAACTATATCAAAAGAAATTAGTATTAGTCCACAAAGATTAGAAAATAAAATGAAAACAAAATACAGGCAGGAGTCCCCTAGCAGAGGTGGGCTTAGCCAGTTTGTTATATAGCAGGTTATGTTTCTCAGCACAATACAATAATATCAAGCTATTGAATGAACAAGTTTGTGCTCCTTAGTCGGGGATGTGAACACTCTAGAGAAACAGAAATGTGACAAAATAGTCTTATTTTTGTTGTGTCAGCATTTGTGATACAGAGAAGGACCATGTTTCCTGGATGGATTATGCTTTGCGAGCATGGAGGGATTCATTTTTGTAGATGAGTTCCAAGCTTCTCCCAAGATCAGTGTCCTATTGCACTGAAGATACTCCTGTAGCAGAGACATGTCATCAGGTAGGAAGAAGCAAATGGTAGTAGTGGGAGATTAAAGAACAAATAGGTAGATAGAATCCTTTACATCCAGTAGAACTCAAGTCACTTTTATACTAGACACAAAAATAATGGACATAAAAACATATCACTGTAGGAGTGTGGGATAACTGGTAGTAATTATGATCTCTGTTGGTACTAGTAACATTTCACACAGGCATAGGAAATGTGTTAACAGGTTTAAATTTGGCTGCTAGCTTCAGGGCCTTCATAGGGGTGTCTTGCTGGGCAAGACCTACCTTGGTGATTCTATGATTCTGTGTTCTGTATTTGTATTCCAAGTTCCAGGAAGATATTTGATGTCTCATAGTATGAGGAAATCTAGTCACATTACGAACAGAGGAAATATTCTTGACAGATGGAATCTGTATAGGAGTTTCGGGTTTCCCTTTATTCATAATGGAGTCAGGTTGGTAACACAGGAAATTAAAAAGCTTATACAAACTAGAAATTTTTTGAAAGCTGAATGCCAGTCCTGAAAGGCCTGATAGAAATAGACAACACATAATTAAGTAGCAAATCAATTTACCTATAATACCAATTGATTCATATGTGCAGTATTAAGTGACAGAGTGTAGTAACATTCAAGTATTTTTTGTACCAGCTTAGAACTTGAAAAAGAAATATAGAAGAATCAGAACATATGTCATGAAATGGCAGCTGTGGCATAGCAGGCATTACAGGAGGAAATTCAATGGGGCATGGTGTTACAAGCATAGTAGTTACATAGAAATTGAAGTAATTTACATGATGAGAGGGTGAAAGGAGTGGCACTGTAAACAAAATTTTGTGAAATGTAAGAGGACATCTGGGTAGATGTGTCAGATTTTAATAAGATTGTATTTATTACAATAAGATTGTGCTGTTCACACTATAATTAGGGAAGATAATTAACACTATGTTAAACCTAATTAGCAAAACTACAGTTTTAAGATGGATAGTAGTTTTTGTGGTTTTTGAAGTTTCCTACAGGTAAATTCTACTTTAGATGTAATAAATGTCTGCTTCAGAGACTGACTTGCTTTTCAAAGCTATTCTGTTTTGAATGGAGTGCAGCACAATACCCAGTTCAAGAGCTGCTCAGTAGTAGTTACTATAGAACAACTGGGAGTAATTTTGTAGCAGAAAACAACAGGCAATATGAACTTATTGCCTGCATATTCAATTTCCAGAATTGAAACTGTATTAAAAGAAGAAACTAACAACTGTGACACCACCTCTGCAGAAGAAATAGACAAACAAAAAGCACAGAACGCTCCAATGGACATATTCAAGCTGTTAAAAATGCAGTTTATTGATGATGTTGGGGAACAAGAACTTCAAGTGAGAAGTATTGGAAAGCCAGGTGTGGCAGGTGTTATGATGGAGCTTTTATAAGGAAGTTATACACACTTCAAAATTAGGGAGCTGGGCTAGTAGTTTGTGGCATTGTATGATGTCAAGAGAGCAGGTGAGAAGTGATGTGAATTCTTTATATTAGTCTTTGTTAAATGTGATGAGAAGATTCCTGTGGACCCATTCTGTTTAGCAGGCACAGCAGGGAGGTTATCTCTATTTGAAGCAAATGTTAGGGTATATATTAGATCTGATTGACAACTTGCATCAAATACAGCTAGGACAGTACTCAGTAGAGGACTGTGAAGGAATTCAGATGTGAAATTACAGACCTTGGTGTGCAGCCCAACATTAAAAATAGCTGCTTTACTGGAGGGTTGGAATATTGCCACTGCAATCCTCTTTGTGAAAGGGCTCTAGAGGACATCCTGTCAGCTGCAGAGCAATGAGGCTGGAGTATATCAATGGCAAGATGGCAGAATCTGTAATAACAAATATGAGCACACAGCTAAATGCTCCCTGGGAGTCAGTAGTCAGCGTGACTTCCACGTTGGGATGATCTGCCTCACTAATTGGCTGTGTAAAACCTACATGAATGTGGTAGGAAGAAGGTGGATAAAGGCAATCTAGTGGATATGATATCATTCTAACAATAATAAGCAGCAACTTACCAAGGCTTTAGGAGAAGGTATTTTCTCTACAGAAAGCTGATAGAAAGCGCAGGGCTTATTAGTAATTTTTCAGTATAGGAATTCAGGGAGCTGGTATGTGTATAGTGGGTGATAAGTTTTATTAAATTTGAGAAATGACTTAGAGAAATGAACAAACAACAAACCTTTCAGCCTACAAGATAGTAACCTCTGAAGTAAATCAGAGGTGTGCTAAGTGGGGAAGAAAAAAAAAAAGCATGAAGAAAATGACAGATGAGCTTCCACGTGGATAAAATCATGTAGACAATACAGGGTAGAATAATCTAAACCATATCCAAAATATAATAAGGAGACTGTTCTGTTAAATGCTCTGTTCAGTGTACTGTCTGCTTCCCCTACAGCAGTGTTCCATGTTTGGTAAGGTTGGAGGGAAGGGAATGGATAGCAGAAACTATCCAGGCTTGCATAATCTCCCTAAAAATTATCTCAATTTTGCAGAGAGAAGCTGGGCTACATGTATACTGGGATGTGTCCTTGTTTGCTGTCTTTTTGATTACTTTCAGGGAATGTGTAATATTAAAAAGTAACTGAAGACTGATGGAGGTCTCCTTCTCCTGATGGAGAAGTCCAAATTTTGCAGTACTCTTCCTTCAGATGTTGGTTGATGAGCCAGTGGAACATGGTCATTACTTCTGAATTGAAAAGCCATGCATGTAGTATGACATTTTCAGGTTTAGAAACACCAGAATGAAGTGTGGGCTCACCTCAACAATTGTTATCCCAGCGTAAAATGAGTTCCCATTTGTTATTTGAACCATAGTGATTAGCCAAGTGTTCCTAGTCCATTTCTAATGTACTAATTTAAGACTGAATAAAAGATCACTTGTACACTTCCTTGGGCAAAGAGCGTGCATATTTTCCAGTTATTGCATTTGACTTAATGGGTAGCTACTCAGTTTTGTTCTGAGCCCTCACTAGTACATAGCTTCTCCGCATTAAAAATCTTTGTGATTTCATTAATATTCATTGTTAATTAACACTTATGGAACAGAGAGGGAAATGTGCAGTCAAGCATGTTTTTTCATAGTTCAAGCTTCATTAATTCAACTTCATGGTTTTTCAAATACTTTTTCATAAAATACCTGTGAAGAACAATACATGTGAGAATTATTCTAGTAGTTGTTAGGCAGCCTGTTAAAAGTACTGTCACAGTTTTTAAGGAAATTTTCATATCCTATGCACTGTAACACATCCTCAACAATTTCCTGTCTGCTACTCTGCAAAGCTGTTGAATAGCATCACATCTTTTACCTTGTATTTTCTTCATGTTAATGTTGCTGTGTATGTCTATGGATACAGTGGCTCAAAGTCTGTGAGAAAATATTTTATCTTCTATTAGATCAGCTAATAGGAGAAAATAATATATACACACGTGCAATAGCTCTTCATGCTACAGGAAATCAAATGCTTTTCCTCAAAATTTCTCTATACATGTGAGAAACGTTCAAAAGAGGAATGCAGGAAAAACACACAACCAAGCAACTACCTATGCAAAAATACACCTGGAATGTATTGAATTTAAAAATGTTTCCTGTAGAACTGTTTTTCCTTCTACATGAATATTAGTTTAACTGTTTCACAGCATCTATTTTCTTGAAGGATAAAATTATAAAATTCTACGGGAATTAAACAAACAAATAAAAAAATGCAGTGACTGGATTCTTGAGAGGAAACTTTAAATCACAATGCACTATCTGTCCTCAAATATGAGGTGAAGACAGATCTCTGTAAATTTCAGTGATATAAAACAGAATTAATACTTTCTCAGAAAATAACTGGTATTGTGCTACTTGAAGAGAAATCTAGTCCAATGCAAAGAAATGACAAAAGACATCTTCACTTAGACCTGATTTTTAAAAATAATAAATAATAGTTTTGAAAATCAGTATTTTGGTAGTTCTTTTGAAAATCGGTATTTTGGTAGTTCTCTTCAAAGATGTTTAATCCTTTGAGTATTGTAGAATATATATTTTCCTGAGAAAAGGCAGAACTAGCATATTTCTTGTGTGCAAATTGAAATCCAGATGAAAATTTTGCACAGACTTTCTGTTGCAGGAAAGGTCAAGTATTGGGTTCTTAATATAGTAATATAATTCTTAATATAGTAATATTTCACAGCTGGTAATTTGCAGCTAGTAGTAGCCAGATGGTGCTTTTCTAAGGTGAATTTAGTGCAATTTGAGCAGTTGAATATGTGAGACTTATAACAGAAGGGGAGAGATGTTGGGGGGGGGAGGCGAAACAAAATCAAAATGGGAAAAACCGCCACCAACCAGAGTATTCTAGAGTTCTATCTTCCTGGACTTTATACTATGCCTGATAACAGACAAGATTAGACTTTTACAGGTTTTACTCCTTAAAGGTCACCTAGTCCATCTCCCCTGCTATGAACAGGGACACCTACAGCAAGATCAGGTTGCTGGATTTGTTCAGACCTCATAATGATCTTCTGGGCCCACTACTCCAGCATGTCTAGATCTCCCTAGATGGCATTCTGTCCCTCAGGCATGTTGAATGTGCTATGTGGCTTGGTGTCGTCCGCTAACTTTTCTGAGGATGCATTTGATCCCACTTTCAGTATTGTTTATTATGAACATAAAGAGCATTGGTACAAGTACACACCCCCAAGGGACAGCACTCAGCACTGATCTCCATTCAAGCACTGAGACATTGAACACTAACTACTCTCTGGGTGTGATCTTGCAATCAGTTCCTCATTAATTGGATGGACCACCTGTCAAATCCATGCCTTTTTAATTGTGAGAGAAGATTGTTGTGTGTCATGGTTTTATGATTTTTATTACTGGTATTCTAAATTGTAACATCATGTAGTGCATTGGGAGTTAAAGAGTTAATGCTCCAGCTCCATGGATCATTGATAGCTCCTTGTACATCTGTCTCAGAAGAGAAGAACTACGTACCCCAGGGGACTTTGCGTTGCTTTGCATTTTTCCATTTTTCCACCCAGGGAAAGATAAAAACTGTGTGTCATGAGACACTGGCTCTTTCTTTTTTGGATTGATTCAGCAGCAAGTGCAAATGCCTTCAGCATTTAGTGTAAGGCCTTTGGTTCTTGGACACTCTCTCTCATTTTATTTTATTTATTAGCTTCAATTCCAATTATATTGTTATTTGCATTCCAATATCTTATTAAATTAACTTTCCTCCTCAGATCATTGCAGCTGTTTTGTTAATGGCCTGTCGCCCTTTTGCTTTTCCCCTTTTCCCCCTTTCCCAGTGTGTTTGTCCCTTTGTCCCCCGCCCCACTTCTCGTGGAACCAGGCCAAACCAGTCTGTTTGTTGAGTATGAGTCCATGTTGAAGACCTTACTGAAGCCTGGAAAATTGACATCAGTGGCTCTTCCCTTGTCTACTGATGCATTTATGCCCTTTTGGAAGGCCACAAGTTGATCAGTCAACATAGGTGATGACCACCTTAAGTTTAGAAATGCCTGCTGAAATGTTCATGTAGCTGTCTTAAAACGAATTTTCAAAAAATGTTATAAATATCTTTTTAAACAACTTAGTGATATTCTTCTATTTCTTCAGTTTTCAGCTATTACCAGAATATCTATCTTGTTTGTTTTGCTATCAAAGAAGTCTTTTGTATGATTCAGAAAGTGGGACTCAATTATTCAATCAAATATTTTAAATCTTTAGGGGTAGATTCCCGCATTCTTACCAGAAGGTGAGTGGCTCACTGGTTGTACTTAATATATACTTAAACTAATAATGAGGTATTACAATATTCTGAACTTCCTTTGAATTCTGAAGCACCTGTCAGTTATTTTCTAATGTGTGTGTCTACATAAAATATTTTTTTAATAAATTACCAATTGAATAGAGATATCATAGAGGTCTTATGTTCACCTTTTTTAGCATCTGATGAAATTATAATGCGACATTTTGCAACAGGTTGTTGGAATAAGATGCCTATAAATCAAGTTACATCATTCACATTAGCTTTAGATGCTGTGTGAGAGAGGAAGAGGTTAAAAAGAAAACGTGGTATTTTTCCAGGGAGAATACAATAGTGTTTTTACTGTATAGCTTTTCCATTTTTCTTATATATATATTATATATATTGTTTAGTCACTACTCAATTAAAGGTTTCCGCAATATACAGTGGATGGGGAAATGCATGATTGGGAGATGAAGATTTATGATCCCAAAACTGTAGGAAACATAGTGATGCAGTAAAAAAATATGTCTCAGTGACACCCTAAAGGGGACCAGACCTTTGAGGTGAAGTAGCCATCAGAATGAAGTAAATTATTATATGGGATATGTAGGACAGAGAGAGATTATCAATAGAAAAGGAACAAAATCTATTTGTGCCTCCAAGACACTTTGTTATAAATTTGATCCATTTATGCTTCTAAAAGGATGTTTAAAGCCCTAATTAGCATCAGGAAACCAGAAGGACTTGAACTGCAATCTATTGCTTCGTTTAATGTGGTTTGTGTTGAATCTTGCCTGAAGCATTGAAGACAGCAATAGGGAAGCTGCTTGTTCTGTGTATAATAAAGTGGAATGTGTGTTGCCCTTATCCATAGCTTTTCCCTCAAGCATTTGACTTAAACAACTAATTTGAGCAAGGCAGAATTCATTCATTTTACCTAACTATAGCCTAGGAGAAAGACTGGCCAACTAGCTATCTGTGTCTGCAGATGTACAAAGATGGCTTCAGCTGAACTACTCTTAAAACAGCATACTCTGTGACTTACATATATTAGGTAGAGAGGCAGATTGCTGTGAGTGTAATATACAAGCTATCATTTACTTTCATCTTAAATGAAAGTAACTGCAATAACTGCATGGAAAAACTGTCAAATCAGTAGACATCAGAAGACTTCAAACACTGATTGTTCATGAATGTTTGGTTAAGAAATTAGAAGAATGATGGAGAGAGCGAAGTACAGGATGTTGGCATAGAGTATTTAAAATTTTATTACTCCTCTATTGAACTGACCAGCTATTGAATTACTTTGAAATTCTTTTTCTTTTTCTTTGATTATTAGACAGTTAAAACTTGATTCTGGACATAACTGATGGAAAAGTCTTTGACTATGGAAAGTCAGTCCTTCACATTTATTTTGTTCAACTGTGGGTTTTTTTTTGTTTATTTTTGATATAAAAATATCTCCTTCTGGAGAAAATGTGTCCCTTGCTTGTTCTCCAGCAAGTTCAAGCATAAGTGGAAATATTTTGGAAGTTAGAAAAATGTTTTAAAGTTCTAAGCTCTACTCATAGATGAAATGTATTTTAAATGCTGCAACATTTATAAAATTATTTGCAATAATGTATTTCTTTTTTCCTTTATAATTTCCCCATGTTGCTATAATCCCAGCTGCAGCGTTACTGGCATGTGAGAACAAGACAAAAATAGCTTTTCTAGTTGATGGAGTTGACATGTTAAATTTCACTGTCTGATTTTTCTTGAAATTCAAAATATAATGACTGGTTGAGAGAGATTATGCATAAAATTTCTAAAATGAGAATATATATATTTTTAACTTGCACTTAAGCAGGTAAAATAATGGTTTAAATAATTACTTAAGGATATTGGTTCATATACTAAGCTGACATCAAGGCAGTGGGGTTCAGCATTTGAACATCATTTTCTTCATGTTGTGATATGTCTAGTGAAGATCTGTATACATGTAGGAATAATACAATTCTTTATAATTCTTTCTTTTCTGCTGATTCTTTAAACCTTTTCCTAAAAGATAAAGTTTACCTTATTTAATTTGAATACTGACAGAGGTAACAAAGAATTAGTTCAGTTCTCAAAAATTTTCATCTGGAATTACTTCTGCTAAAATAATTGCCATTGTTTTTTTGTTGTTGTTTTTCCTTCTCTTCAGCTTTCTAATTGACAATCATGCTACCATTCCATTGTTCTACCCAAGCTTGTCTGTCATCTGTAACTTATTTACTTATAGATCTCTGATCTATTAACATATGTCTTCTACATTACATTAATATTTTAAATGTCCAAATCAAATTATTATTGTAATTGCAAAGGAACACCTACAGCTGAAATAGCCTTAAGTTGCTATTTCTCTTTGAAGTCCGGATAATGTTTTCAACTGGAAAATCAAAATGATATGGGATAAATTGAAAACTGAAGATAAATCCCTAACTTGTTCAACCTGGGAATAAATCAAAATAAACCAAGCAGCCAGAAATGCTGTAGCTGGCACATCAAGAAATGCTACAGGAAAAAATTATCTGTTGTTGATAGTGTCATCTTGATTCATTTTCGTAATTTTTTTCCTCGGTGTTTAGCTCAGAGAACTTACCTGTTCAAAGATATGGGCAGAAGACTGTTGACTTAATTTAAATCCTCAGGGCAACTACAGTAAATGAAGTTGAACAGTATTAGCTATACCAATGTTGTTGTTTCTATCATATCTTATGTTTTATCCCCTTCTGTGAGGTCTTACAAGTTTGAAAGGCACTGTAGTCTGTAGCTTTAGCACCTATGCAAAATATCTGTGAAATATTTCTTGTTTATTGAAGATTAGTTTAAAGTGTTAGGATCCACTGAAGCTCAGCATAAGGGAGGACTGATAGCATTCAAGTTTTTCAACTGTGGAAATATGTAAGTTGGGAAAATTTAGGCCAAAGCAGTTAGCTTGATGTTAGCAAATTACATTGATGATACCAAGGAAATTAAATGGGAAAAGTTATACTGACCTTGTTAGACAGAAATGAAATTACATATAGGACATTTCTGTTAATGTAGAGTCAGTCATAAGCTACAATTACTTTTTAGTTAATAAAGAAGTATAAGTTAAAAACAGATTGTTAACAATAACAATTATGACAAGTAATAGAATTTTCTGATGCATTTCTGACCACAGGATTTGAGAGAAATGATAAACCTAGCTGTGGTAATGAATGTGTAAGTGAAACTTTACAGTCAGTATGTGCAATTGCTAAAATAAGTTATAAAGGCTTGTCAGAAAGTAGTAATGTTTCTGAATATCATGAAATAATCCTTCTGCCATGCATTATACTCTGTTTTTTATTTGGAGAAGAAGCAAATGTTAGCTCTGTCTTTGAAATACTGATTAAGTAAGTAAACCTAAAGCCTTTTATCATAGAATTGTTTGAGTTAGAAGGGACCATTAAAGGCCATCTAGTCCAACTCTTCTGCAATGAACAGGAACAGCTGCAGTGAGATCAGGTTGTTTGGAGCCCTGCCTAGCCTGACACTGAACATCTCCAGGAAAAGGATCTCCAACTTCTCTCTGGGAAACCTGTTCCAGTGCTTCACCACTCTTACAGTAAATAAATAAATAAATGAATAAAATAAAACTTTTTTTATGTAATATGACCAGAAGCAAAATCAAGTCTAACCCTGCCAAATATTAATCCAATCTGGTAACAGGTAATGGAAAGATAAAAGCAAAAATGTTGCCTATGCTTTAGTTACTCCATTAATGAGGAAAAAACTCAGCTTACCCAGTTATGTGACATTCACTCTGGAATCTGACTCTTTCTGAGGTGATGTAAGTTCCATACCTGCTGTTTTATGTTTCCCCATATCAAACTTTCTTTTCCACATAGAGCAACAACTTCACATATGCTACTCTCATAAAATTTAAAGAAGTTTTCTAGCGTGTAGAAATACTATTTTTTAATCCCTGAGCAAATCTAATAACAGTAATCACCCTGTAAGGAAATTTTCAGTGAAAGCAAATATAAATACAATTATTTTATTATTAATATTCACTTTATTTATTTATTTATTTTTGTAAGGAACAGTCTATGCAATATTCTTCATAAGTTTTCACAGGACTAGTAGATATCCATTTTTCATCCTGACTGAAATTCAAAGTTTTAAGGGAGAGGGGGTTCCCATGGCTACTAGTCCCTTCCCTACTCAAGTAATAAGTTTCTGTACTGTAACACAAAAAGTATCTAGCAGGAGGAAGATTCTGGTCCCCTGATATTTATCCTTCTTTAATGCCTTCAGTGTAAGACATAATTTGTGAATTCTATGAAAGCTCATTCAAAGAAATGTAAAAGTCTGCTCATGAAAGTAAATATAGATTTACTGAATAATACAACTAATTTGAAAGGATCAAAACTGGCTTAATTCATGGTTCAGTCTTCATATAACTTTTTTTCAGGCTGATGTGATTTGTTCTGGCAATAAATTATAAAAAATAAAAATAAAAAATGAACTTCTCTTCAACGTTTGCTCTTAAATCCTTGAAGTAGAAAACTTGTCCAAAAATTTAACAAGTTGTATTGTCTTGAATAGAAGGTCAGCCAACCCACTTGCTAATTAATGAGAATACCTGGTGGGAGAAGGTAGTGGAAAAAATATAGAATATTCATATACTGTATATATAAATATACATATTGAAATTTATGTATATACTAAATGAATGTGTATAGATAGGTAGATAGATAGATAGATGATAGATAGATAGGTAGATAGATAGATAGATAGATAGATATAGTACCTTTCAGATAACTTCTTCTGGTAAGTTAATAATAAAAAAGAAATGTTTGGAGTCAGGGATTTTTAAAAGGAAAGCAAAAATAAAGCAAACATAACCACATAAACCAAACCTGATAACCTCATTTTGCTTTTTGTTTTTTTGTTTGTATCTGAGTGTTATAAAGGACAATGAATAATTCTTTTTCTGTATTTCATTGTTTCAATTCTTTAAGAAATGCACTGATTGATAGATAGCATGCTACAACATGATGTCATGATGTGGAATACCAATAACAAAAATCATGAAACCGTGACGGATTCTTTTTCAGTAACTTGAAGTTTACTCAGTTATATACCTGAGCTTTACAAAGCAGTGAGAATTTGTGGGGTTTATTTATTAATTTATGTACTGTATACTTCATTGATAAATATTTCAGAGAGGTGGGTTGGCAGGAAGTAGTGAGTTCAGGGTGACAATCCATATATAGCTGGAAGAACTGCAATCGTTACATCTTCATCTCTTACGTATCATTCATTAAGTCTGTGAGATTTAAGTGCTCCTACTTTTTTCAGAGTGCCCTTTAAAAATTGTGAACCATGAAATGAAGTGCTTACAGAGAACATAAACTCTTTCAATAATGTAGTAGAGTATATAAACTTCATAAAGTCCACAGATCGGCTTATATTCTAATTTATATTGATGTTCCACATGTAAATTGTATTATCTATTGGCATAAATAGGCTTTTGCAGTGTTTAAAATCTTGGCCTCCTTAGAAAATCAGTGAGCGTAACAAGCTTAGTGGAACAGGAAGCAGTGCCCTCAGCCTTTGTAAATTTTCTATTTAAATGTAATCAACAACATAAATATGAGTGAACAAGACTTTCTTAGGATCTGTAATCCATACAGGGATACTTAAACTGAGAAACTATTAATATAGTCTCAATATTTCTGTTTCCTTTCTGTGTACATATTTCTAAGTACATGAAAGAAGTTGAGTGTCTTGAAATGGATTTTAGATGTCTAGAGTTTAAGTCTGGAATTGGAGAATTCAAAATCTCTGGCCAACTACTGAGCACATATGAGCATTCTTACAGCTGTGGTTATTTTTACAATTAACGTTTCCTTTCTTGTAGGTCTAGAAGTATCTTAATCCTGTAACTTTAAAGTAGCTTGGCTCCAATTTCATGCACAAACCCAAGGTTGTGGAGAAATATATTACCCACACTTTCCAGATTCCTGTTTCTTTAGCTAGAAAGGAAGAAACAAACTTATGCTGCGCAGAAAGGTGAGCTGTAAGATTTTACCTTCCAAAGTTCAGGAGTGAAACTCCTACATGGAGCTAATGCCTACAAGTATTACAGAATGTAGGGAGAAAACCTGGAAAAGGGATGTCATTTAAAATGACTTTTTTTTCCCCTGAGAATTCCCAAGCAACTAGATAAGGTTGCAGTTGACCAGCCAGCAGAATCAGTGCTCTTTTTAAAAGCCCTAAAAGGTTCAACTTGGTCTTAAAGTTGGTTGCTCCAGACTGTCATAATGCCAGTTTTACAAGTTATTTCTATCCTTCTTTCTTTGCTGGACTGAATATCTAATACAAATTCACCACTCCCTAGTCCAAAATTAAATAAGTGAAAGAAAAGTTAACTGAAATTGTGGGATAGAATGAAATCAGTGGGGACTGTAGCAATAACTATAACACAAAATGTAATCTACTTCCAGTGACTTTCTAGGAAGGATGTTTTGAACACTGGAGGTTGCTTTGTACCAGGAGTGGGTTGGGTGCTATGAAGGACAGGGATGGTACAGGACTCTCATTGCACCCCTTGATCCTCCATGAGCTTATATTTCCTGGAAATATTATAAGTTACAGAGTGTAACTGTGAACTGTTCGGCCAACAGAAAGCTTCCTGATGGTTCAAATTGCCATCTCCACCCACCAGCACCCAGCACAGATCGTGCTGAGGCCTAGGTGAGCAGTTCCATCCTGCTCAAGGTCACAGGCTTCTCAGAAAAAGGTTTGCCAGTGCTGAGAGAGAGGAAAACCTCTGGAGTGTTAAAATAACCTCAAAAATCACTTCACATTTCGCTCTTGCAAGCACTCTCTTATTTTCTCTCTTGTTTTTTTTTTTTAAAGATTCTTGCTAATATGGCAAGGACCTGCAAGGGCACTGATAGGTGGACAAATATGTGCAATATCTACATAATGCATATGTAATATATATATAAAAATTTATAGATTCATATTTTTGTAAGGCAGTTAACATCATGAGAGAGTAAGAACTCAATCCATGTTACATCTCATTATTCAATAATCTAATCTTTAATGTTTCTATTTTTATCCTTCCCAATTTATTTTTATTTTCTTACTCAAATCCATGAAATTTTCTAATTGGAAGCTAGGTGAAACCTTTATTGATCTTTCTATTTCTTTTGCATAGCACATCAGATGAGATATTAAAGTGTCAAATTCCAAGGGCAATTTTATGATGCTTAATAGTCTTTCCAGTGGTTAACCACAGCACCCTTTCATTAACAAACAAGCAATCATTGCTTTCATTTTTTTTTTTCTTTAGCCATTAAGATGGTAAATGAAATAAATAGCTTATTAATGCTGGATTGCAGGAGTTTCTTGAGACCTAGTGTGCTGAAAAGAACAGATTAACGCTCTCACCGCTTTGTATGTAGCTCACAAATGATACACTTGAATCTGATTTGCGGCAGAGCAGTGTGGATTCATGTAAAATAACCCACACAGATAAGAGAGTAACACTAAAAAAAAATAATAAAAAAAAATTGTAAAAAGGTTTTGTATGGCAAGAGAATTTGCATTACCCCATAGATTCCAGCTTTTAAAAAAGATAGCTCCATGCTCAGCCCATCAGTCAAAACTGTTGAAAAGGCAAGAACCATTTATCTGGGAAATGTATTTGACAATAAAATCCTAGAGTTGTAATTACAATTGGCAGTTCCAAGTCAGCTTCTGGTGGCAACAACCTTGCTAAGGAAAAAAAAAAAAGAAAAGATACATAATTTTTTAATGTTCTATTGTGCATCAGGCTGAGTTAATTTTGGACAAGATATGCTTCACTGAAGATGGAAGAGAACTGCATAAAAACTGCTGTTGTAATTTGCTAAGATAATCAAATTCATTATTTGTTTTAAGAAGAATAAAAGGAGCCTGGAAACAAAAGGCGCAGAAGAAGATTATTATTGATTTGCATTATGGGAAACACTTCAAGCAGACACAGGAAATCTTACAAGGATCATGTGCTGGCTTGTATTTTTGCTTCCTAAATGGGAAGTTAAGCATGCTTCTTAAAATTCCCTGAGAGCTGGAAAAATCAACCTTTCAAAGAGGCAAGATGTTAGTGCTAAGATTTTATTATTTCTTCCATGGATACT
Organism: Odontophorus gujanensis; assembly: GCA_013399175.1. Taxonomy (NCBI): domain Eukaryota; kingdom Metazoa; phylum Chordata; class Aves; order Galliformes; family Odontophoridae; genus Odontophorus; species Odontophorus gujanensis. Next base: position 47,915 of record VXAB01004349.1, on the reverse strand, counting down.
TTGTCCTTGGTCCTGCATCTCCCCTAACCTAAAATCAGCAGGTCCCAGTCCCTGATATTTTCTGCATACTGTATTCTAGGTGTTGCATGTCTCTCTTTACTTAGAATACATCTTGTGCTCAAAATTTTTAATTCCAATTCAAAATTTTTAATGAATGTTGTTCTCTTGTGATTGTCATTATATGTAATGAAACCATGAGCATAAAGACTTCAGTCTGTGTGTATGAGACAACAATAACAGGGAATGATATTCATAAGGTAATGAAACCTTTTGCTCAAGGCTATGTGAGATATGTTAAGGGAGACCTAATGAGAGCTAAAGACCCCATTTATCTGATGAAACTGCATTTCCCCAACTTCTCTGTTGACAAGTTGTGCATGCTCCTTGTATCTGGTCCTGTACAGCCTCAACAACTCCACCTCATATCTTCTCTTAGTTGATACTGGCAGCTCAGTTGAGGTATTTGCAGTTCCTGTCTCCTATGTACTCTCTATTTCCATTATTTTTATTTAAAAATTCAACTTGCCAATAAGCTTCAATTCAGTGGTATGTTTAGCAAAAATGTTAATATGTTCAACTTCACATGACCAGTATGAATCAAATCTCTAATCTTTTTTGAATGAAAAATGCACTGAAAATTTTTCTGTCTTTAGGAATTTGTAATGACTGACTGCTAATTTTATATAGCTTGATTTTTATAAATAATGGAAGGTAACATGGATTCTTTTCTCATTTCAAATGAAAATTTTAAAAAAGTAGCAAAATTATTTATTTAGCTGAAGAAAATGCTTTGATTTTGATATTCCTTGCTCATTTATTTTCTCTATCATGAGTCTTCTCTTAATCTGCTGATCTTCTCATGGATTGTATTTCTGTATATATCCCTGTAGCTGTTTTATTTTTCTCCATTCTTTTGACTGCATTTTTTACAACTGTGGAAATGTGCCTGGTCTGGCAGGGCACATCTGCTGAGTTCACAAGTCACTCTGCCATTCTGGGCAATATTACGGGAGACTGTGTTGTCTCTTGAGGGCTTTTTGAAAAGACAAGAAAATCCACTTTCATGCTGTTGAGGACCTCTGTTAATAATTAAATTGCTATCTTTATGCACTATATTGACACTAAACTAACTCAGAAAAACTACATATTTCTTTGTTAGTCTTGATTCTTACTGAAAGTGAGGAGGTACACTTGTCAGTTTGTTGGTAAAAATATCTTTCTCTACTGCTTTCTGCCTTCTCCATCTCTCTTTCTGTTCTAATCTTTCTGATGATTTTTTTTTTTTTCCCAAAGGGAAAGACAAGAGTGTTGCATTTGTGCTCTGTCAGTCCCCTTCCTTCCACTCTGGTCTCAGTTTCAGCCTGTATGCATCACAAAGTGCATTAGTCTTGTTGCTTTCATTAACTCATGTTACAGTAGCTCTTCAATCTCATTCTAAGTCAGTTCTGATCATATCTCAGGCTTGTGGTTTATTTTTTGCTCTTTTTTTATTTTTATTTTTTATTATTTTTAATTCCTCCTGAGCTGTTTTTTCCTAATTTCATATTCATCACAAGCCTACTGGGGACTCTCAAATTTGTTCTAAAATTCAAGTGCATAAGAAAGCATCATTAAACTTGTCATATGTAGGGCTCTGATCCACACTCTGGCAAACATTCATTTGTGCTATGTAATAAATAATCATTAGTGGTATGTCTTGAAATTCAGTGATGTAATAGCCAGTTGATTTCATAATGTGGGCAATTGTGGATCTTTTTTGGGTCATGACTAAGATCTCTTTATGTAAGGAAACACTGGAAGAAAAACAAAAACAACAACAACAAAAAAAAAATCAACAAAAGTAGCCAACACAAAAACAAAGACCAACAAATTAGCAAAAAAAAAAAAAAAAATCTAGAAAGGAAGTGGTAATCTCTCTCTTGAATGAGCTCTGTAGATCAGGAACACAGGAATGTAGCGGTAGTTTTCTAGTCCTATATGGACTTTACTGAAGTAATTTTTTCTACTCTTTGTTTCAATAAAGTAAGACACATTTTTGCCATTTTCTAAAGGTTTTTGTTTTTCATAACAGATGTCCAGTCATTCTGCCCTTTCAACTTTCTTGCAGCTTTCCAAAGTACCACCAGACACAAGTTGTACATCTTGCTTTGGCAATTGTATTAAATGAATAATGAACCTGAGTAGTCAGCTATCCAGATATAAAAGACTTCACCACCACCACCATTTATATTTCCTTGGAAATATTTATTAAAATCCCTCCAAATCCTCTGAGAGTTCAAGTGATTAGCTATTCTCAGATGCAAATATTCTTACTAGGCTAAATTATTTGCTTCCAGAAAAGTTAATTTGAGATGCTCTGTGGAACCTGTGTATGTATATATATGTACATGAAAACATTTAAAGTAAGTAGTTTTTCATATATGGACATTCTCATTTTAAAAATGTACTGGAGATCACATAAGAAAAGCTGAAAGTTTTCAGAGTTTTAAAATACAGTTTGACACATTTTATTTGTAGAGTTATAGATACTCGGGAGGGTCAGAAGTAAGAGGTGGCAATAACATAATTTTTCAGAGGTCAACTGGTCAATTACACTGTGTCTACATCTGTACAGGAAATTTGCAGATGAGCATAGTTTTCTATTATCAGAGTCTCAGTAGGGAGAATTAAAGTGATTTAGATATTGTGCTGATCTGTCATGACTTGGGCAAAGGAGGATTTAATGAGATCACTGGCATTGCTTTGCCCCTGTTCAGTAGCTCACTAATCAGGAGAGCTGTGAGAATTTCAGGAACTAAAGGATATAGTGAAAACCTGATGGCTCTTGGTGAAGGAGGAGTAGGCACTCAGTGCTTTGTTTTCATGGCTCATCCTTTGAATCTCCCCTGCCATAAGGAACAACTAAAAACTGATGGCTGATCTTGCTAAAAGCAATGCTTGAACTTAATTGGAGAGGATGATGTTTGGTTGGTTTCTGCTCTGTTTCAACTGGTCCACTTAATATCATGATATTATAATTTATGTTCATAGCATTTATCTCAGTTTTTATTGTTGTTGTTGTTTGTTTAGCTTTTTTTTTTTTTTTTTGCTGAATTTCAAGATATCCCATATAAAATTGATTTTAAAAAGCTATGGGCAAACAAAATTCCTTTATTCATTTGATTTTTATAAAAATGAAATAATACATTAGGCAACTGTCTGTTTTAGCTCTACAATTTAAGGAATTTAATGTGAATGAATTATTTTATCTAGAAAAAGAAAAAAAATGAAAAAAATAAACATGGCTCATTTCATTAACCGGAACTAACTGTATACTTTTGTGGCATTTAGTATTACACAGACCATCATTTTTTATGAACTAATGGAGAAGAGAAAAGTCTGGGAGGAAGACTTTCCTATGCACACTTTAGAGTGGTGGCTGTATTTCCCTGCTTGTTTGGTCAGGGTGTCCAAACCATTTCCATGAGATCTTTCTACATACTCCTGTCTGATTTCCAGGAGGACTTCTACTATGCAGCAATACCATACTGCAGTAGACTATGGCACTATCCTCTGTTTTGAACTGCTATATTAAACTCTTTCAGCTAGATGAAAAAGCATAGAAATCATGGCTGCTCTTGGTATGAAGCATGGCTTGGAACAAATTAGCAGTGTTAATCAAGTAGATGAAGGTGGGTCATTTAGAACAGCTATCTGTTCCTTTCCTTCTCCCTCTCTCTTAGTCTCCTGACCTTCATAAGTGAAAATGATATACATTACTTTATGATTAATAGTACTGTTACCTTAGATTTGTAATTTTTTTCAAATCAGAGACTATAATACCACTTTAATCAAGTAGTTTACTGTGTTTAAATGCACAGTATAGCAACAATCTAAATTTGACCTGCCATGATCAGGAACAATATGTTTGTTTGTTTGTTTGTTTGTTTGTTTGTTTGTTTGTTTGTTTGTTTGTTTGTTTGTTTGTTTGTTTGTTTGTTTGTTTGTTTGTTTGTTTGTTTGTTTTTGCCAGGATGCTTATCCATTAAAAACAAACATCTCATTTTCAAAAGAATTTTCCATTCATTTTTTTCCCACAAATAATGATGACCAAATCTTTCAGATAATCAACATACTTAACTGTACTTGGTTAATGTACTCATTCAAATGTATTTTTCATAATTTTATGTAATTTTTACATAAAGTTTATGCATTTTCTCTTAACTATATGCAAAGATTTAAAACCAAAAACATTTTTTCTGTTATTAAAAAAAAACGCTTCTGAAAACAGACATGAATAGGTGTGGCTGAGGTGGGGAAATCAACATATTTCCAAATGCTGTTCAAAATATGACTTTACTAAGTTCTTAAATGGTGGGGAAACATGTGAAAGGAGCTTCTCAAGTAGCTTTAGTTCTGATCTCTGTGTTAAAAATAATTATGATCAAAAGAAAGTGAAATAAGTAATACCACTTCTAATTTATCTGTCTAGGTCTTTAACTGAAAGACACTCAAATTCTTACTACTGTGATGAAAAAAAGCCAGCCTGAAGAGAGTCATTCCTTAACAATCTTGACTATACTGATGTTTTTTCTTGATTCAGAGATATTTCTCTTTCATTCATAATTTACCTGATGCATTTGAACTGGGGGCACATATTCCCTGCATTAGCAAGTATGTAGGTTTTATTTTGTTGCTGTTGTTCGCAATATATACTTCTATCTCTAGATGCTGCCCTAATGAACATATTTTCCTTGAAGAAATTGTGTTTTTTTTTAACAATTCCCTGTGGACTGAAGCAGAAGAAGAATGCATTTTACTCACACTGTTCCTTCACCAGACATTTTTGCCAGACCAGCACTGACTTGGAATTAGGAATCCTGATAATGGCTTTGACCACTTAATATATCTTTAAAAACAAACAAACAAACAAAATGATATATCATTCTCTGTATGTGATTTTTTTTCCACCTATCTCTTTTTGTGTGTGTGTCATGCTCTCAGTAGTTAACCCAGAAAAGAAATAACTTTTATTTACCTGCATCAAGAAACACTACATTTAACTTTATCATCTTGTTCCTATGAATGTAAGTGGGAGGACAATGCTATTTTCAGGTTACAGAATATATTAAATTTTTGAACTGCTTCTTTCATTTTAGTTCAGAAGTTCAAATTACTTGGATAGACTTGGACTAGATTTTATGAACAATTTTCCTGAAAGATGGATAATTACTGAGTAACAGTTTCATTTTTCTCTCTTTTCTGATTCTATAGCCATTTCCACTGTGGAGTACCATTCTCTAATGTACTTCTTCTGTATTTTTTTCTGAAGTATTTGTAATGTTATCAGCTTTATGCTGGATGGGATCATGACTGGTCTATGTGACAGTTCTGAAAATGTTTCAATATCAAGTTCTAATTTGAAAGTTAATTGTTTGACAAGACTGTGATTATGGAAGGGAATGAGGTGAGGAAATTATCCCATACAGATGAATTCTTTAACAAAAAAATTAATGAGGTAGATAATAAGGTATACTAATAATAGAAGTATAGATGCAACCTTGAACCTGGAGTAATTCCTGACACCTAAACAATTTTCTGTACTTCAAATCAGAATTCATTTATCATTATTACAGTTATTATTTTTTATAAAAGTGTCTCTATTCTTAGGGAGAAAGTGATTCAGTTCAATACCATTAATCTTAATTTCTAGCAACGTGGAAAATTTGTGTGTCAGAACAGTGTTTCTATTCAGATTAAGTTGACCTCAGCAAGAGTTTTACTTGAGTAGAAAAATACTGCTACATACTATTTCTCCAATAAACCGGAGCCTGGACTATATTTTCTTAACACAATTAAAATAGTACTTTAATACAACAGATATCTGTATATGTAAGAGTTCTTTTTCAAAGAATACCATATAGTAGTTTGTAAAAAAAATAAACAAAAAAAAACAACCAAACAAAATGCAAATATAGCTTCTGCTGAATATTCTTGGAAGCATGCAACTTAGGAGAATAATTATTTTTAAATAGTCAGTTTGCTACTTGTGTCAGGAGACTAAAATGTGACATTCTGGACATCACAACTGCAAAGAGCTGCACTGTAATGAATGTCTTGAATGGTGTTGTTTGCTTTATTGTTACCATATTGAATACAATTTCAGTTATCTTAGCACTGATTTAGTTTCCCTACAGAAAATACCAGTTTTCTCCCTAGATGGATTAATCCTTTGTATTTCCTTCTCTGTGGAAGTTAATTTGGAATCTAATGTTAACAAAATGCAATGTGAGAATGACATCTTCTCTTTTATTCTGTAACACAGAATTTTTCTTTTTTTTCTCTCCTTTTTCATTTTTTTCTTAACATACAGGTTTTTTTTATTTTTTTTATTTTTCACACTGCTAGATATGGAACAGTACTTTGAGAGACAGATATCAAAGGAAACCATTCACTTAGATCTTTCTTTTGCGCTGTGACAAGCATATTGCCAAGTTATTGAAGTGCAAGCTCCTTATTTTTATTTTTTATGTGAAAGCTTTTGAGAGAGGAATACAAAAGTGATCACTGAAAAATCTGTAACACTAAAAACACCGAAGAATGAATAGAAGTTGATAATGCTAATTTTTTCTGACTTTATTTCCCCGACCTGGAGGAAATCTCCTTTATTACGTATTGCTTAAATTGTCTGTTTTAAGAAAAATGCATTTGTTTTGCACCATAAACTGAGATATTTCTTGACTAATAATTTGAACAATAGTGACAGATGCAGGACAGAAGGAATTACTGTGCAAAACTCTACAATGTAGTGTGTTTACTGCTGCATCATATATTAATTAAGCATATATTCAACGACAATAACATAGAAACTGACCACTCATTTTATGAAAATGTATTAGTTGCTTAGGGATATTATATACTGTCTTTAGTTAAATGATGATATATTTTAGACTAATAGTTACTATTCCGTGTGCATGTTCCTAAAGAGAAATAAGGTATTTGAAGTAAATACACTGTGCTTATTTAACTCAACAGGGAATTTATTCTATATTATGAAAATGAATTTAAACTACTTTGTTTAGTGCCACTATTGCATTTTCTGGGGGACTGGAGGCTGGAACTGGAGTTAAGTGTTGGTGGGAAAGTCAAAAAAGATTTTTTCTTTCCCCGGAAGCATACTTCTCCTTTCTGTGGCTGCCTGCATGTCCCTTTGTGCTGCAAGTATTCCAATGCTGTCAAGGATGAGAACTTCATAAGCAAAAGCCCAAAGGCTTTTCCCACTTAAAATCTATGAACACTGAAATGCAGGAATAATACAGGTTCCTTCAGTTGCTTTCAGTAGTTCATCTGTGCTGAATAGTTGTTGTATTTCTTTTTTTCTCCTAGCAGCAAGCTTATAGTTTACTGTAATTAAAGCTACTACACTCCTCACCTATGCTGAACTGTGATGTTTTTAAGTCATCCCCTTAAAACACATATTAGTAACTCACAATTTGATTTATGTCTTAATTTGTGTATATTTTAACTTGTTACTAACCAGACTCAAAAACAGTATTGCTCATTGCAGCAAAAATATATGTATGCATTACTTATCTGTGAGACAGTGGTATCCTCACTAACTTCCCTTACCATGGCTTTCTGGCACAAGGCCAAAACAAGTGGGCAAATGCACTTCCAAAACTTGAAGAGTTCCTGTGTTTGCTGATGGATCTGTGTGGGCAAAGTTCTCTGGATGCTACCTGCCTGAATGTGGAAATTCCTGGTCCTAATGAAGAGGAGATATTCTGGAGGTTTTGGGTTCCAGGCAGGCATTGGAAGACATTTGTTTGAGTCTAATCCATGTCATACTCCACATGCATTCATAACCCTCACCTCCTAGTCTCAGTTAAAGGAAAAGATAAGCACCTTTAACATTTTGGCACTGGCAACACATATCTTGTGTCTCCTGTATGACAAACATTCACTGAGTTTCCTCACCTCATATCTTGAGAAGGAAGATGTCAGATACTTCCTTCAGCAACACCTCAATTACAGGTTGTTGTTACTAGGTGCCCCAGTGCTGTCACCTGTTTTCTTGGATTACTGATCCTATAACATGTACTGCTCACAGTCTGTACTGCATGTTAGAGGTTTTCTTTGCCTATTCCATCTCTACATGTCCCGAAAATGCTGCAGATGTTCATGGGACCTTCGTTAAAGTTTTAGTCTATAAGTTATTTCTGATCTTCATAGCAGTAAATGTAGTTTGCAGGCTTTTCAGTGTTTTGATACAGATTTTTCAAGTGCTGAACAGTCATCTTGATTAGGGAAGGAAAATAATTTAATGTTTTAAATCTTGTCTTTTTTTTTTTTTTAATCCCCTCCAAACTTGTAATCCTTAAACCACAAGGCTGCAACCTTTTTCCAATTCACTCCAGTTGCTTTTTACAGCAACAAAGCTTTTACCATGTTGTAACTGTAAATGATATCTCTTCTTAAGAGATGGTTTGCAAAAATGATAAAAACACCTCCCTTAATTTATCATGTTCTTGATCCCTTTCATGGTGACATTAAGTCGTAACTGTTTTTATCTACCAGTACCATTAGTACTTTCTCCTAGAGCTTGCCAGGGACAGGGGAGTTGCACTGCTTCCACATGTAGGGTTTGGACCACTGAAAAGATGGTTGCATGTGGCTGTTCTCCCCAGAGATGTGGGGTTAATATGGTGCTTTCTTCATTCTAGGTGCTGGAATCAAGATGTAGCATACCTCAGTACGTAGAGATCACGTTTCTATTTCAGAAAGAAGCTGCAGATATTCATGCAAAAAAACAAAGCAAACAAACAAACAGAAAAACCCACACTAATATATTAATCTGAAAGAAAAAGTCAAAAGGAGGTTTTCATTGGACAAAAAAATCAATATTTAACAATAATCTGCCATTTGTGAGTAGAGCAGGTTTAAAAAGGGTTAGCCAATTTTCTGCTTTCACCTCTGTTTACATTGTTGAGTGTCAGTGAGTTCAGGTAACTTTTGTGGTATCTAAACACCAAGCATTGTGGGTTAGAAAAAACAAACAAACAAACCAACAAAAATGCCTTTACACTAGATTTTGTTTAAAATGCCTTTACACTTGATTTTGTTTATACCCTTTTCTTGTCAAGTTGTTTGTTTCTATCACAATTATACCTTGTTTGAATCCATATTGTATGAAATTAACACCTGTATATAGAAAAAATAAAAAAATCCCGAAGTGGAAGGAAAATGTGCAAAACTACCCAAGAAGCTAGGAACTTCTTTTTTTTTTTTAATCTCTCCAGCTTCTATGCATTTTAAAAGAAAGGGTGCTGACCTCTGTCATAAAGCTGAGACCACAGATTCCTTTTTCAGCAAATGAATCAGTATTAAGAAATTAAGAAGTCAGAATCTAAAGCAGAGAGTAATTATAATGGCATAGGATGAATATCAGCTGTGAAATAAAATCACATTAAATTTACCAAGAATAAATGTAATCTAAGAGAATTCTTTTGCAATGTTGAGATACCAAGTACAAACACGAGAAAATGAAATTTTATTCTAAACTTGATAGAATATCATGCTTATTTTTTAAGTGTTTTAAAACTAAGGGTAAAGTAAACTTGACAGAGGAAGAGAATGCCTGTGCTTTTATTTTGTCCTGCTTAGTAGTCATTTTTGCAAATGTACAAGGAATTCTCCGAAAGTTATTCTTTCTATTTTATGATGTTGGTTCATGATACGGGAAGTGGATGTTGGTGGTACGGGAGTATAAATTGAAACTTCCCACCAAGATTTTGTTGCATTTTGTTGTCAGGTGACAGATGGCACCAGAGGGCAGGTCTGATGAAATAGTGTCTGATGTGGAAGTGCGTATGAAGCAAAAGTGTAAGGCCAAATTCCTCTATGCAGAAAAGATGGCACCTACTGACATTTGTCTATGCTTGCTGAATATTAATGGACCAAACTGTGGATCTTAGCACAGTGAGGAGGTAGGTGGTGTTTTTCAGCAGTGGTTCAGCAACAGTGGGTCTCTTCAATGGTGCAGATTTTTACAAGCACATCATGAAGGCTCCTATCCATGGCTGGCAAAAATGTAAAGTTAATGATGATGACTATGTTGAAAAATAGTATTTTGAACCTTAGAATGACACATAGTGTTACTGTGCTTTTGTTGTAACTGTGTCAGCTTCATGGAAGATAGACATAAATTTCAGAGCAACCAGTGTACGATGGAAAAATAGATTACATCTTCTGTTTTGATGATACATAAGAAATAATGTCACTGAACATCATGAGTCAAGGGTCAAAACACTGATTGTTTTTTTTTCTTTACTCCCTTCTTCCAGTCCCTACCTCAGTAATTAAGATCTGTACCAAATGGCTCAAATGGTATTCTTAGTAAACTCATCCTGTTCTACGTCTGAACATGCAGCAAAACAAGCATACGTCTCCAAAGAGTTGTTTGCCAGCCTGTGCTTCATATAACCTGTAGTTCTGGCAATCAGGTGTCTTGGAAATCGGCACAGAGAGAAATCGGCACAAGTCAATTGAATTCTGCCCGAACCCCTCTCTGCTGTTTGATGGAAGATGTTTATGTTGTTTTCTTCACTTACACAAACCCAACATGGATTCACTCATTTAAAATAATAAGCAAGTTTTTACATGATTATAACCACTCTGTTTTAAAGGCATGGGATTGTACACTTTGGAAACATTATTTGTATTAGATGTGATTTCTGATATTGACAACGGAAAAAATATCATGCGTTCATTAATGCAGTAGCAAATCTTTTCCCAAAAAATTTGTTGATATATTTGCCCACTGAATTTGATCCCTAAGAAACAAATTATTTTTCTGGTTTAATTGAATTTAGTTGGTAGGTTATGTTGACAAAAATCATGAACTAACCTCAAATATTCCTAACATTGAATATCTATACATTTCATTACGTGAATCTGAAAGAATGTGCAACATACTCTGCTGCTTAGTGTTCTTACAGGTGACATATTTAGGATATCTTATTGTAAACATTCTGATGATTTTATACATTTTTTTAACTGATTTAAATCCTAGTGTTACCATTTAAATTCGGGTAAACTAATTTATTTTTTTTTTCTTCTGCATTATATTGTCATTTTGGCAGTTTTTCTTGGTCAAATATTACCAATCCTCTGTGGTTAATGATACTCAAGTAGATAAGTATCATTTAGCATGAAGTCATGCTTTAATTTGCATGTCAGTTCCCTCTAACACCCACAAAATCAGGCTGCCCGGGGCCCATTCAACCTCATCTTGAGTACCTCCAGGGATCAGGGATCCACAGTTTCTCTCAGCAGCCTGTGCCAGTGCCCTACTGCCATCTGAGTGAATTTCCTCCTAATGTCTCACCTAAACCTTCTCCCTTTTTGTTTAAAGCCACTCCCCCTTGTTCTATCACTATCAAACTGTAAAAAAAAAATAGGTCAGTTTTCCTCGTGTTTATTGGTTCTCTTTAAATTCTGGAAGGCTGGAAGTGTCCTGGCAGCCTTCTCCATACTACACAAATCCAGCTCCCTCAGCCTTTTGTCATAGGAGAGATCCTCCAACCCTCTTATCATCTTTACAACCTTCCATTGAACCCTATTCAACACCTTCACATTCTTCCTGTGCTGGGGGCTCCAGAGCTGAATGTGGAACTGTGGGCTCTCACAAGGGTAGAGTAGAGGGGAACAATTTCTTCCTCATCGTGTAGTCCACCCCTCTTCTGATGGTTACTGCTGTCCTTTGGGGTTGCAAGCATGGAATTCACATTTATACATACCTGAATGCTTAGCTGCAATAAGTCACAATTTGAGTATTTTTGAAAGGATTCAAAACTTTCTGTGGACAGGATAAGATCATAATAGATAACTTGTAGATGTCCTGTGTTTTAAATTCTTTCTGGTTACTTTTGGCTTTCCTGGGAAGAAGTCATCTTGCATTTTAGAGATGCAGCCCTCTAATAGAATTTCACATGTTGCAAAATGACTATTAGGTGAAAATCATGAAGCATTTTATGCAGATGGACAAATATCACTAACTCAGAGGTGTAGCTCAGTTGCAGGAAATGCCTGAAGGTAGAGACTGACCTAGGCAATTGCTTTTCTAATACACATGAGCATTTGTTCCCATTTGTTTTTATCTGTTGGTCCAATGAAATCACTTAGGTCAAGCCGTGAGGTCTACACTGCCTCAGCCTACCTGGAATCTATTTTGAAACCATTCTGTAGCTGGAATGTATTTTGAAACCACTCAGTGCAGCTCTTCCTTCCATCTGTTTTCTGCTGTGGTTTATTTTCACAGTGCTATCACAGCAGAAGTTGCCTTCAAAAACACAAAGATGTAGTTAGAATTATACTTGGATTTGACTTTTCTCTCCATTTTCTGGTCTTTTTTTCTTCTCTAAAGTAGCATGAAATTTGTTTATACTGTTTGAACCTAACATTTTGCTTTCCCCATAGAATATTTTAAACACGAGAGTTAAAATTCTTTTGTACTTCAAATCAAACAAGGAGTGCAATGTCCTTTGAACCAGTTGCTACACTCAGATTTTTATTTTTCCAAAGTATCAACTACTAGAAAAAAAGTTTGGCTTCCTCTCTGAGGAGTGAACAACTTCTTGGCTGATTAAGCAGTTGATTTCCCCTTGCACAAACAAGGGGAGACAATATTGTGATGAGGATATGCTCTTGCCAAATATTCTGAGGATAAATTTTTAAATAAACAAGAAAGCTCAAAACATCTTAAAAGATGTTGAAAAATGAAAGAAGGGGAAACTATTTTGAGATAGTTATGAGCCTATTTATTCTCCCAGCTGTGCAGAAACAGAAAAAAAAAAGGTATATTTTCTGGGAGACAACCACTCATAAGCAGGATGTAGGAAACAAGCTAAACAGCAGGAGTCCTGGGGACATTTGCATTAACTGAAGAAGGTGATATGATCAAACAAGTTGCAGGTGTCAGAATGTGGAGGGAAAAAGGGAGAAAAGTGTCCGCTTGTGATAGCCTTGCAGACATAACCTGCTGTCCCTGTCACTTCCAAAGTACAATAGGGGTTTGTTAAGCTTTCCTTTGTGTAACAAGCTCTGCCATTACGTTTACGCTTTATATTCCAGCCCACTCCCAGTTTCAAAGTCTGTCACTGTTTAAATTCTTTCTATCATGGCATTCTTCCAAAGAATCAGAAAGAACAGGATTGCTTTCATGAAGTCCAGAAATCAATATGATCAGTGAGAAAAAGAAAATGATTGACTTTAAAGACTAGGAGAGAATCACAGTTGTAGTGAAGGGCAAACATGGCTGCTGTCAGTTCTGAACTGTGTGATTAGAAAGATTGAAGGTTTCATACTCCTGGAGGCAAAAGGGTGTCAAAGAATGGTAGTATTATTATGCTTGGTTTTAAGTGATGGCAAGGTCGCATCTATAGTACTGAAAAGGTGGATTTATGACCTTTGTGGATTTCTGTTGGAGGTAAACAATGAAGAAATTTTCTTACTGGGTCTTACAGTGTAACTGTAGACAAAGTCACTGTCCTCTAAACACCAAAACTAGGCATGATTTCTTGAGAACAGGGATGGCTATTTTCAAGATCCATCTGCAGCTCTCTTGACTTCTGCAGTATTTCAGTTTGAGTTGGAGCATCTAGAACTACTCATAATAATATATAGGAAAATATTATTAATATTCCTCCAGCAAAATATTTTCCATTATCTTCTGTCCACCTCTTCACCCACCTTACCATTTTGATGTTATTTCAATTATAGCTATTTCAGTATTATTAATGTTTTCGGTGTGCTCACTTGCAGTGACATGTCAAGAATTTTGCCTGAACAGATACAATTAATTTAAAACTCAAAAATGTATCAGACTTATGCAAACTTTCTCAGCGTGACTTGACTTGCACAGTTTCAGGCTGTGACATTGTGCTGACAAATTGCATAGTAATGTTTGGTTTCTTTGGACTTTTCTAATTTAAAAGGCTGGTGTCCTTATCAAATTTTCCAGTATTGCTATGTATCCTACTGTCTAGAGTGTAAACAAACGCATTCAACTGTGAGTTAAAAACTTTTAGGCATCCTAATAATGAGATTATTTCATGACAGTTGGAAGCTTATTCAAGTTCTTTCCATTTGTCTTAGAATATTTTAATTATAGATAGCATTTCAAGAATGTTAACTACCTACCTATCACCATATTTTTCCTTTATCCACCTGGGGAACCTAGTGTTATCCCTGTTTTGCATTTAAGGTAACTAAGACAGACAAGCCAGAATAAAATGAGGCATCTCACAGCGGGATTTCTCAGGAAAAGTGAGTAGCAATTATTTACCTCTAATTTACGAAAGCTTTCCTTACCATATTTGAAATGTTTTCTGAGAACAGGTTCTGAAGAAGGAGCTAGTCATCTGCATGACATTACTTAAGAGAGTATGCAATTACCTTCTGGATAATCCTCACCATAACACAAAGTTCTGCTGCAGTTGCAGGGGTCAGCTCTGAGGCACATTCATACGAGTTCATGGAGCTTGCTATCCTGTGTAGTTTGAAACCTTTAGAATGAAAGTATAAATAAGCACATCAAATCCCTATATCATTTACAACTATTCAAATTATTTGCATATTTGTGCTTTTGTTTGAATGTGCTTTTGCACTGAAATGGGAATTTCCCTCTATATGTTGTTGTGTTGTCTAAGTTGATGTGGAAGATATAGCACTCCCAGGTATCAGGTTCTGAATAGAACACTATAAAACTGAAGAGAACAGTTCAGTTTGCAGGGTCCTTCAAAGATCATTTAGTCCAACTGCCTGAACTCTTCAGGGCTGATCAAAAGTATATTAATGAGCCTGTTGGCCAAATGTATCTTGAAAACTGAAAGGCACAGGGCAACAACTACCTCTCCAGGAAGTCTGTTCCAATGTTTGACCACCATCATGGTAAAGGGATTTTTTCTAATGTCCAGTCTGAACCTCCTCTGGTTCAGCTCCATATTGCTCTCATCTGTTATATCTCTGGTTACAAGGGGGAAGAGACTAACACCTTTTTCTCCAGTTCCCAGTCTACTGTATTTGTTCACTGGACAGGAGAATATACAGCCAAGCAACAGAATTTCTTAATGACATAGTCCCGACAACTTATATGTGCTGTAAAGACTAGGATTTGAATTTTGGGGCTAGTGCTTTCTGCCATCTACTTGAAACTGCCTTCTATTCTGAGAAAACAGAAAGTGTTTCATTAAACAACTAACAACTAGTAAACCTTCCCATTCATAGTTTTCTTGATTTAATCCACAGCTTATGTTTTTCAGTTGTGATCCCTCTCAGGGTATAGACAGTAAGATCTCCTCCATCAGAGTTTGGTGGACTACTCCTGTTTAAACACATTCTCTCCATCCCTTTCAGATCAACTAAGCAGCACTAGGATATGTTCTAGTTAAAAGCTGTTTTTACATGTATAGTATAATTATAATATATAGGTAGTAAAATAAATAATATTGATATAGCATAATAATAGTTATTAATAATTCTATCATACCAGTAGAAATAAGAGAATTATAATCTTGAATGACTACATTTCTTCAGCTTATTCAATGATGACTAAAAAAAAATGAAACAGAGCTTTTGGTTTTGTTTCAGTATTGAAGCTTTGAATATTATCTAGATAGATACTATGATTTATTTTTTTTAATGTAGCTACTTTCTAACTGCAAGGATGTATCATAGTGAGCTCCCAGAGAACAACATAAATAACTGCTTTCCTCCATTGGTGACAATTTTGTCTATCTTTCTGGTTTCATTCAGTATCTCATTCTCTTGTGTTTCAAACCTGACTGAACTGAAGTACCTCACTGATAATAGCCACACTTCTTGTAACAATGGTAAATTGGGGAAAAAAAATCTATGAAAGATTATTGGATTTTACAGCTATGAATTAATGTGAATGGAAAGATAACCCAGTTTAATATTTATTATATTTTCTTAATTAATTCTCTTATGCCAATGCTTTGAAAAATAATTCAAATTCCATTTGAATTACAACAGTTTTTTGTTTTGTTTTTTTTCTCCAAAATAATTTCACTTCCTAAGGAGAATTTTAAATATCTTAGACTCCCCTCCTCCTATGTAATTCATGAAGCTGGATAGACTGACAGAAATTTGTAAGCTAATGGGTAATAAAAGGTTGATCTGAAATGTAACATCTGTCTCTCCTCTGTTAAAGGGCTTGTAAAGGTAAGATTTTAATAATCATCTGAAGTTTAAGGTTTTCTATTTTATATATAAAAAAAGCCACCCAACAACGATAATAACAACAATTATAGAGTAATTACTTGATCAGTGGGTGGTTGAAGAGAGTTTTTATGTTCCACCTGCATTCTACTTTTTAATTTGATTGCACTTTTGACATTAACTTCCCAAGGAAACTAGATACATTTATTTTCTTTCTGCTAGTTTTGGAGTTACATTAGCAGAAAGAGTACTAGGTGGGTTTATTAGCATTGTTATTAAGGAAATTTTTTGAGAAAATCTATATGTTGGTTCTGAAAGTATTTACTGTCATAAGCCAGTTATGTCAAGAAAATGTAACCGAAGAGAATGCTGAAATCATATTTTATTAATTATTTCTTATCTGAAGTTCATAGTTTGTTCAGTAAGATTTCTGTTTAAAAACATATAGCAATAACTAGTGAAAACATCACAAAAAAATCTCAAAACATTCCTAAAAAATCCTTAAAAAAAAAAAAATCTTTATACCTCAGCTAACTTGCAGAGGAATATGTACTTTGGATATATTCTCAAGTTTCTTTACTTCAGCAGCCCAACTTTGTAATATTAAAAGTATTTTTTTCTGAAGAAGGAGTCAAGTGGCAGAATTTTAAATTGTTCTTCATTTCAGGTACATATGCAACTGTTGAAATTTCAGAAATAAGCACCACTTGAATTCAGTAATTTAGAAAATTCCATTGAATATGTGTCACTAATTTTAGACACAGAAATGTCACTACAAATGTAATCCCAAGAAATATTTTACTTTGTGACATTTCTCATCTTCTTGCATGCTTTGTGTTCAATCTAAAATAGAATATTTAAGTTGTATCTATTAAAATTTGCAAATAATTTAAAAGGAAATAAAATATCTGTGTAACTGAAATCTAGCAACTCCTGGAATGTAAAGAAAAGGAACTACAAATTTCTATGTTACAGACTTTTAAGAATTTTGTAATTAAATATGGGGAGGTCCTACAAAGTGACGTTGGTCTTGGAAATAGTCACATGCTTTTCTGGAGATAAATGCAGCAAAATTTTAATTCTAGATAATTAATCTTAAATCTCAAGGTTTTATTTTAAAGCTAATTATATAATGATTCTCACTGTTACTACAAAAATTGAAAGAAGATATTTTTTCAGCTTTATTACACATATTTTTAAAATCATTCTACTGTTTCTAGTCGTGCTAGATTTGTATTGGGTTAAGTGTGATCAGATTCCAACCTAGAATTTCTCAAAAATCTGAGGAAAACAATTATTTAATTAAAGGAAGCTCAAATAAGATTTCTTCCTGATTTTTTTTATTTATTTTTTATTAAATATATGAATTTTTGAATGTATGAATGTTGTGTGTTTTTACGACATACAAGCCCCAGTGTTTCTTTAAACTGTCGAACATATGGTTTGAATAGTTATAGAAGCATGATGGAATACAGTCCTTATATCATGTGAATATTTTAAATTTACACTCTGATGGTCCTGGGACTAGTGCGTTGTCATGCTCAGTGAATGGATGAATAAAATTTTATAATGCTTCTCATTTTCAGCAGAAGAATGCATTCCAAATTGTTTTCACTCTCTGGCCTTACAGCTTACAAAGTGGTAAAAATAAGATTAAAAATGATAGGAAGAGGGGACAACGGTATCTTCTGCTTTGATTATATTTTTTATTTCAACTTTTTTCTCAGTAACCTAATATTATGGGTCTACAAAGCATAAAGATTTTCTGTGGTGCTATTTTGCCTTTAGTTACTCAGTGTGTTGGTATATCAGGATGAATCTCACCATCATTGCTGACCAAAGGCATTGTTTCTGTAATGAAGTCTTACCTATGTAAGGCAACACAAAGTTTAAGGAAGTGGTAGTTATGTTTTATTATTGTTATTGTTTGGCATGTGAATTTGCTGTTGCACTTCTGAATTACTTTTATTTCCAAATGTTTGTTATAAACTGTATTTGAAGGATGATTTAAGTGAATATAAACATCTGTGATACCATGATGTTGTGAGTATTCAGTGGTACTTCAGGACAACAGTAAGAACACCTATTGTCTTGTTTTGGTAATTCCCTTAGGTAACTACAAGATTCCTTCATTTTTTTTCTTCTCAGAAACTCAATATGACACTTTCTAGGAATTAAGTAGATTTCTGAGGATTCCTGCAGTCTTATTTAGTTTATTAGTATACTTTATCATAAAATACGTATTTTCTACTTCCATTTAGTAACCTGAGAAATATGTCATATTTTGGCAGACACATAGCAGAAATGTAAACTGTCTTCTCTCTCTGGAACTGTTCTTTTGCTTGATACAAGGATCAAAAACTGCTATTGGAGGAGATGCAAGATCCTAAAACAAACCAGCTGTCATTACAGTAACCAAATATATCAGGTAGGACTTAGTATTTGAAATACATCTTTGCTCTAAACTGAATGCTAATAAAGGAACCTCATTATATTCAGAAATAATGCTTTCATGAACTCAGTTCAGCAAAAAAAAAAAACAACCCTTGCTTATTTTTAGAAATCCAGAAAGGTTATTATCTCTGAAATTCATATTTTAAACAGTATCTTGGAAGTACTAGTGCAGCTAAAATGGGCAATGATAATGTGCATGAGAAAAATAAGAAGTTGTGTGAGTTGAAAGTAGTCTTCAATGATATTTTAAAGCAAATGACTGTTTAAGAATTAAAATGTATGTTTTATATACTGAGGGAGAGGTAAAGAAAGGAGGAATGAAGATGCATATTAGAGTGTGTGGTGCAACTTCTTTTAGTAGTCATATGATATCATTCCTTTATTCGCATTTTATGAAATATATGAGTAAGTTTTAGATAAGAACACATCCATTTCATATGTAGGTTGCTTTTCCAGTGTGTTGTTCTTTCAATGGCACTCATCCTTGGGCTGCACTGAAGTGCTGAGAGCAAGAAGAGATTGTGCCCTTTTACATTTCTCTTGAAGTTATGATGACAGTACCTTCTGCTCTGAATTATACGTGTTCTTTAATTTTGGTCCAGTGTTCTCTCCACCAAAAACAGACATACTCCATACTAGTTGAAAGGATTGTAGACTTCAGTCCACCCGGAATGACTTGTCACTGTTTCACTGTCAAAATTTACAGCACTCTATAATCCCATGTAGGCAAAACCAACTGTATTAATAATGACTGTATAATCTGGTTTTTAACCTTATTTTGACAAAAGCGACCTAAAATGTCTACGTATAAATAGTTCAGAAGGTACATCTGAGGAGGTAAAGATAATATGGATAGATGAAGTGACATGGTTAAGAGAAGAATGAGAGGAAAAGTGTTCTATCAGGTCTTTAACTGGACGATGCATAAACAGTTCTAGTTAAGATTCAGTTCTCATAGAGATTTATAATCCAGAACCCATTGTGTTGCTCTTGCATTTCTGATTTCATTTCTTCCTATGTACTTCTCTCTTGTAATATGAATTGTCAGCATTTCAAACATGCAGATTAGATTGCAGGAAAAATAGTGTTTATTCTTGAATTTGTATATTAAGTAATAAGCAAACAATGAATCCCAAATGAACATTCAAAGACTAGGAGCACATAAGACTAGGAGTCATTTCTGATGTGACCGTATGGCTTTGGGTGTTTTTCCATCTGTATTTTTCATGAAGATGATGTCATCTTGAACGTAAATATATAAAAATAAATAACATATATTAGTATCTTTGGCAGTGTATTATAAATCTTTAACAATATCGGAGTTTCTTTTCCTTCTCAAGAATGCATACTTTAGTCCAATTATAATAGCAGTTAGTCTTAATTAATTTGTCTTAAAACAAAACACTGGAAGAGGTGTTGATGCAATGTGGACGTTGCAAATATGAATCCAAATTTGTTTAACCTGTAGAGAATTAATGATGTGATGAAAATAAGATGAAGTAATTGCTTTAGGTTGGTAATTTACATAGTTTAAGCAGGGCAGCCTCTAGACTTAAAATTAGTAGAATTTGCACAATGGCTGCATTTTAAAATGAGATCACAAGACATGTTTATTGTGTGAGGATAGCATAGATTATGTTATTTTTGGTACTCTTTCAAAAATTACCCTGAATAAATACTATGTGTCTAATTATGTTATATCTGCATTAGTATATTTTATACTGATATTTTTTCCATTTTTAATAGCAAAGAAGAAAGTAAAGACGTATGTAATTTCTGCAATAAAACTCATGATTTTACAACAGATATTTCTGATAATGTTTTCCAATATGTGACGAACTGAGGCGTTCTTCTGGTTTGGAATATATACAATTAATGTACTTAATTTTCTCTACTCACACTAATGCACAAATCGAAACAGAAGCCCTATTTTTAAACATTTAAAGTAGTCAGAGTTCCTAAAATGCATCTTTTCTTTCATATCTTGCCTCTTAAGGATGTATGAAATTAAACAATAGAACTTGATATAAGTTTAGTTGTTAAGGTATTATGAAGAATCTGATGAATGCATTACTCTTTTTTTCAGTTCACTTTGGAATAAACTTGTCCATAACATCTGAACCATGATCTCCACTACAGGAGGTGGGTGTTTTTTCTTGTTCCCTTCCCTTCCCTTCTCTCTTCTTTTTTTCTATTTTCTTTTTTCCTAACCAGCAAAGCATGCAAATATCTTTAGTTTGAGTGTGTTGTTCATGAAATATCTCCAGAGGTGGCTGGCTACTCATTACAAAAGTCATCAACTAAAAGAAGACAAATAACCTTGTGGAAAGTGCCTAAAATTATTTTTGTGATTTGATTTAAAACGGTTCTGTTTTGATACTTTTATAAGACTGAATCATTTTTATGAAAGATGATGGATGAAATATATTCAAAACCTCTGTAGCTTTAAATATGGGGAAATTTAGTTTTTTATTTTATTTCAAATGTTTATTACTGTCACATGTTTCGAATGTTCTGAGTTATCTCTTTACTGGCTAGTACTTGTTCAAATAACTGTCCTTTAATACTTTTTCTGAAACAATCTTTCCCTCCATCTACCTTTTTGGCAGTGCTATGGCTTGTTGTAGATATGCTCTGTTAGAAATTTGAAGATGGACACAGCAAAATAGAAATGACTTGTGTTTGCCACACATGAAAGATTTTCTCAAATCTTTTATGTGTTTGTGCATGAGTATATATTACAAGTGTATTATGTGTATTTTATTACAAGATACTGACTGCAAAATTAACAGCTGCTTCTCTATGGCAGACTAGAACTAGATAAGCCAATTTCATTTTTAATTGCTGTATTATAGAATTAACTCTGTGGAAGTAAACGGGGCAGCAATGAAAAT
Source organism: Odontophorus gujanensis (assembly GCA_013399175.1). Lineage (NCBI taxonomy): Eukaryota > Metazoa > Chordata > Aves > Galliformes > Odontophoridae > Odontophorus > Odontophorus gujanensis. Next base: position 26,349 of record VXAB01004349.1, on the reverse strand, counting down.
GTTGAAGGTCATTTGTTCAGGAGATCTTGCCAACAAATCAAAAGCCTGTTACCCTTTGTTTTTTTTTGCCACAATAACTTACACATCAAAAACAAGAGAAAGCCTGTAAAAAATATGGACAGAGGTTTTAGTGGAAACTTCTTTTGAAAAGTTCCTGCGGTGAGATTTTTATTTCTTGATAATAACTGCAAATCTTTTCAAAATTTTCTAATGGATTTTATTTTTCCTAGTAAATACTTGCGTTTTGCTCCAGTAATACTTAAGAGTTTTGTGTGTAATTGAACTCTATATGAAATATTTAAAACTCCTGCCTCTAAGTGTCACTGTGGCCAGAGATGAAATTTCTGATGGAAATTGTAAATACTGATGAATTTTATTTCTGTGGTATACAGGAGAAAAAGCTACTCCTCTAGGATTGAATGTATAGGACATTGAGGCTTTAAAATAGTTATAGGAGGGGTGTTCTGAAAGTAATGCCTCCTATTTTATTATGTTGGTTTGTGAAGTCACAGGCAGATGCTGGTGGTATGGCAGTAGAGATTGAAGCTTCCCACCAATATTCCATTGTATATTGTTGTCATGTGACAGATCATAGCAGAGGGGCAGTCTGACAAAAGTGACTCAGTCATGGAAGTGCATGTGAAGAAAAGGTATATCATTTAATTCCCCTATGTGGAAGAAATGGAACTCATTGACATTCACTGACATTTGGTGTGGAGGCAAAGCAGTGGATGTGAGCACAATGAGGTGGCAAGTAGTGTGTTTCAGCAGTGGTGACAGGGAAATGAAAGACAAAACCACCACACCATAAAATGAAGAGCATCTCAATCTGCTCATCCATGCAAATTGGAGGATTACAACAAAGGAACTGTTTATGGAGTTGAATATCAGCTTAAATGTGCTGGGAACATTGGTGGCAACCTTGGAATATCACAAAATTTGTGCCAGGTGGTTCCACCAGTGCTCACATAGGAATAGAAAAAGAACCATATGCAAGGCTTTAAGGAAATATGTGCGTGATCCTTATGGATCTCCTGGAATCCAGACAAATCACCAACTCTGACCATTACATCATAATGCTGACTAAGCTGAAGGCTCAAACTTCCAGAGTGAGGCCGGGGAATGTAACGTTTCCCTTGCAACATGGTAACTCTAGACCCCATGCCATTTTAAGGACTGCGGAGCACATTGTCAGTCATGATTGGACTGCCCTATCACACACACTGTATAGTCCAGATTTGATGCCTTCTGACTTCCATCTGTTCAGGCTGATGAAAGATGAATTGCTAGGGCAACATTTTCCTAACAGAGACACTATAACAGCAGCTGTGAAACAGTGGGTCACTTTCACTGGTGCAGATTTGTATGAGTGGTATGCAGGTTCTTGCTCATTGCTAGTAAAAGTGTGTAGGTAATGGTGGTGACTATGTTGAAAAGAACTGTGTAGCTGATAATTTGTTCTATCAAATAAGGGTATTCCGATCTCTATATCTATTGTAGTTTCCATGGAAATAAATAGGAGGAATTAGTTTTGGAGTAACCTACATATATAGCTGGTAATATATAGATAATAACATTCCTATCAATTAATTCACTTGTGAGTATGTAAGCATGACTCTGTTTAACTTTTAAAAGCAATTATTTAGACCTACACACCAGGACATTTTGATGTAGATATACATAAACAAGGCAGGTGAGTTTTTAAAGATAGTTTCCAAGGTGGTTTTGTTCTCCAGGATATTAGTTACCCTCAGGAAATACAGAGATCACTTCTAAAAATTCAGCATTCACAAGCCATTTTACGACTCACTGTTTTTGATTTATTTCACATGTTATATCTAAATGGCAAAAAGTGATCTAAGTAACACATTTTAAAAATATTATTATTATTACTTCTAGTTATTCATTGTTTTGAATGTAGTGCTTCAGGCATGAGAATTTGCTTTTTTCTTTTCCCTTAAAGACAATTTGATTTGTTCATGATTTGTGAGGAGTGAACATATGCTGTGTACCACGGCCATGTATCTACTCTTGGTGTGTTTGAGACCCTGCATTGCGGAATTTCCAGTGACTTAGTTGTGAAGCCAAAAAAGTAGTTGCTAAGGGGAGATTAAATCATTTCCAATTTAAACTGCTCATGTGAATGTGAGAAGTGGATTAAGGTCACTGTAATTACAATTTTCAACTCAGACACTCTAGCACAGCAAACTAATACGTCCAGTGAGATTTGCCAAAGACATTCTCTGGACTTCTTAGTGATTGCAGAAGGAATCATTTGTAAAGTGCATTTTATTTATTTATTTTTAGATGTTAGATTCCACAAAATAAAGCTTATATCATGGTTAAATATGTGGCAATTGATTAAAAAGTGTCTTAAAATATGCAACAAGGTTACCCCCAAACAAGCCTGGGTTAATTCCATTCAGTATGAGCAAAACCATTACTTCGGGTACTAGTTAGTGTCAAACACCTTAAAGATGGCTGTAACAAAAAGAGGTGTGTGATGTTCCCCACACAGAACAGTGTAATTAGTTTTGGAAAGCATGCTTTTTTATTTACCTGTTCAATATTTTCTAAATCTATGTTTGTTCATAGCAAGCTATGATTTTAGGAAGAGAAAGCCTTCTCTTTCTAAGGAAAACCGTCAATACAGTCTGACTTATAATGCACCAGTTAATATCTCCCTCACCTTTTAGTGGGTTTTACTGCACTTGAAATGGAAGCAAACTCTGTCAGTGGTAATCTTATTTCTATAACATTACCATAGTATTCGGATCTCTAACAGATCTAAATTTGGAGAACTAATTTCATTGAAAACTGTTAGGTTGGAAAACATTAATACTAGGGCAACTCTGTGTTTAGGTAGGACAGCAAGAGACTTTCAGAATTTCTTGTTAATCAATAAAATCCTCAGTTTTTCAATAAAATACAGATTTAGGACAATTTGGTACTCTCTACGCTTCAAGCATAGGTTTCCTTAGGTGATTAAGTCACTACTTCTTTATAACAGGAAATTTGAGTTTTGAACTTTTTCTAAGTTAAAATGCTGAGGCAGTATCACTTAGAGGATGAAGCAGGGCAGACTTGAACTGCAAGAAGTGATTGTTACTTGCCTGAAATATGGTACGCAACCACCACTTTTGAAGACGATGTCAAGTCTTTAGGTGAGGACTAGCTTTCTAAAGTGGTTAGTGTACAGGGCTAAGCTTTCTAGCTGGAATTGCTTGACTGAGTATAAACAGCTTACTGGTTTATAGGTAGAAAGTGAGAGAATCTGTACGTACAGCTCGTCTGGTAATTGCATTACTCTTTAAGGCAAAATATGAACCCAAATTTTCTAACAGTAGTAGCTACTTGACTTTGTTACTGAGCAATAGAAAGGAGAATGTGAGTGGTTCAGATATTACCATGGAGCAGAGCCTTAAATTCACAGTAAGGAACCTTAATCAACCCAAACCTATATGTTTTTATATTGGGTGACATATGCATAAGTCATCCTATATAACAAAGTGTTCTAGTATCTAGCACACTTTAGTGTTAGTGTGTAAATTAAGCAGATGACACATGGCAGTAACAATGACACATGGCACTAGCAGTGACACATGAAGAGTGGATTGGGCTTTTTATTGCCTTTTCAAGCTGAATGAATCTACCAAACAGAAATGGGAGATATATTATCTTTCTGTTGTGATGACATGTACCCAGTCAGTTGTGTAATAGGAGAGAAAGTTCAGACAAATTCACTCTAAGACCTTTTCAGTTTTGCTGCTAGTGACTAGCTGAATGTTAGCAGCACATAGAAGTCTCCTTGTTTTCTTTACCACACTAATTTATGCGCTTACCCTTTTTATTTATTTATTTTCAATAAATATACTAGAATACAGTTAAGACAGAGATGTTGTCTCTAGTTTTATCTCAGCCTCATTCTTCCACTGTATTAAGTGCATTTCAAGCTTGTGATTATTATTATAAAATACTGTAAAACTTAGGAATGCTCCTTCAAGAAAATGATGTTAAGTATATAGTCCTGAATCCTATACAATAACAATGCCAAGATTTCACGTATATTTTATTACAGTTTGGAATTCCTGCTTTGATTTGATGGAGCAGTTGACTGTTTGGAAGTTACCAGTGGTATTCCTCCTTTACCCTGCTTTGGCTTTATCATTGGAAGGCACCAAATTAATTTTTAAAGTAGTGACTGAGAACAGTTTTTATTAACACTGGTAACTACTGTTAAACTTGATAATTATGCCCCAAATACAAGGATATGACTGTCATTAAATTCTTCTTCTTATGTTTTTATGTTTTCTAGTGATGCATTATTGTGTCTGGTTTGTTGTTGTTAGTTTGTCTTGTAGAGGATCACACAACTAGGAAAAATGTCTATATAAAGGTAGATATTTCTAGTTCTGAATGAGGTTGTTTTCAGTGTCTTTGCTTTAAGGGAATTAAATTCATGATTTCTCTTTAGGCCCTAGCTTTCTCCACATCAGTACATCAATACCTTTGAATGCTTTTCTATATTTTTTTTTAAATCATATAATCATGAAATGGTTTGTGTTGAAAAGTACCTTAGAAATCACCTAGTTCCACTCCCACTGCCATGGGCAGAGACACCTTCTAACAGATAAAAACTCTTAAACCTCCATCCAACCTGGTCTTGAGCAGTTCCAAGTATGGGACATCCTCAGCTTCTCAGTGTAAACTGTTCCAGTGTTTCACCACCCTCTGAATAAAGAATTTCTTTCTTATATCTAATCTCTTTTAATTTAAAGTTGTTACCTACTTGTCCTATCTCTACACTCCCCATCTTTCCTGCAGCCCTCTTTAAATGATGGAAGACTACTATAAATCTCCCTGAAACCTTCTCCAGGCTATATAGCCCCAACTTTCTTAGCCTTATTTCTCAGGAGAGGTACTCCAGCCTTCTGATCATTCCCATGGCCTTCCTCTGGCTCCACTCCAACATCTCCATGCCTTTCCTGTACTAGGGACTCCAGATCTGGATGCAGTGCTCCAGGTGCAGCCTCTTGAAATCAGAGTACAGAGGCAGAATCACCTTCCTTTACCTGTTAGCTACATTTCTTTTGGTTCAGCCCAGTATACAATTGGCTTTCTTAGCTGCAAATGCATATTATTAGCTTGTATTGTTTTTCAGCCAATAATACTCTCAAGCCCTTCTCCTCAGGGTTGTTCCCTATCCATGTATCACCAAGATTCTATTCAGGTTTGGGATTGGCCTGACCCAGAATCAGGACCTTGCAGTTAAGCTTGCTGAACTGCATATTTTTCACATAGACCCACCTCTTGAACCTCTTGTCCTTCAGGATCCCTTTCCTCCAGTGTATCAGGGGATTTTTGCACTGAGTATGATACCAGTTTCTGTTTTCTGCTCCTACATTGCTGCTCTACAATAGACTAACCCTTCCCTGTCAATGTTTTTATACTGCCTTTCATACTTGTAGAAGCCATGGATTAGTAAGAGCCCATTCAGCAGGACAGAGGCTCTCAACAGCAGGTAACAGAAACACCTAGGGTGAAAATTCAAACAGGAAAGAATAATGGGGGCACATAAAATGGTCAGCTTCTCCTTGTCTTTGTTATTTAGTATGCAGTTGACTTGTTTGTTGATGTTCTCTTTCTGATCTGCAAAGTCTAACGTCAGAGTTCATGAGCTTTTAATTACAGCACATTAGAAACAGTAGAGAGCAAGCCACACAAATATACTTATGCAAGAACATCTCAACAGTGTGCCTAATCTAATGTGACTCTGTGATTGTCAATAGAAAATGATTTCTATTAACTCCAATATGTGAGCTGTATAGAAATAATTAGCCGAAATATAACCTCAGTTGTACATCATGGCAGGATGCATTGGTCCAGTAATACCACCAGCTAATAAGTTTTCTACTATATACTAATTAACTATTTTCTATTATGGAAATAAATGAAGTAACCAGGGTTGGCATGCTTCTGTTCTCAACATCTTGTTTTTATCATTTTTGAGGGTTTTTTTTGTTGTTCTTTTTTGAGCTCTCCTTTTTCACAAGAAATCAGGTTTCTCTCTAGAATCTTCCTAAAAATTTCACTTCAGTTTTTGTCCAGTTTTGGGGTACATTCGCATTAAACTCCACTACCTAGAGGGTACTTTGAAAATGTAATCATAGAACACATTTCAGTACTTTGAAAATTCATAGCTAAGACTGTTTGCACAGGCAATATGGCATGTAAGTGATAAACATTAAGTAAGGAATACATCTAAATGGTTCTGAATGTGCAGGAGTTATCATGACTAACAGCTGTTAGCACAGTCAATTTTACAACTGTCACCATCTTATAAACATTGTTGCTTCTGATGTACATGTCCATAAAATCAAAGGCTGAGCCAAGCATTTCAACAGAAGCCAAAATATGTAGGCAGGCAATGTAATATATTTTCTGAAAACTATTAAAAGGAAAAAAAATAAAATAAAAAGGAAATAACATTCTTATAGTGAGTGCTAATATCTTTATTGTGAAAATTTGTATCTGTTTTAATCATAATTAATATACTGATTCATCATACTTGGACTCTTTAAAAACTCACTGATAACCTATTTCATTATACTAATGGTTTTCTGTTGATGACAATAATTATCAGAAATTTAATTAAAAATAAATTTAGTTCATTATTTTTTAAATAAAAAAGTCATTTCCTTTTTTTTTCTCTGTTTCATTTTTTTTCTTTAAAACACTTTCTGCTATTGTCTAACCTTTAATTTTTTTGAAAACACATACAGCAACAGAAACAGACTTTTTATTAATAGCTACTCTCTATCATGTCTCATTTTTCCTAAAAATTTTAATTCAGAACTTCGTGGTCTTCTAAGCTTTTTGTTGCCTTTAGACATCAGCGTGTGAGGGCACTATCATTTCTCACTGCTTCTTTTAAAGGAATAAGTAACATGAAGTTGGAACTTCAGATCATATTCATATTTTTAAAAGTCCCTGCAGAAAATGGCTCTAACTGTTAGAAATAGTACATATACACATAATAATATTAGAAATAATACACCTCTCAGATCTAACTTATATGTTGCATATTGAAAGTTTTCCAGGCTTTGAATAAATTTGAGGTCAGATTGAGAATTAGCCATCTCTGGAAAAAAATTCTCAACAGATAACAACACAGAGGAGAGCAAAATGTGAATAACACCCACAGAAATGAGAAGAGTGATCTATTGTAAGCATATATTTGTAAAAAGCTTTCATCTAAAAGGAGCAGAAAAAGGAAAGAGCTAAGATCAGCAAAAACTACTTCATAATGACATATTTGAGAGTTTAATCTTAAAGTTGACATGGTCTCATGCTAGGATAATGAAAATTGATAGGATTACAGCACAAAAGATGAAAAAGTAGACTAGTAGGGAAACGATGAATATTTTAGAAGTTGAAGATATTGACAAGAAACCCACAAGCTAATGAATAAGTTTATGTTTAGGAGTCACAATCCCATAGTCTGTAACTGAATCATGCCAGTTTGTACAGACTGCTGAATACATTTGGTCTTTGCTCATTTGTATTCAAAACGGAAACAAATGTTTGCCTGCCTTTCTAAAGCTCTTTCAGCCTCAGGATGACAATCTGTGCTTCTGAGCAGTTACTAAAGGTGTATTATTTTACCAGCAATACTGCTTTAAAAAATGTGTGTAATGCACAAAAGAGGAATAATTTTCCGTTTTCCTTTGGAACAGGAAATGAGCTAATATATTCTAGTATGTATTTATGGTTTATATGCCAATTAGTATCTGCTTTTCTTTTTGATGTGGTTCATTTCTTAGAGTATGATGCTTAAAAAGACAAATGGAAAGAACAGTAATAGCCATCAAATTGTTAATTTATAATTATGCTTGCAGTAATGCTTTTGCTTGTTTTTGTGGAAGTTTCACATGGCAGTGATGATTTCAGTTTTGGTGATTAACACCTGAAAGTTGGTTTAGATGCTACAATACATAAAGCAGCAAACACTGAGTGTTTCCTTGAAAGAATATGAAAGGAAGTTCCTTCCTGTATTGTTCACTCTATCAATCGCTTCCTCTTCACTGTTTTACTTCTTAGTATTACCTAACTAATAATACAGTAAGGTGAAATTGATGTCTTCCTAATACCTAGTTAAATAACAAAATAATTTGAATAATCCATATTAAAAGTAGTTACAACTTTCCTCGTTGTCAGAATTTATTATTAATGTCCACAGGATATATAATTAAGTGTATTTTTTGGGGAGAGATAAATGAATAGTTTTAAACTGGGAAACAGGAAAACCTTGACCAGTGCTAAGGGTCATTGTCAGTGTATAACTCTGAAATTTACACACACAGAGAAAATGTGTGCCCTCAGCCCCATTCAGAATAGCCCATCATAATATAATTGAATTTATGCTACGCTGTGAACACTAAAAGAAAGTTTCCTAATTGAATTCCTTGTAGAAAACTACACTGATAATTTTTTTTCTCACTTCTTTCCTTTTTATGGCTTTCCTCTTTTTATTGATAAAGTTGGCCAGGTGCAAGAATAACAAAGGCACCTAAATTCCACTATAAAAAAAATTAAGACTCAACACATAAGGAGCAGCAGCCATGTGTCCTTCATCACAGTTCAGTTTCTGGGTTAGAAGACTGCCCACTGGGCCCTGACTCCTGGTGATTGATGAAGTAATGAAAGTCAGACATTATGGTTTTAAGTACCTTCAGCTACATCAAAATGTCACAAGCATGAAGGCTTTGTAACAGCATATATTAAAATGTAAAGGTCAAGGTTTAGAAAAACTCCAAGCAATGGAATTCAGAGATGGCAGATAACAATTTAGAGGTGGTATGTAGCATATTTTCTAATAAATATCTGCATTTTACCTAACTTACTAAAAGGATTAAAAACTCTAAAAGTAATTTTGCATGCTCAGCCAGTTTGCAACATGACAACACACCTCTGACCACACTCTGAGGAGAGCTTGTTCAGGTATGTCATCCTGAATTTTGTAGCTGTGTCAGCAGTTTTCCAGAAGTGCAACATTTATACCTGATATTTCTATATAATATTTCTATATAACATCTTTTTATATAATATTTGCAGTGTTGTTGTTGGTAAGATATGATTCATATCATGTTTTCCATCTGAATTTGGTCATTTTTCTCTGTTAAACATCTTTATCTGTGTGGTCATATTCTGGCCAATATCTGAATTCTGTACCTCTTCTTAATCAGCACTTCACTGTGACTATTTGGGAGAATTGCCTTTTACTAGCAGCTATTCCTTATGATGTTAAGAATGGCAGGCAATTATGCTGCACCCTCTCCTGGACTTCATCACAATAAGATTAGCGCTGAGCTTCTGTAAGAGAGCTGACTTGACAGCACAAACCAGGTTCTAAGATCAGCTTAATGTTACATTCATTTTTTCCAGAAAACTCCCTTAAAAAAAAATACACAGGTAACTGATACTCTGAATCAGCATAGGGTCACTCAGTAACGGAACAGGGGTATTCTATACCACTATAAAAATTATTATAATTTAAAAAATGTTATATATTTTTATACATTTCCAAGTTTCACGTACCATTCTTTACCTGTTCCTGCCTTCTTTAAATTTTTTTCTGTAACCATGAGTAAATACTGATGAGGTTGTTATTTGCATAGCAGAAGTAAGATGCACAGAAGATATCTGACTCCTTTAACACTCAAAATCTTGCTGTTTACTTCTTCACTTGCATCAGTCTATAAAGTCTTAATTTGTGGAATCTTTGGGATAATGTGCTTAATAAATGCAATAACAAATAGCTTTTTTCCATATCCTCTATTACACTGTTGATCCATGTTATTTATCATGGGTTTTTGGATAAAATTGTGGAGTAATACAAAAGTTTTCCCTGGTTAAAATTTTATCGAACTAGTTTTTAAAATATTCAGCACGATAAACAATTTTTCTGCAGAAAGATTTCTCCATGAGGTGCTTAGCTTTCCTTTGTCAATGCTGTAATCAGTGAAGGATTTCCTATAATCTCCAAGAATTTATTCATGGTATTGTTTCTTAGTGATCCCAGTTATTTTACATAGCTAACAATAATTTGTGTTTTCGCTGTACATGTGAATGTGCATAATATGCTTCACCAGATGAAAGGCTGATTGAACTCTGTACCATCAGCTAGATGGAGTGTTTCTGTGCTCACTGCCAGATGCAGGATGAAGGAACAAAAGTAAGGAAATAGAATATACTCAAAATTATTAATGAACAAATAGAACAAAACAGGAGATACACCTGCTTTTTAAAGATGTGTTTGCTCACATCTTTAATGTTGTCAGTAATTCTGATTTCTTCCTTGTGTGGAAAATAAATAAATAAATAAAGGAATACATTTAAAACCGTAAGATCCAGAGTTCTGATAACAAGATACTTGAAGATAAGGATTATCATCATAATCAGACATGAGAAAGTAGACTAAGACTCTCTAGTCTTGTATGCCTTTCAGTATGCAGGAAAATAACTAAGTCAAATTGAAGAAAAGTAAACTGAAAATGTGGAATAGTAAACTCTGAAAAAGAGCTTCCTTTATGTGTATGTGTATCCAGTGGGATATAGGACATTTATGAGGAAAGCAACTTTCAGATATGTGCACAAATTGGGATTATGAAGACAGCTCTGCTATCTAAAACAAGTTAGTAGTAGAAGTAAGAAAAAGGGGAGAAAGGGAATTACCAGCCTGTGTTTCAAGCATGCAAAACAAAAATATTCTCCTGGTATTGTAATGATAGCCCCATCATACTGGTTGCTTTAGAGCTTGACTTCAAGGGTAGCATAGAGCAAACTGGACGAAGATGTCCAACAGATATGACTATTCATGCTATTATATGTATATACTATATATACTAGTTGTGTTTGTTATATTATGTGCATTTAAATATTTGGTGAAATGATAGACATTAAGAATGAGCTCTTTGCATTTTTTTGTTATTGCATACACCCTGACAATTTATATAAAATTTACAAAAATACCCATTATGAAACTTGCACTTTCTCTAACAATTATGTGTTTTATCCAACAGAAGAAAAAGGATGGAGTATTTAATGATATCTTTCTGTACTTCTAAATGTGTAAACTGTAGTCTCCACTACTCATCAGTTGAGAACTATCTCAATAACCTATGACATATTTACTTGCAGTAAGTTTAATTGTAAGTGATAAATGAATATGATACCGATCAATTTATAAAGCTTTCTGGCTAGTCTTTTTTTTTTAATTTAAATACAAACAATAATAACAACAACAACAGTATTTCATGAATACACTGTGTCTTTTTGATATATTATCAACTAGATATATACAGACCCTTTTGTATCTGCCTTATTTCTTTGTTGTTAATAATAGTCTAAAGTATATAATAGTTGCGAAAATTGTTAACAGTTTACAGAAAGGCACATAAAGGCATTGCCTTGCTATAACTTTCTCATAGTTTGAACTGCTAGTAGATTTCTGTTACAATAGAAGTTAAATTTAAACTTGCCTAATTTCAAATAAATTGCTCTGTGAGCACTGCTGGTTGAAAATAATAATAAAAAAAAAATAATGAAACCAGATAGAAGCATAAGGATGTGCCTGAACTGTTAGTAAAATCAGTGACAACAGCAAAAGATGAGAATAAGTAGTACTTATAGATACTGATGACAAGGCTAATTCATTATCAGGGTTCCCAGCACCGGATCAGCAGAGTCTCAGTTTCTCATATGTTGATCGTGAACAAATAAATTCAATAATCTAATAAACTAATGAAGAAATAAATAGCTATGCTTAAACAATCTACTTGTCATTTTTCAAATAATGTTCCCTTAAGATATTTCAGAATGACAAAGCACGTAATCTTTTCCCACTTTTAAAACCCCCATGAAACCATAATTTCCACTTGAATCTTTTTATTACTTAGAACCTGTCATCAGGGAAAGTGATGCTACAGTGTAGAAGATATGTCTGGAAACCCAGTGTAGCAGAATAGAAATTTCGACAATGGAAAAAAATACAAGGAATGGAATGAAATGCAGTACTTAAAGGCAGTGTTGTAATTACATCCCTGACTACTGCAGATGATAGATAGAAGTTAACAGATTTTGATACATTAGGACAGGATGGCTCATTGAGGTAAATTTCTTCCTGAGATAATATTTTCAGTAGTTGACATTTTCTGTGAAAAACAACAAAAAAGTCTTTATTTAAAGTATTAAGCTCGGGAAGGATGTTAAAAGACTTCAAAGAGATTTTTAGATGGTGGGCCTTTTCTTCTCTGACTTACAATTTTTTACACTATATTGGTTTGACTTTTTAAGTTTTTCCTGATTTGAAAACAAATGTCATTGTACCACAACTGCAAAACTTCTTTTGAAGTCAGAATTTTATTTATTTATTTATTTGCTTCATTTCAGGATTAGAGATTATTGCTAGGAAAAAGAGATGTGCCAAAGTGCATATAACTTGTACAGTGAGAAGACACCAAAAGAAGTTTGGTGAAAAAATTAAAATCCATTTTCACCCTTTCAGTCTGTGTCCACTCTGAGAAGGCAATGGTTCTGTTGTTGATGTGGTCAGCTTCAGGATAGGGTTTGCTCCAGAGATTAATCTAGCCAAGATGAATTCAGTTTAGTTTAACTACAAAAGGAGTAGTTATTATATTTATTCCCAGGGACTCAAAGGTTGCAAAATCAGGATTATATACATAGCATGGGATAACAAACAAGATGGAAATGGTTGCGCTTCCTCACCAAGTCATGTGAAAGTCAATTCAGTTTTTTCAGTCCATCTAGGATAGTGAATGAGTGGCATGAACTGAAAGAGAAATGCAGGAAAACTTTCACATCCAAGGTGGAAACTCTTTTAAAAATAAAAATTGAGTAATGTTTTGGCATCTTGAAGAAAGCTCTTCAATTTTCCATTTTCTCTGATTAACACATATAATGGCACTGACAATGATGTTTTGACTTGACCAAATACATACTCATGATTAACAAAAATGTCTACTTCTCATCTGGGAAATATCTGGATAATTATAAATAGAACATTTTTCTACAGAAGAAGTTTTAAGGTCCTTCCCTCATTTACCATTCCAGAGCTTCTCCTTTACAAGGCTTGCTTCCATCTGTTCTGAACATTTGGTTCTAAGAGAATAACAATTTGACTATTTTTTTAGTTTCTTTCATTTTGGCAATGCAATGTTTTTAATTTCATTCTCATCTAAACAAGTATTAAAGTCCAATTGTGTTTAGATTTAATTATTATTATTATACATATGTATTCTACTATTGCATTCCTGAGTTTGAAACTGTCATTTAGCATATGTCAGTAGTAAATCTGACCACTTTCAAACCTGACTAGACTGAGATTGCTTCTTTCTCATTCTTTGATAATAATTGAATCCCCCAGTGCACAAGAATACTAAAATAATAATTCCAGACAATGAACAGCAGCTTATTATTCTGTTATCTGCTGCCTCAGGCTTTTTTTCCTGTTCTTTTTTTTTTTTTTTCAGAAACAGGAGAGAATTTTCCTGTATCACATGGCATGAGCATCATTTGTTTAGATATTCTACACTGTTGTAAAATAGATTCCTTATAACCCTTTCTAGCAGTTCCATCTCAAGTGTTTTACAACAGGTTCATTTTTGTAATTATTTCTGAACTTTTCATTCCATCACAGATATATGAAAACACTTGTCTGAGAGTTTTCAAAAATAAGCATATTTTGTCTTCTGTTAATGCCCACTGTTTGCTTCTCTCCTCCCTCTGTGGAGTTCCAGCACCTTTCTGTAACACAGTATGTATCTTAATAATTACCTCAGTGAAGTTGCCTAAAGGACAAACAGAAATCCTATTAACTCCAAAGTGTATTATGTGTTTGAGAAGTATTCATAAAATAGTTGGTTTATTTTTTTCCTCTATACTGACTATGTCTATATAGAGGATTAATGACAGTGTAATCAAGACTGTCATAGTACATGTCACTGGAATTACAAGATATTCCTCCCATTCTCTGAACATTCAAAAGAAAAAGAGGTTGTACACTATACAGGAAGACCTTAGTATGGATCTTGTTAATACAATCGAGAATAAACAGATGGGTCCAAAATCAGAGGTAGTGCATAAAACATTATTAAACTAGGCTAATATTTGCTTATATTCCCTTAAAAATTCTATGTACTTTGTAGCAATAAGTCTAAAACTAATTTTATACATGTCCTGAAAGTAGTCTGGCACTAAATCCATTGGAGCTTGGCTGCTAGTGACATTGATATTAAATATTTACCTGCAAGTTTAGAGAGTAGGAAAGCATGAGGGCAGTAGTATTAATGCAGGTAGGAAGCATGGATTAATGATTTAAGTGCTGCAAGTATCTCTTGAATTCAGATTAAGAATTATAAAGTATCAAGTGCAGAGTAGGGAAAATTGAGGGAGTAAATTATAAATTCATTTCTTGCTTTAGAGTTGCTGAGAATGGAAGACATATCTGTGGTCTGGGTTCTACTCATTAGTTGGTTAATTCTTGGGTAGCCACTACTCTCTTGGCTCTTTTCTAATCCTATCTTCAGAGTATCAGTTTCATTATTTTTCAGTTTTTCCACTGTAAGAATTAAAAATCAGTTGAAATGTGTAATCTGTTGCATCTGAAAACAAAAATTAACAGAGAGAAATATATACAAAAGCAATCATTTCCACTATGTTCTCAGCAAACTTCTTCAATACCCAGAGATTAGAAAAATGAATTCATAAATGAGTAGCACTTGGTTTCCTATCAGTCATAGTTACATTATTAGATGTAACTTCAAGAAATTCTGGAAATAATTCTAGTCTAGTTTCTACCAGTTAAAGGAAGAGATGGGTTATTCTGCTCAAGGTGAACTATAAAGTTGATAGGACTTCACTGAAGCAACTAGTTAAAATTCTCGGTCCTGGTGTGGAGTTAGCACAGCAGTGAGATTGTACACTCTCTGGGAGTCAATAATGAAGGTCTGCCAAATGTAATATGAGGTTTTTTGATTTCTTGGGAAAAAAATTAGAAATTCAGAAAGTTTTGTATGAGAGGAAGATGAAAAGGTCTATTGGGCTTCAGAATACTGAAGCTAGGGAATGGAAAGCTAGCAGTCTGAAGCATGGGTGGACAGGGACAGAAAATGGAAAGAGAAAGGAAATCAAATAGAGAGAAAGGTAATAGGGATCTCATACAGGTTTTATGAGTTTTAAATAAATGTAACAACTTAAAAATTCATACGGTTTTAATCTAATGCAAATCAAACTTGTGCAGCTCAGAGCTGTACTAGACTTAGAATGTTATGGGTGTCCACAAAAAAGATGTTCTCATTCTTATTTCCCATATTTCTGATACAAAATATATATATATAAGAAAAAAACATTTCTCATGACAGTGTATATCTATCTTGACAGTGAAATACTTGACATGCCTTGCTCTTGGTTAATACACTCCTTCTCATAATGCATTTTGTTCTGCAACTCTTCTGTAATTCATTTGACATGAATATTCCTACTCTTAGTGTCACTTGGAATGCTGATATTTTATCTGTGGAAAAAAAAAATTAAAAAAGAGCAAAGCAAAGAAACTCTTTACTCACTCTTATACCGTGTTTTTTGTTTGTTTTTCTTTTGTTTTGAGAACACATTCTGCCTCCTGGTCTTGAAAGCAGAACAGTATCTATCCTACTTACAATTCTGCTCTAGAAAGCTCCAATACACAATAGTGCTTCTTGCAAGAATCCCACTCCAAACAACTCACGGAGGTCATAAAATCCTCATCCATACAGATTGGATTGCTTCCTCTGTAGAGACATATAAAAATAAAATGTTTTGGTCTGAACATGAGAAATATTCTGAAGAACAGGCTGTTGTATTCACTGGTAAAATGAAATGATTATGCATCTTAAAAAAAAATAAAATCTGGGAGTCATTACAGAAGTAAGCTGGATTTTGCAATCCCTAACTTCAAGAGAATGACAGAGACTCAGAATTCACTCTTGCGTCTGATACCCACCCACCCTGACTGAAAAGAGGGTTGAATATATTTATATATTGTGCACAAACATAGGTCCAGTGCAAACCTTCAGAACAGCAATGATCAAATATCTCACAGCCTTTTCTGCCTGAGATTTGAACGTTTGCTCACAAAGCTGTTTTTGCAGTTGCATAAATACATACTGTTTCTGAAAAGGATAAAGTAATGGAGAAAAATTTGTTAATAACAGAAAACCATGCATATTCAGCCACTCAGATATTGAATAGCCCTGGTTTCAGATGAGACAGTGTTAATAGCACACTGATGTTTTGATTATTGCTGAGTGATGGGAGCAAACTCAGGGCTAGGCCAGGTTGCTAGGTGAGGCAGAGATACTTGCCATGGTGGCAAGGGGCAGGGAGGAGCAAGGACAATGTCTGAATGAAGATGGGAGTTATTAGTGACACCACACAAATGATCATAATACTGTGGATAGTTGGCTAGAAGTGGCTGCTGCTGGGGGATTGGTAGGGTGTCAATAAGCAGGTGGTGAGATACTGGATTGCTAGTGGGCTGTAGGTCAATGGTAGTTGTATTGTTAGCTGTGCATTGGTTGGCAAGTGGCGAGTAATTGCACCATGGTTATGTAATATTGTTATAACTGCATTTTTGTTTCCATTTTCCTTTTCTGTCTTAGTAAATATTTTTTTTTTCTCAACCCACAAATCCAGTTTACTCCCTTATCCATTTGGTGGGGAGTAAGCTATCAGGTTCCTAGTGTTGTGTTGCTCCTGGGTTACACCACAACATATATTAACTCTAACTTTGATTTACCTTGCAGAATGAAAAATATTTTATCTTATTTCACATGTTGTGAAAAGCAATCTTCAAAGTGGTTGGGATTTCCATTCAAATATTGTGATAACATGATGATTATCCAAACTATCTACAACACTTTATGTGGGATCTAAAACTCACAAGAACATAGAGGTTAATGAAATTGCCAAGGCTTGCTTTTTCAGAGGTCAGAGCTACCACAGTAACGCTTCATCATTACATTTCATATTTCATACATTTCTATTCCAATTGGATCAGAATTTACAGTTGAAAACTTGAAAGCTGTGTAAAAGGAAAATACAAAAAATGACCCTAACATTTTTAAGCATCAGAGAAGCTCACATCAAGTTCAGGTAATTCTCATTTTATTGGAACATGTTTAATTATTTTTTCTCAAACAGA
This sequence comes from Odontophorus gujanensis, assembly GCA_013399175.1. Lineage (NCBI taxonomy): Eukaryota > Metazoa > Chordata > Aves > Galliformes > Odontophoridae > Odontophorus > Odontophorus gujanensis. Next base: position 9,089 of record VXAB01004349.1, on the reverse strand, counting down.
GCATTATGAATTCTTACACTTTTTAATCACTTGTGACAGATGTTTTAGGAGCTGTGAGAAAATTAGATCAGCATCCTTGAAAAATGTTTACAAAGATGTTGCCTGGTAAGTCACTGTCACCTTTTGTCATATCAGAAATTCTCTTCAGGTAATGAGATGCCTCAGAAAAAGAAATAAAATTAAAAAAAAAAAAAAAAAACAACAAAAAAACAAGTTAAGAAATTGTAAGTATGCTACATGTTTTTCTTATACAAATATTTTTCCTTTTTTTTAACTTTTAAAATGTTTTGTTAGAAACTCAAAGCAAAATACATACAAAAAGGAACATTTTTAGCTCCAAAAGCATCACTGATTTGTTTCCATATCTTCAAAATCTCTCTTCTGTTCAAAAAGGATGTTAGTGGAGCCAGTGTATCAATATATTTCAATACTGATGATGAAAATTTTCTTACTTTTCCGTTGCATTGTTCTATATATGACTTCTCTGATATATTAGACTTGCATCCTCTTACACAGAAAAAAAAACTGCGTTGCAAATACTCTTTGAATTATATTGGAGCCTTCAGTAAAAGTCTGGTAAAAGTTGTAATGAACTGGAACAAGATTTTGAAGGGAAATTGTCTTTTGAAAGATACCATAAAAGTAAGGATGACTATTTAAGTTATTTCCTGCTGCATTCCAAGCAAGATGTTTTTATTCAGTGGATAACTGATATACTGCTGCGTACCATGTATTGTAAAGAGGCTGAACTCAGACTAATTTATGAAGCAGACAAACAAGCAAAAAAAGATCAGCTTTATCTCTGAAAAACATTACATTGTTTCATTAATGACTTTTAGCTATTTGCAACCTTCCATCTGCCATCTGTAGCTGATGTTAGTGAACTACTTAATTGCACTCTTAACTGGCAAGAGGTAGGAAGGTGTCTAAATACATACTTAAGGAGGTTTGTTATATATTCAGAGAATGCTGTGTTATGGACATCACTGATCAAGATGGCATCCTTATAACATTACACGATCGCTTAGTCTACTAGCTGTACTCTATGTGATACAGTGCAATTGTCACACTATAGCCTGAACCAATGACTGAGCACCAGATGAGAAGGTGGAGCTAACCCAGGGAGCTCAGGTGCAACCAATACACCTGAGTGACCAGAAAGGGTGCAGCCAGGATCCACCCCTCTTCACCCTCATTTAAGGGTTAGCAGCCAAGGGTGCCACATTTTTGTCTGGGTGATGACTGTACTCTTCTTGAGCTGTTGCTGGTCATTGGAAGCAGTGAGCCAATTTGCATTCTTTTTTTGTCTGCTATTTTTTCTGGAGGTTCTGTATCCTACTAGCAAGTACTGTCAGTGCCTTCTTTTGCCATCTGAATAGGAAGCATTACTTTCAGAGCAATCCTCATTAAATGTATAGTTAATGCATAGGAAGTAACAAAATTTTAATGCTTTATATTAAAGCTTATATAATGAGTGCAAGAAAAAAAGAAACAACATGTAAAACTAGTGGAATGTATGACTGTTTCTTTGAAACTAACACATCAGGATGGTTTGATGACAGTGGTTACAATTCTTAGTTCTCAAGGTGTTCAGGAGAGATTTTTGATGAAGTTTTACCCTCTGTGCTTCATCCTTCAAAATAGTTGTTCACAAATGTACATATTTCCAAAAGGTGATAACACAAAAAAGGTGTGGCTGTAAACTGAGGAATATTTATCTTTGATAAGAGAGGGCTTATAAAAGCCTGGTGAAGAAGCATGATCAAATTTTAAATTACGGCTCTAGACATGCTATCTGAAAGTTCTCAGGTATGTATTTACATCATCTGAAAATGGAGTTGCAAATAAGCAAACAATTTTTTCTTGGTAGTCCTGAAACTTATTCTCAAACTTTTATATCAAAACAGAAAGCTTGGTTGTATATTTTCTGCTGTTCCCAGGACTGTGTTTAGCCACTGTATCAAAATAAGTGAAATTATTCACCATAATTTGAATCAGTAATGCACTGTATCCCATGCCTTGGTTTCAGGCTAGATAAGTTTAGTAGTGCACCAATGTTCAGTGGTTCTGAGTAGTCTACTAGTAATGGGTGGAATATACCTACTCCAGCATCTATTTTAAGAGGAAGTAGTGGTTTTCAAAACATTTTCAAGAAGTTGCTACTGTGTATCTCCAGTGGGTGTTAATCCGTTTGTGGCGGTAAATCAGTGTAGCCTGAATTAGAAAAGAACAGATGGAATGAGAAACAGGCAGGCCAAATCTGAGTCCATGACATGCTTATTTAAAATAAATAAATAAATATAAAAAAAAGGTTTTTATTTGAAACATCTAGTTTACCTTCAGGAAGAGTTTTATTAACCTTAGATGAGTGTGATTCCTGAGAAGAGGGCAGTATTTCACTGAGTACACAATAACAACTTATAGAATTTTAAAGAAATAGATGTGTGACAGTGAGTTGCTTATTTTAATTTACTATGGAAGACAGGTGTGCTGTATCTAGTTCTGAAGATGAAAAGAGAGAGGGAAGAGATTAAAAATAAGCGATTTGCATTTTTCATTTTAATTAAAAATAGTCACAAAGAGAATAAGAAAAATTAGACACAGTTGTATTTACACACTGACAACTTAACAAATGTATTTGTGTTTAAGAGGGAAATATTTCATCTGAGTACCTGAAAACCTATAAAATTATATTGAGTTTATTACGCATTCATAGTATGCTGAATAGCTGAGTCTATACTCAAAAATTTAGATGTTGTATATTATAGCTTTTTCTGTGCTCATTTATAGTTAAGCTTACATGTCTTTGTTAAAATAATGCACATCATGAAAGGCAGTCTGTACAGTTTTGTGGGGAAAAAAATCATTTCCTCTAATGTTTAAAGATCAAAAATACAGGAAATTAGTATATTGGGAAACAACTAAGAACAATTGTTTCACCTTAAGACAACTTATTATATTGTGGCTTTCCTGACAGAAGGACATTTTAACACTTCTTATGTTAGTTTACCCTTCTTTCTTTGCTGCTAGGTCTTGAGAGAGAAATGGTAGCGTGTAACTGGTAGCTAGGCTTTGTTTCTGTTTTTCAAATGAATTTTGCATCTTTACCTTTGTTGTAATTGAGGAAGACGACATAACAGACATTGTATGCTAATGTTTATACTAAGAACAAGTACTTTTCAGGAAAGTGACATAATCATTTACTGAATATCTTACTTCTAGAAGGATTGCTTAGTGAGTCATATAAAAGGACTGAGGTAACGCATAGGAAGGATAAAAATGCTTGATCAATTTAAAATACTCCATTATTCTGGTTGTTCATTTATGGTTCTTTAATAGACTAAACTCTAGATGTATTGTATATCTGGCAAAACAAAACCTTGAAGAAAAAGCTCATGTACTTCAGAAACATTTTATATGCAAAGTGTGTCAGTCTTAATTATATGGCTTATGTTTAGCATTATGTTTAATATAATGTTAACAACAACCTCAAATATAAACACTTCAGTGGATATATAATCTGTGCAAAGAGACTGGGCATTTTTGTTTCACTTTTATGTGAGCTTGTATTTCTGTTCGTTTTCTATTCCTGCTTGTTCACAATTCTTGGTATGGCTGTAGATCCAGGTCATAGCTAGTGCTAGGCTACTTATATCTGGTGTGTGGCATGAGCTGAGCCATGCTGTCTGCATTCCTGTGATTGCTAGACAAGGCAGCTAGACAAGACAAGGTGATAAAGATCTGGCTACCGTACAAATGCCTGGGGACTGGTGAGTCATGGCCTGAATGAGCAGTTATGCACCTTGGTACCTATGCTGCAGAAGGATTTCCAGAGCCCTCTCAGCTGTGTACACAATACTTTCTCCAGGGAATTTTCCTTAACTTACAGCAGAGAAGAAAAGTGGTCTGAACATTGATCTGGTCCTTCTTTCAAAGGTTAACTCTGCAGGGGTTGGAACCTTATTTTGAATGATTGAACTTGCAATTATTTATAATACATGATTTAATAAAGAGTTTTCAGAATTGGACATCTCTTCAAGCTCCTGATGCCACACTTCAAAGACCTGTATAAAGGATAGGCTTTTCCCTTATTATATCTTATTTAAAGTGTTATAATCTAACAGGCATATATTCTCAAAAATAAGTTATCCAGATTCCCAATGAAAAAACTATAATGCATTAAGAAAAAATTATTTGCTCCCTCCCCTGATTTGGGACCACTTGTTGCTGAAGCAGTTAGAGTTCTCCATCCCTCAGTTTTTCTCCAAAGCAGTCATTTGTGGAACTGCTGCAAACTGGATCATGGAAATGGAATAGGATACAGATAAATCTACAAAATATCTCAGGTAGTATGGATTTTGTGTGGATGTGTCTGTCTTTGACATAATTGTTGCAGGGATGATGTTTAAAGGCTTATCTAGAAGCCTGTGATGGAAATGTTGCTTGGGCAGTGCTCTGGCTTGCAGGCAGAAGTGGAGTGTAGGGCACCTTAATGCATTTCTGTTGAAAGAAATGTTTAACTGTCCTGTTTGTAAACAGGAAATTAGCACTTACTATTGTCTGTTTCACTTTATTTTATTTGCAATTCTCTTCATGCTAGAAGTATTTTTGAAATATACCTCCTAGGATTTTCATTTCGTTTCCAGCCACATTATCTGTATGTTCATACACTTGCTTGTCCAGAGTTTTCAGTTCCAATGCTCTTTCTTGATGAAATGCTTTCGCAGAATCATAGGATTTGGAAGGGACCTCTAGAAATAAGTCCAACCCCCCTGCCAAAGCAGCTCCCCAGCCCAGGTTGCGCAGGTGGGCATTCAGGTGGGCCTTGAATGTCTCCAAAGAAGGAGACTCCACCACCTCTCTGTGCAGTCTGTGCTGCTGCTCTGTCATCCTCACTGTGAAGAAGTTCCCATGCCTATTTTTGCAGAACTTCCTATGCATCAGTTTGCGGCCATTTTCCCTCATCCTATCACCTCACACTGCAGAGAAGAGTCCCTTTGCCTCCTGCTCCTTAGATGTTTATAGATGTGGATCAGATCCCCTCTGAGTCTTTTTTTTTTTTATTTTCCCGAGGCTGAACAGAGCCAGGTCTCTCAGCCTTTCCTCCTGAGGGAGATGTTCCATGTCCTTTTTAATCTTTGTAGCCCTGTGCTGGACTCTCTAAAGGAGATCCCTGTCTTTTTTGTACCAGGGAACCTGGATCTGGACACAGTATTCCAGGTGAGGCCGCGCCAGGGCAGAGTAGAGGGGGAGTATCACCTCCCTCAACCTGCTGGCCACGCTCTTTAATGCACCCCAGGACACCATTGGCCTTCTTGACCACCAGGTGTCACGCTCCAATATAGAGGAGAGAGACTAGGTTCTTTGATTATGTGTATACCCAATGGTGAGATTAAGACACAACAGGTCAAATGTTAGCCCAACCAGTTTATTACAAATACTAGTTGCTTAGGGTTATGGGGGGGGCGTATCACCTCCCTCAACCTGCTGGCCACGCTCTTTAATGCACCCCAGGACACCATTGGCCTTCTTGACCACCAGGTGTCACGCTCCAATATAGAGGAGAGAGACTAGGTTCTTTGATTATGTGTATACCCAATGGTGAGATTAAGACACAACAGGTCAAATGTTAGCCCAACCAGTTTATTACAAATACTAGTTGCTTAGGGTTATGGGGGGGGCGTATCACCTCCCTCAACCTGCTGGCCACGCTCTTTAATGCACCCCAGGACACCATTGGCCTTCTTGACCACCAGGTGTCACGCTCCAATATAGAGGAGAGAGACTAGGTTCTTTGATTATGTGTATACCCAATGGTGAGATTAAGACACAACAGGTCAAATGTTAGCCCAACCAGTTTATTACAAATACTAGTTGCTTAGGGTTATGGGGGGGGCGTATCACCTCCCTCAACCTGCTGGCCACGCTCTTTAATGCACCCCAGGACACCATTGGCCTTCTTGACCACCAGGTGTCACGCTCCAATATAGAGGAGAGAGACTAGGTTCTTTGATTATGTGTATACCCAATGGTGAGATTAAGACACAACAGGTCAAATGTTAGCCCAACCAGTTTATTACAAATACTAGTTGCTTAGGGTTATGGGGGGGGCGTATCACCTCCCTCAACCTGCTGGCCACGCTCTTTAATGCACCCCAGGACACCATTGGCCTTCTTGACCACCAGGTGTCACGCTCCAATATAGAGGAGAGAGACTAGGTTCTTTGATTATGTGTATACCCAATGGTGAGATTAAGACACAACAGGTCAAATGTTAGCCCAACCAGTTTATTACAAATACTAGTTGCTTAGGGTTATGGGGGGGGCGTATCACCTCCCTCAACCTGCTGGCCACGCTCTTTAATGCACCCCAGGACACCATTGGCCTTCTTGACCACCAGGTGTCACGCTCCAATATAGAGGAGAGAGACTAGGTTCTTTGATTATGTGTATACCCAATGGTGAGATTAAGACACAACAGGTCAAATGTTAGCCCAACCAGTTTATTACAAATACTAGTTGCTTAGGGTTATGGGGGGGGCGTATCACCTCCCTCAACCTGCTGGCCACGCTCTTTAATGCACCCCAGGACACCATTGGCCTTCTTGACCACCAGGTGTCACGCTCCAATATAGAGGAGAGAGACTAGGTTCTTTGATTATGTGTATACCCAATGGTGAGATTAAGACACAACAGGTCAAATGTTAGCCCAACCAGTTTATTACAAATACTAGTTGCTTAGGGTTATGGGGGGGGCGTATCACCTCCCTCAACCTGCTGGCCACGCTCTTTAATGCACCCCAGGACACCATTGGCCTTCTTGACCACCAGGTGTCACGCTCCAATATAGAGGAGAGAGACTAGGTTCTTTGATTATGTGTATACCCAATGGTGAGATTAAGACACAACAGGTCAAATGTTAGCCCAACCAGTTTATTACAAATACTAGTTGCTTAGGGTTATGGGGGGGGCGTATCACCTCCCTCAACTTTCTGGCCAAGTTCTTCTTAATGCATCCCAGGATGTTGCTGGCCTTCTTGACCACCAGGTGTCACGCTCCAATATAAAGGAGAGAGACTAGGTTCTTTGATTATGTGTATACCCAATGGTGAGATTAAGACACAACAGGTCAAATGTTAGCCCAACCAGTTTATTACAAATACTAGTTGCTTAGGGTTATGGGGAAGGGAAGATGAGCAATAGAAAAGAGAGGAAAAAAAAAAAAAAGCAGGGAGTCTGGATAGAAAGCAAGAGAGATATAATCACCACCGTGGGTCCAGTGAAGTTCATAATAGGTCCATTGATCTCAGGAACTCTCTGGTCACCGCGAGGGATGGGAGAAAGCCGGGAAGCTTTGCAGCAAGCAGACCAAGGGGTTCATCTGAAGAGTTTCTCCCCTCAGGGAATTCTTCGTTTGCTCTTCGGGAGTTCTCCGTCAAGATTTTCTTTCTTTGGGTGTTCTTCTCCAAAGTCGTTAGTTTAGTGAAGGCCTTTTATCCCCCATTTTTCAGTTTTTTTTCTTTTCTCTCTGTTAGTGTGACATATCTGGCCCAANTTAGTTTAGTGAAGGCCTTTTATCCCCCATTTTTCAGTTTTTTTTCTTTTCTCTCTGTTAGTGTGACATATCTGGCCCAACAGATAAGCCAGCAAGGAGTGGTACCTTTGTTGCCATGCCCAAGCATTACCGTCTTTTGCAGTGATCAGCTTCTCCAAGCTGAACCCCAAAAAAGACAGACTTGGCCCTGCTCCTGCTTGTCTTTACAACAATAAGCAGAGGCACTGTGGCATGGTGACACCCACCTAGATAACCTGCAGTTCTCACTTAGAGTCTTATCACCAGAAAGGCCTCATGAAGCAAGCTTTGAGACAAAAAAAAAGAAAGCAGTTTCTGTCTTTCACACGACCCGGTGGCTCAAAGATTGCTTGAAACTGATGTGCAAACATCCGTCCACGGTGGTGAGGGAAAGGGGAAAAAAAAATAACAAGCAGAAGGGAAAAGAGAGGTGGGGGTGTAAGGAGGAATTAAACGTTGAACAATTGCTATAAAGGATTTCTTGGGCTTGGTTACAAATGTTGCTCTGATCTGTTGGACTTGTCCATGATCAGTTGAAGTGGTTACAAAGTGCATAGAGGATACAACATGTTGTAAAAATTGAATAAAACATGGAATCATACAAGGAATAAACAGAAGGGTTGCAACAACACACAATAGATAAAATAGAATGCATTTCACCCATGGGCCACCCAGAGGCCAGTGGAAAAAAAAGATGAGAGTCTAGGCCTTTCCGGGTTTGGACAGGAACATGGACAATTTATTTAACAACTTTACCATTATCATCAATTTTTAGACAACAATTAGAGTTATTCACCTTGCCACAAACAACCTATTCCTTAAATAGGTTATATAGCATACCAAACACTAACTGGTTTTGCAATGCTATTATCAGTACTTGTTGCATTTGTGATTTTAATTCTCAGAAAGCGTATCTAGTACAATTCAACAATACGTGGATTTTCCAGGTAATGTTCTCAAAGATGACTTGGTGTTATGCCAGGACTATAGATGAAACAAACAAGAGATATAATAGGCTGAGTGAAGGTATAACTTTACCACACTGCAACACTGCATGTTGCTGCAAGGTTAAATATGAATAGAATTGTCATTTGAGCATCTCAAGAGAGATTGAAATGCTGAGAGAGATATATACTAGTTTGGCAAGTTCAAGTACTGTTATAACCTATAGAACTTTCATGGGATAGTGTGTGTAGGATATCCCATAATATAAAACATTAGAGAAACATACACAGAAACATACACTTTACTTAACAAAACATAGAATAAAAAGGGGTAGAAGAAGGAATCAAAAGGAATGGCATTACTGTGTGGGGAGTAGCCAGTAAGCCAGCATAACCTGTGAAAACTCAAACCCAAGTGTGAAGTTTAACAGACCTAAAGACAACACCCACACCCACAACAACCTGAAACATGATACTATGCAACCAAAATACACCCTGTAATCAAGAGGTATGTTCAGCGTTCTAGTATGATCAAATATTGAATATTTATCCCAGAACACAAATGATTAAAG
>VXAB01004348.1:60209-81549 GCA_013399175.1 Odontophorus gujanensis | reverse complement strand
AAACTACAAAACCACAACAAATTCCAATTACTGTGTTCCTTTTTTTGTTTGTTTGTTTTTAATTTTTTGAAAGTTTTGTTGAGTTTAGTACACACAGAGACAGAATTTTTTAAAAAGCATAAATTCTGCTTTTAATAGATCTCTTGGTTTTGGTTATATAGTAATCTAGGAGCAACAATGTCTACAGTAACAGGGAACATAAAAAAAGATTTTAAATTATCTGGCTTGGTACCACCAGTACTGCAGAGGAATGAATCGCTCCACAATGCTGGGATGGTCATTGTAAAAGGGTTCTAGACTTTGATGGCTTGGTTTTGCATTTCTCTCACATAACACTAGGTGGGGAAATTGTAAGAGAGGAGAAACTCCAGAGTCAAATGCCCATCCAAATAAAAAAAAACAGGACTTCAGAGTCAGTTAAGACCTTAGGGAATAAAAAATAATTTGATTACAGGTACTCAAACAGGATTAATTTTATTCTTATTACCTGATCAATGAATTGTCTCTAGGAATTGCATGTTAGCCTTCTAAAAAGTAGGTAAATGACTCTGTTAAAACCAATGTAGTTGTTTCACAGCTCTGTAGCATCACACCATTTTATGAATCCAAGGAAACAGAAGATGAGAGAGAGGAAACATCTTCAGACCTTCCACAGATTATTGCATTCACCTTTGGTTAACTTGTAGTCCTAAAAGGGAATTTATATGTAGAACAAACACTGAGATATTGTGCCAGTGTTTCCCTTTATTTTCTTTAATGGTAATACGCATTTAACAAGGCAATGCGAAGCATATTTAAGATTAGTAGAATGAGAAACTTGACATAATTTTTATGTATTTATTTAAATAAATGAAGATGGAAAAAAAAGAATAAATTGCAAATAATAATAATTAAATCTAGGAATAGCACAGGCACAATGAGCAGCATACAAACCATATATACTTCATAGCAACGGTTGAAGTTGTTAATACTACATGTTTGAAAAGGAGCATTGCCTCATCAATTGATTTGCAGTTTAGAATTGTCCTGAACTAAGATAATGAGTCATAAGACTCTGGTTAGTATAGCATCTTTAGAAGTGTGTACTCCACTTCCATGCAAATTAATGAAAGAAAAGGAAAGACACTGAAAGACAAAACTAGGTTTTAAAGGCCAGGTGTAATGCTCAGTGAAAACAATGGAAGTTTTGACTTAAATGAATTTTGGGTCAGTGTCAAGAGTTTACTTTGTAAATGTTTCTTGAGAAATATTTAAAATACAGAAGAAATATTTCAAAACATTTTCTTTCTTTCTTTCTTTCTTTCTTTCTTTCTTTCTTTCTTTCTTTCTTTCTTTCTTTCTTTCTTTCTTTCTTTCTTTCTTTCTTTCTTTCTTTCTTTCTTTCTTTCTTTCTTTCTTTTCTGTTTCTGTGTGTGTGTGTACTGAATGAATACAAAGTTAAACTGAGATGTCATTACTGAGACAGAAGCAGATTTGCATGGAATTTCCTTTCCTTTATGGAAAATACATTTGGCTCTGCAGAAAATGTCATTCAAGAAACTGAGCTGGGAAAAGTGATCAAGTTGAAGTCTGTCAAAGCTGTTATTTCACAGGCTTACAAAATGGCAAGAGGAGAAATGCCAAAACCTCAAAGCTACAGTCAGGAGATGAACTTCCCTGAAGTTCAGTATCACTTCAGCTGAGATGTTCAGCTAGCCCCAGACTTACAAGTAGCTCAGTTAATTCTCACATGACATTTGGAGATCTATTTAGAGTAAACTGACCTGTAGGTACCCAACAATAGATGTATTGGTCTTTGTGTGCCACCGTGACTCAAGAAGAGCAACTGAAAATCTGTAGCTGGCCCTGCCGATCTTATCTACCTGTGGATAATTGTGATCACATCTGTACAGCTGTATATTCCTTTTTTAAACAGTGTCCTGTCTGCTGTCAGAAACTGTAATTTTAATGAGAAAACCTGCTGCCCTCTTGCCTAGTTAATTCATAGTCATCTACTTGAACTAAAGGAAATTTCAAGAAAGCCTGTTTTTCAGTAATAAATTACCAATTCATATCATGGCTTAATGGACCTTTGATTTCTGTAATATTACACTTACATTAAGCTTTGCTGTCAGCAGAGACATTTACTTTCTCAAAGCAGACTGATGGAAAAGGGAAAGAGGTGGGATGGAAGGGAGAGGGGAGGAAGTGGATGGTGAAATTAAATTAAAAGAGAAGATTAATTACCAGACTATTGCCAGCTGAAGGAGGTGTTTCTCCTTGATCTAATACCCTGAGGCATTTATTCACTAAGGGTAAAAGCCTTGGGTATTAAAACTTTGCAATCTCTATTGACAAGCTATGGCATGGTACATTATTTTTTTTCTCTAAAATGAAAATCTTGTTCTGAATTCTGAATTTAACTCACTGTTATCAGTAAAGTGAATGTCATTGTAGTTAGACAGTAACTTACTCTGTAAATTGGAAACAGTAATACCTGCACAAATTATCTTTTTAAGGACTTTCTTAAAACAGAAGTAATTAATCAAGAAACTTCTGAGAAAATCATTCTGAAATTAATAATTTATTGGGGTGAAGGAAGAAAGCAGGAAGCTGAAGTGAATATAAAATAGATAACATTGCAAAGAGGAACAGATCAATTATATTTCCTCAGAGAACCATGTGGAGGAAATGAAAAGTTACAACCACATTAAAAAAAAAATGAAGTCCAAAACAAGCACTATACAAAAAAGACATATATGAATTAAGAAACTATGGAAGCATAAAGGATTGTGTAGTGTATACACCATAGGCTACAGCTTCTGACTCTCAAATTGTGAATTTGGGTGACTGAGAGATCTAAATATCCATAGTTTGAATGACTAATTTATGCCAGATGTATAAGACTTTCTCCATAAAATGTTATACTGCATAACTGGTAGGTAGAATAGATCTCCAGTAATCTTCATGTATACCAAGTATTATCTGAAAACTTGGCATCCATATGCTTTAACTTTAAACAGATGCAGAAGGATTTTCAAGACTTGAACTCGACTGAGTGATCCCAAAAAAAAAAAAAAAACGAAAATCAGCAACTCACTGAGTAGGGAACTATGCTAGATAAGGAAAGGTGGTAGAAACAGAGAGACAAAAACAGAGTGTATAAAAGGAAGTACTAGGAATGTAATTTGATGATTAGCTCTTATTTTATGCATTACAAATATCCACCATAAAAAATAAATCCAAGGAAGTATTTTATCCTTTTAGCAAATTGTTAATCCTAAATTAATCATACAATAAGATGATGGTACATTGTATGCGGTTTGAAAGAGATCTGAACACAAACTTAATGTCTGTTTCTAGCATGTGCTTTTAAGATTTTTTATATTATGATAAGGTTTATATGTTTTTCTAAACAAAAGTCAAGCTTCTCACTTTTGTTACCATAACCTAATAATAGCACAAAACAGTTACATTACAAGAATTGGTGACTGTTTTGCCTTTCACTTGTTCATAGATAGTTATATTATTATAATGTAGGAATAAGACATTACCAGCCTGGGCTGGTAACATGACAAATCTACTTCACACTCAGTACACAAAGATACAAATGTACATTGCAGAACATTATCTAATTTTTTGTAGCATCTCATTCTCTGAACACAAAATGTCATGTGTTCTAAGTATACACAGAACAAAACACATGTCAATATCCTGGGATTTTGAAACTGCTGTAACCTGTGCCAAGGACCACACCCAAACTTCAGATCCTAACAGGTTTTTTTTTTGTTTTTTTGTTTTTTTTTTTTTTATGGTAGTTTTTTGGTTGGTTGTTCTTTTAGTTTTAAGGATGTCTGAGATCTTTCTTCCTAATGAGGCTGCTGGGGGATAAACTATATTGTTACATCAGAGCAGAAGGGCATTTTCACAACGGCATTTCCCACCACCACAGTAGGATGAGAGAGCTCAGACACAGTTTCTAGCAAAAAAGAGTCATGAAATTGTAGGACTGGATGGATACAGAAAAGAGCAGAACTTTAAACTGCTCCTGACAGATACTATCAGGTACAGCATCATAAGTACATGAGGGTCTAGACATTAAAAACTATTTTATTTGTTTCGAGTACCAGTGCCTACTTTGAGTCTCCTTGTCCATTTTCTCATGAGCAAATGAATTGTCACTCACACATCTTCTAACTAATATAACCTTCCCCCTAATTGTTTCTCAGCCGCTTGAGAAATTCAGGATTACCTGCACAACTCCTCAGCTTTGCATGGGACTGAACCTCTAATCTAATCATGATTAATGTCATGGAGTGTCCTACTCATTGTCTTTTCCTAGGCCATTAAGTAAGCCTATGACATGACCATTACTGGTAAATTCTGCCTGGATTGTAATGGAGTGGTGTCATCAAAGAGAACAAAGAGAAGGCAACTGATGTCATCTGCCTGGACTTCTACAAGGTCTTTGATGTGGTCTAAATTGGAGGGATATGGATTTGAAGGATGGGCTATTCAGTGGATAAGGAATTGGTTGGAAGGTCACAGCCAGAGGTCCATTTTGGGTCAAGTACTCTTTAGCATCTTTATCAGTGACATAGATGATGGCATTGAGTGCACTTTCAGCATGTTTGCTGATGACGACAAGCTGAGCAGTGCTGTTTTTAGGGATACTCTCCAGAGCAACCTTGATAATCTCAAAAGGTGGGCCCTTGTGAACCTAGTGAGATTCAACAAAGCCAAGTGCCAGGTTTTGTACTTGGATCAAGGTAATCTCAGATATGCATACAAACTGGGAGAGTTTTATTCTCCTTGAGAATAGCACTACTGAGATTGATTTAGAGGGTTCAGCAGATGAAAAGCTTAACATGAGCCAACAGCAGGCATTTACAGCTTGGATAACCAATGGTATCCTGAATTTCATCAGAAGAGGAGTGGTCAGCAGGAAGAGGGAGGTGAATATCCTCCTCTAATCTGCCCTTGTGAGGGCCCATCTGGAGTACTGCATCCCGAACTTGCATCTGTACTTGATCTAGCAGCAGGCTGCCCTGTCTGTGGCAGGGAGGTTGGAACTTGTTGGTCCTTGAGGTCCCTTCCAATTTAAGCCATTCTGCAATTCTATGATCATAAAGTCCTTTTCCTCTGTATTATACTAAAATGGTAACTTATTTTAATGAGATCATTTCTGAAGTAAATTGACAGTGACATCAATATTGGTCTCACAGACAGCAAAATGTAGGTACAATTACCAAGTTACTTGCATTGACAAATACAACCATTCATCCACTTGTAATTATCACATGTGGTGAGCAAGCAAATGGACACACAGGGACAATATGTTGTGTATATCAGATCTTGTTATAGACACTGGCTTCCACATAACACATGGCACAGCTTGAAAAAACATACTGATTTCTTTTATTTATGCCAGTCTCTTGTATCTCATTTTATAATCATTCTGATGGGACGGATGTAGCACATTTTCTGTGTTCATTTATTTGACAAAATGAAATGTACTGCCTAGGTTAAGATTATCTGTGCTATTGAATTTTACTGAGGCCATCTCAAGACTTTCTTCCTTTTTGTTCAGATTGGAAAGTGGCTTCTTCAGCACATTGTCCTATACGGTAGAGTCCCTGGAGAGAAGCCAGTCCACGCACAACATAGTGACAAACATCTCCCCATAGACAATATCCTGGTGCAAGACTCCAACAATGTTTATGAGAATGATATAATGCAGGGAATTTTACAATAAGAGTGAAAATTTAAAGAAATTTGAATCCATCTTTTCTGTCACTCTTGCCTTTCATCATGCAGCACAGGCTTTACATGGTTTTCCAAAGCACTAAATATCTGGCATTTTCCTTTAAAGTAAAATATATTGGAAAAGCTGTCACAAAGTCATGAACCTCAGCTTAATCTGTTTTCTGTACACAGACAATCCTTTCCCATTGTTCCTTTGTGATTAGATTTTATGTATAAAATTCTTCTTCTTGGAGGACTAAAGTCCCCGAAGAGTAGACAGCCACAATCAATCCAGTAATTCAATCCAGATAACAGACTGCTGACTTTATACCTTAGTTCCTGTGTGATGCCAAGTCATATAGTGCATAGAGAATTGATCTGATTGCTTGTGAGGTTCTGATTTGAGAGCTTGTCTCAGTGATTCCACTGGAGAAACTCCCTTTAAACACATAACAAACTCATTCAGATCATATAAAAAGTATCTGAACCCATTAAAATTTTACCTCTACTGCTGGATTAAGTCTAATTTCTGTGCTTCCCAGCTATGGGTTTCTATGATTTTATCCACAGCCTCCTAAAACCTTTCACGGGGAGCTTGACTGACATTCTGTCTTCTCCTGCAGTACTTGCAAACAGTGGTAGATGTATTGCACTTACAAAACTGTCATCATTCTCTCAAATAGTAACTTTGGAAGCTGTTAATTAAGTAATCAAGTTAGAAAGTAGAAACCAATAATTAATCACAGTACCTAAACTGCAAGCCAATCAATAGGAATTTAATACAAGGTAAGTATGACACACAAAAGCAAAATACTCATTAGAAAAATAGATTGTATCAACATCAGCACATATTTAGTGTTCATGGAAACATCCAGAGGAAATCTTTGTTGTAGTGTATTGCAAATCTTGACTGAGTAATATTAAGGGATTGACTGCCTTTTTTTACAGTATTTGTCACCTCACAGGTGTTTCAAGTGATAGCTCCTTAAGAGAATGAAAAGAACCAGTTTTTTGTATAATTCAATTAAATTTGAAAAAAAATTCAAAGCAAGAAAATAACATGAAAGGATTCAATATCAAACTTTTCAGCAACTAATCTCAGTCTTTAGAGGGCTTTGAACTGACTTATCTTTTCCATCCTCAGTTTTTGAGTGAAAATAACAGTTGTGTACATACACATTTATAAAGAAATCTCATTTCTGTTTTCAGTGGAATATACTCCCTTATAGTATGTGCTCTGCTTATAACACAAGGACAATGTATATAGCAGTTGTGGTCTGTAGCATCAGGCAGGCTTTAACTTCATTTTTTCAGGGTTCTTTACAGTTGTGTAACTCCTGGTCTTAAAGAGCCTATAGTCTAAACAAAATTGTTCAACCTGCTTTCCTACTTGACCCACTACTGGAATCTGCCCAAAGAATTCATACTTATACTAAAAATTTACACTCTCAATTGCTATATAAACTGTTTTTGTCATGCGAATTGTTGCAAAGCTTATGTTCTACATTTGTCTGACAAAGCTGAATTCCTTAGGGAAATAAAAAGATGACTGCTTGCTCCAGCAATCAAAGAACTTGGAAGTGGCTGCCAGAGTGGCCTTCTAGAAGTAGCTATGCATTTTATAGACTTTGATTAATGGTTATAGTAAAATAAAGACACTTTAATGGGGCTTAGCCTACTAAGAATAGCAAGTGCTTCAGTATGAAAGCCCCTTTTCAAATGACTAAATCTTCTGCTTACCAGAATACAGAATTAATATCTGAAAAAATCTGGTGCTACTTAAAGATTATGATATCAATGAATTACTACAACTTTTTTCCTGCAGTTTCTGAAAAAAACACACTAGAATTGCTATCCTTGGCCTGCTATCATAACTTACATTCATACCTCCTTAGCATTTCAAAAATGCTTATCTACAACACCAAATTCTACAGCACCAATCTCCTGAGAGAATGCCACCACCACTAAAATCTCTTTAAAAAATATCACATACAAAATTCAGAATCCAAAGCATGCTTTCATAGCTAAATATATATATATATATAAGTAGCATGTGAAACAAAACAACAACAACAACAGCAACAACAGAAAAAACAACACAGTAGAAGCAGCAATTAAAGGAAATCATGATTGTCAAAAATGAGAAATAGTGTCTCCTAGCAACCACATTGGAACTACTGCTTCCTTGCTAACAAATGCTAGGATATTGGAGAGTGGTAACTTTATTCCAGTAAGTAATGCACTTTCACAGACCATGATAAAGAGCTTCTATTTTAACCTGCTGGTTTCCAACCAAACATATTGCAATGTATTTTATTAGTGTTTTATAATGAATTTACTTTGAATAAGCCATAACTATGATTTGTTATTGTCATGCAGTAAATGGAATTGTAATGTTTAATAATTATTTGTTTAAATAATAGAATCAATTATACAACAATACAGATGATAATCCAGGCAAGGAAAGAAATATTATCGTTAATAATAAGATTAAACAAAATTGTATACAAGAACAGATCCCAAGAGAATCTTTTAGCTATTATAGGTGAAGTAGAAATATTACTAATTAAGACAGAACATGGCTGTCATAAATAGAACTGCAAAGTCTGCTTTCTAGTGAAAAAGTTAAACTTCTTTTGATTGACAAAAATGACTTCAACCCACTGTGCTTCTCACTTCTACCACATGACTGAAAACATACCATAATTAGTTGTTTTGCTTGCTTTTGTACCTGTGCACACAAATACACACAAGGTGTTCTTAATTGAATATCACATATTTCTTGCTTCATTATCCCAAAAGAGCCTTTAACTGAATAACACTCAAGGAGATGATTTTCCTCTTAATTGAGATGCTGGGACTCGACACAGACAGGTGAGAGATGAAAATACATAATTGCTCTAAAAATAATGCCTTCCATGTATGATGTATGTCCAATAGATACAATGGGCACAATAGCACAATATGAAAAAACAAAACTATCAAATATAAAATGCTATTTTTCAACATAGTAAACATAATTAACAATGTATTTCCACCAGAAATGAACAAGAGCCTACATGCTATGTTTGTAAAAATTTCTGCCAGCAGAGGTGACCCACTGTCACTGTTGCCACTGTTGAAACACTCCACCATGACCTCAGTGTTCTCCATTAATGTCGCACAAAATCTGATGAATGCCAATGGTGATAGTTTTTCTACATGGATGAATTCAGTTACACACTTTTCTTTCATAAATACCTTCGTGTAAGATGCCATTTTGTCAGACTGCCCCTCTGCTGCCATCTCTCACGTGGCAAGAAAATGTAACGAAATATTGGTGGGAACGTTCAGCCCCTACTACCATACCACCAACATCCACCTGGGACATCATGGGCAAGGATAATAAAATGGGAGACATTACTTTCAGAGCAACCCTCATAGTTGATCACGTTTAATCTGTCTTTGCATGTATCTATGTATTTTTTTTTTAACTATATTATCACTCATCAGTTTGTTACTCAGCAACAAAAATTTTCATTCAGAAGCCAAATATTTGAGTAGTGCTATGTAGGGAATCAGAAGAACAGAATTCAAAATGAGAGGTACTAGTACTCGATGGGGTGTATTACTGCACTGGGGTAGATTAAAACATTCATTATGTCTAGGATGTAGTACAAAAACAGTTGGATGCTTTTAGAAGAAAGCTGAATTGGGACAGGAGGTGCATGGCAAGGTGTGAGTGCCTGTGAGGGTAGAGGACAGGATCTCACATTCTATGTGGCAGAAACCATTGCATCAGGGTCACCTGAAGGCATCAGTTTATGTTGTGTGCTCACTAACAGGTTTATCCTCACTGATCCTGGACCAAAAATACTTTATTTCAGTCCTTCAAATGTACTCATGTTTTCAAGCTTCTCTTTTCTAAACATATAGCCTTATAGTTTTATTTGCTATCATTTTCACGCAACGATGGGGCACAGGGCTTCACTGGAACCATGAGGCACTGCAAGCCCCACACTAACAAGTTACAAGATTTGGCAAAGCTAAATCTCAGCTTCTTGCACAAGAGAACAAGGAAAAAAAAAAAAAGTAACATTCTCTACATCAACAGATTTCTGTTTAGATTTATTAAGTATCTCTCTCAAAAGGAGACTAACAAGTACATTACATGAACAAAGATTTAAATATATATGCCCAACATAGTGTGCAAAATGTTTCTTCTAACTTTTGGTGGAAAGAAGACCCTTACACAATCAGTCAGAGTATATATTTTAATTCATTTATTCACATGCCTCTATTATTCTGGAGTTTCTAATTGTAACATGTGGGTTTAAACATTTACTTGAGAGAATGATAAGAATGCATTTTAACATCACTAATTAAAGAGATTACTTGGCCCTCAGGTCTGAATGGAGACGGAAATGCCTTCAGTATAGTTTAACAGCAGCCAGCTAGAGAATAATGAGTAATGCTGACTTGTAGCCCTAGTACTATGAACCTGTAGTTCTCATAAGCTGTATGTCACAATAAACCAAAATTTTGTGAGACCCTTTTCATTAGGGTTATTCCTACATGAAACCAGAGGAAACAGTAAGTTCTCTTACCATGTAATGAATCAAAACAAGGAGAGACTGGAGACCACGGGTTTCCAGTCCACTCCCTTGTGCCCCTTCATGTGTGATCAAATTCATGATGGAAATTTTGATATTTGCTATTTGTTACATAGTGAAGATACCACATAATTATTTCCACATTTTCAGGAAAAGAAGCCTGTTTCTCTTCGCCTCAGAAATTTCACTGATCTAAAGTGTAACACACAGAATAGTTCTGTATTTATATAGCCTCACACCTCAGATCAGAAGTTTCTGGAATGGACTAATATTTTGTAAGGATACAAAATTTTTCTTTTTCAGTTGAATGGAATTTTGGATATGATGCTGGAAATTTGAGGATCCTTGTACCTCAGTCACACTGATCATTCTCTGCTGTTTATGTGACTCTTGTTGCACTGTTTTTGCTTTAACTCACCTTCAGTGCCTTTCAGCTCCTAGTGCTGTATAAAGCCTTGAATTTTGACAATGAGTGAATCATGACAAGCTAGGGGTAATTTTTTTTATATATCACTTCAGCTTTCAACTAACTTTTAAATGAGCCTCTATTACTTGAAACAGTAGGTCATTTGTAGCTCATTATGCAAATGTTAAAACTAATCTTTTGCATAATACATAAGAACTCAGCTTCTGCATTAACTAAATTATCTGACTATGTGTGAGCTGTGAATGCTGATTTTTATTAAGCTCTTCATTAAGTCAAAATGTGGCTGAAGTGTGTGCACATATATATATATATTTGTACAGTCTCGAAATGAAATTACTTCAGAAGTAGGAACACTCATTTGATACAGGATCTTTGCCAATTGATTTTGTAAAAGAGGACACCCTTCACCAGATATGAATAGAATACAGAAAAAAATGGGTTCCTTTTTTGCTATAAATAGATAAATGAATTAAGATATTCATAGCCATTAAAAATGTTCTGAAATTACATTTGTAAAGATGCAGAAAATGCATATAACTTGACAGCTATGGCACATTTCTACTCTTGACTATATCACTGGAAAACAGATTGAATTTCATCAAGATAATCTTCATCAGTTGTTGATGACTTTGATTGCTTGTTTGTTTGTTTTGCACATGAGAAATAGGATAAATTCTGAATATTTTTTTAAATGCTTTTGTTCAGTTTTCCAGAAAAAAAATAAAAACACAGTGTAATAAAACAAAAATGAATACTAAAAATAAATAAGTCACAATTAGTAGCTGCTGTTTTAACAATGAAAGCAGATATTACATTGCATGGATCTCTGCATTCAGTGCTCTTTCTCTGTTGAATAGCTACTATGTGGATCCTGAGCAGGGGAGTGTTGTACATTTTGGAGACAGCGACCCACATGTCATCTAGCCTGACCAGGTGCTGTGTTGCCCATGCAACATGACTTTCAGGTTTGTGTTATGAGGCACAGATCCCCTGGCTCAGACAGTATTCTGTAACAGCAGCGTAATCTTGTTTTTATCTGAAAGCATACCAGAAATTCTAATGAGAACATCCTTTTAAAACAGTTGTTTTCTTCAAGGAGATTACATAATGGCTCAAATGACAGAAATAGAGAGTTTCTCATCATAGGATAGCATTTGCTCTGCACAGCATGCCATGGGAAAATCCATCTATGCACAAATGCAGAGTGCACAGCATCTGAAGGGAAGTAAGATTTACTGGCTACCTATATCCCTCTTCTCCTCCCTTTAATGTGAAAAAAATTCACGTTTTCCTTATTTGTGGCCTTGTGGGCCAGTATGGTGAGATAAATAACTCCTTCGCATCGCCCATTAAGACTGACATTGCAGTCACTTTGCCAAGAGCCTGAAAGGTCAACATGCTACAAGAGAGAGAATAAGAGGAGCTCCCTCCATACATTCAATAGCAGTGTCTATCAGCCTGCAACAGATGGAGAAATAAGAAGGGTACATCAACTGTTCTACAGACTGCTGTGAGGTCCTATCAACAGTTCAATAAAATTAACGGATAATCACCTAGTGTTATGCATAAAAACAGATCTCTTATTTGCTAGCCAGGTAAATAAAGGCACTGCATTACTATTATGATACTCTGTGCACAAACAGCCCTGGGATTTGGCCATGTGCCCTGCTTTACTGCTGAATGTTTTTTAGAGTTTATTGGTTGATAACACTTTTAAACTATTTGTTGTACAAGATCTGCTATAAAAGTAATGCTTCTCATTTTTTATGTTGGCTCGTGACATCATAGGTGGATGTTGGACTTATGAAAATGAGCAAAGTAAAGATAAAACCTTCCCACAAATACTGTTATATTTTGTCGTTGTAAAACAGATGGCAGCAGAGGGTCAATCTGACAAAACAGGATGTTTCATAAAGTGTATATGTAGCAAAGGTGTGTCACTGAATTCCTCCATGCAGAAAAATTCGACCCACTGACACTCATCAATGCTTGCTAAATGTTTATGGAGATCAAATAGTGGATGTCAGTACTGTGAGGTGGTAGCACTGCATTTCAGCAGTGGCCACAGTGATGTGACGGATAAGGCATGTTCGGGATGGTCTTACATAGCAGAGACACCACAAAATGAAATGAACTTATAACATCTCACCAGTGAGAATTAGTGGATTATGGTCAGCAAGACGTGTATGAAGCTGAATATTGGCTTCAGTGCATTGTAAACAATGGTGGAAAAGAAGGAATATTGAAAATTTTTTCCACCAGGAATGCTCACACAGGAACAGAAAGAATACAGTATGCAAATTTGTCGGGACCTACTGAATGAATACAAGGCTGAAGAAGGCAATTTCTTTTTCCACATCATTATCAGTGATGAGACATAATGTCACCAGTATGAGCCATAGTCAAAAAGACAGTCCATGGAGTGATAATATGTTAATTTCCTGAAACAAAGCTCAAGATGCAGCCCTCAGCAGATTAAGTTATGTGTGGTGACTTTTGGGAAAGAAAAGAAGTGATTTTTTTTAACTGGAGAAATCATCCTCTCTACCCAGTGTCTAGAGACGCTGACTAAGCAGAAGGCCCAGAATTCTAAAGTCAGGAAAGAGAAGAAACAATATTTCTCTTGCAACCCAAGAACACCACACCCCACACATAGAGCACACTGATGACCTTGGCTGGACTGTCCAACCACACCCATCATATAGTCTAGATTTGACACCTCTGCCTACCATCTGGCTGATGAAAGATGAACTACATGAGCAACTTTTCCTAGCAACATCAGCATCATATCAACTGTGAAAAAATGGCTCAGATTTTTATGGATACAACAAGGAGGTTCTTGTTCATTGTGGGTGAAAATGCATAGCTGATTATAGAGAACGTGCTGAAAAAGAGTGTTCTGTAGTTGATAATTTTAATACCAAATAGTACGGTGCTCTTTCTGTCTCTTGTAGTTTTCACGAAAATAAATAGAAGGCACTACTTTCAGAGCAGCTCACATAGCTGTAAAATATTTTAAGTCTTGAAAACACAGTAAAACTGATTTAATAATTCGCTTATCTTATATACCACTTCCTCTAGACTTTTCTTCAATTCCGCATCATAAATTAATTTTTATTGTTTATTATAAAAACACTAAAAAATAAACACTTCATGAGAATTTCATCAGATTCACTTATTTTGTTGATTTAATCAGGAAGCATTATAAGTTCACCTATGTCATGTTTTTATGATTTTTGGTATTGATATTCCACATCATAACATCATGTAGTGAAGTGGGAGTTAAAGAGTTAACGCTGCAGCTCCATGGATCATCGATAGTTATGGGTATACCTGTCTCAGAAGAGAATAAGAACTACATTCCCCAGAGGACTTTGCATTGCTTTGTATTTTTACTTATTTCTGCTCTGAGGAAAGATAAAAACTGTTTGTGTGTCACGAGACGCTCTCTTTCCTTTGGGATCGACTCAGCAGTGGGTGCTCGCTGCCGTCTCACCTTCAGCGTTAGCGTTCTTGCTCATTTTATTTGATTTATTAGCTTTGATTCCAATTATATTGTATTATATTGTGTTGTTTTGCTTTCTGATACCTTATTTAGTAAATTAGCTTTCCTCCTCAGATCGTTGCCACTGTTTTGTTTCTAGGTCCATCTCCCTTTTCCCTTTTACCTTTCCCCCTTCTCCTTTTCTGGGACGTGGGTCTCTGGGTCCCCAACACCAACTGTCATGGAACCGGGCCAAACCTGCCCGTAAACGATTGACAACCTATAACAACTGAACTTTGAGCACAGGGCCTCAGATTCAGTCCAAAGTCAAGAAATTCATCTGCCAAAGATAACAACATAATTCTTTCAGTTCTTTAAAAACATAATTGAAATCCAAGGAGTAAAAAAAATCAACATCATCTTCATCTCTATGCAGTATTTTTTTAGTGAGGAAATGCTTCTGAAACTGGAAGCAAATGTCTCTAGTGAAATCTAAATGAAAATTCGTAATTCTTTTCATTCTACAAGTGAGAGATACCACTTCAGTGTTAGCAAGGACTGACCGTGTCATTCAGATAACACACTAGAAAGATTGCCCTGATTTGAGTTGTTGCTATTTATACAATTGAAAAATCGTAGAATCATAGAATCGTAGGATGATCTGAGTTGAAAATTTATTTAAAATATCATTTAAAATAATTTTTTTCTTAAATATTCCAGTAGTTTACTTGCAATCTTAATTTACACACATATAACATATTAAGGATAATATAAACTGCTGTATTTATGATTTCCTACATTTCTGTACAAATGCACATAAAAATGATTACTTAATGAATGCTTAATAAGTTACATCTCAGAACTTTTACACAAAGAATAGTCTTGCTTTTATAATACTACTTTGCTACTCTTTCATGAGTAAAAGGATGCCTCTCCAATTTAGAGGGAAGGATGTGGTGAGGGACCATATCAAAGGTTTTGCAGAAGTCCAGGTAGATGACATCTGTCTCCCTTTCCCTGTCCACTGATGCTGTCACTCTATCATGGAAGGCCACCAGATTGGTTAGGAAAGATTTGCCCTTGATAAAGCCATGCTGACTGTCTTGTACCAGCTCTTCATCTCATATGTGTGTTAGCATGGTAACCAGGAGCATCTGCTCCATTATCTTGTTGGGGGATGACCTGCTGGAGAGGAACTCTGAGAGGAGGGACCTGGTTGTCCTGGTGGATGACAGGCTGTCCATGAGTCAGCAGTGTGCCCTGGTGGCGAAGAAGACCAATGGGATCCTGGGATGCATTAAAAAGAGCGTGGTCAGCAGGTCAAGGGAAGTGATCCTCCCCCTCTACTCTGCCCTGGTGAGGCCTCACTTCAAGTACTGCGCCCAGTTCTGAGCTTCTCAGTACAAAAAAAAAAAGACAGGAATCCCCTAGAAAGGGTCCAGTGGAGGCCTACAATGATGATAAATGGTGTGGAACACCAACCTTATGAGGAATGGTTGAGAGACCTGGGTCTGTTCAGCCTTGAAAAAAGAAGACTTAGAGGGTATCTGATCCACATCTCCAAATATCTAAGGAGTGGGAGGCAAAGGGATGAAGCTGGACTCTTCTCAGCAGAGTATGGTGATAAGATAAGGGAAATTGGCCATAAACTGATGCACAGGGAGTTCTGCATAAACATGCATTGGAATTTCCTCANGATTTCCTACATTTCTGTACAAATGCACATAAAAATGATTACTTAATGAATGCTTAATAAGTTACATCTCAGAACTTTTACACAAAGAATAGTCTTGCTTTTATAATACTACTTTGCTACTCTTTCATGAGTAAAAGGATGCCTCTCCAATTTAGAGGGAAGGATGTGGTGAGGGACCATATCAAAGGTTTTGCAGAAGTCCAGGTAGATGACATCTGTCTCCCTTTCCCTGTCCACTGATGCTGTCACTCTATCATGGAAGGCCACCAGATTGGTTAGGAAAGATTTGCCCTTGATAAAGCCATGCTGACTGTCTTGTACCAGCTCTTCATCTCATATGTGTGTTAGCATGGTAACCAGGAGCATCTGCTCCATTATCTTGTTGGGGGATGACCTGCTGGAGAGGAACTCTGAGAGGAGGGACCTGGTTGTCCTGGTGGATGACAGGCTGTCCATGAGTCAGCAGTGTGCCCTGGTGGCGAAGAAGACCAATGGGATCCTGGGATGCATTAAAAAGAGCGTGGTCAGCAGGTCAAGGGAAGTGATCCTCCCCCTCTACTCTGCCCTGGTGAGGCCTCACTTCAAGTACTGCGCCCAGTTCTGAGCTTCTCAGTACAAAAAAAAAAAGACAGGAATCCCCTAGAAAGGGTCCAGTGGAGGCCTACAATGATGATAAATGGTGTGGAACACCAACCTTATGAGGAATGGTTGAGAGACCTGGGTCTGTTCAGCCTTGAAAAAAGAAGACTTAGAGGGTATCTGATCCACATCTCCAAATATCTAAGGAGTGGGAGGCAAAGGGATGAAGCTGGACTCTTCTCAGCAGAGTATGGTGATAAGATAAGGGAAATTGGCCATAAACTGATGCACAGGGAGTTCTGCATAAACATGCATTGGAATTTCCTCATAGTAAGGGTGACGGAGCACTGGCACAGGCTGCACAGAGAGGTGGTGGAGTCTCCTTCTCTGGAAATGTTCAAGACCCACATGGACACCTACCTGTGCAACCTGGTCTAGGGAGCTGCTTTGGCAGGGGTTGGACTAGTTGATCTCCAGAGCTCCCTTCCAACCCCTACAATTCTGTGATTGTTATTCTCAGGCACAGAGGTAAAGCTCACCAGACTGTACTTCCCCTTCATTAAAAACAGGAATAATGTCTCCCTTTTTCCAGTCTCTGGGGCCTCACCCGACAGCCATGATTTTTCAAATATGATGAGAAATTGTTTTGGGATTTGTTTTACACTGCTTGTTTTGCAGCATTTTTAATGTTAGAAGGTACGCTACTAAATGTTATAAGATGCAAAATTTGCAGAATGTAACACACCAGGCTGGCAGAGCTTGCCTAGTCAGAAAGTTTTCTGAAATTAACCATGTCCCAGAGGACCCCTTTTAGGCTTAATAGTGATGACCTCTGCTCGATGGTGAATAGTGTTTCTGATGAGTCTGGAAACTGTCATACAATTTCACAGTATTTAAGTGATTATATATTCACTTAATTTCACATTGAGAATATATTCCTTGTTAATATTTTCCCCCAATCTTCTGTGTGACATTATATATGAACAAATAAACTGATTTACTAACCCCAGCAGTTAACACGTTTATTGTAGTAGCAACCCATTCCCAAATGATAGAAAAATACTCATTTAATCCCTGGTGCTTCTGCTTCATATACTGAATATATCTCAAATTACACCATATGCTCTTAATGAATGGATAGAAGTTCATGTGTCTGGATTTATTAACTTTGTTGACTTTATTGACAGGTAATATTTTAGATGTTCCACTCCAACAGGAATTATGAGGTAATCTTGAGGTACTTATTTCTACTCTCAATGAGATTAGACAGCATGGTAATTTTGCCAATGGGCAGAAAGAAACAATAGTGTTACAACAGTGGTCTTAGTTAGGCTATTTTTTCAGATAGTAAGTAAACAAAATACTGTAGCATCATGCATGGGTAAGATGTCTCATCCAATAATCTGGTGGAACCCATACTTTGCATAACTAGTACCCACAGTCTTTTACATCAGACCTATCTCCTATAAGGCAAAAATATACAACATGAAAACAGTAGTTTTTGGACTGTCAAAAAATTGCTTAATGTGTTATAAAATAATATTTACTGTGCTATTGTGCACTTTTTAAAGTGGGTAAATTCTTTTTCTTCCAGACCAGATGATCTCATTTCTCTATAAGATAATTGATTTCCAACTGAAGTTGGCATTAATTGACTTCAGTGAGAGACCAGAAGGATTTTACTCAGTGAAAAGCATATGTATCTTTCTTACAGAGAAAAGATTATTGTTACACTAAACAAAGTAGTGAAGTGACTAAGCATAGTCTCCTATATTCTCCTGTTTTCCACAGTTTTGATATTTGCTATTACAAATATTTGTTGTTACAAATATTTCAAGGTTTCAGTTGTCTATATTGAAACAGATGTCCTTTGCTAAAGTTTACAGCCACCATTTTTCTAATTTATTGGTGATGTTTTACACACTAGGCCTTCTGCTTCCTCTGATGAAGAAAATAATCAGCCTGTCTCCTTTAAGAGCACTATGAGAATTGAGCACATTCCAAGTCTGCACCATGAATTCTCCAATGTACAAAGTCTGATTTCTTTTAATAACTGAAGTTATTCTGTTCCCTGTTTTTGTATTTCATGCCTTGTGGGGCATAATCCAGAATCTGGAAAAGACTATAGATATGTTCATATTTACTTATCTTCTTTCAATCAAGTCATTTACATAACTTGGTTTTCTCTTAAAAGTCATTCTCTGTGGGCAAGGGGTAAAAAAACATATACATCTTTCTACTTATAGAAATTTATAGGTTTCCATATCACAGTGATGTACAGCATAGTTTTAATTTTAACAGCTACAGAAAACACCTTGGTCAACAATTTATTTTCATTTTCCTTACATAAAAGAAAATTTTAACTTATTCTTTAATGAAAGTTACAAGCAAAGCATGCATAGGAACAGATACAGAAATCATTGATATGACAAAACAAAATTATACTGGCTTGAAGGGTAACAGAAACATGATTATCTTTGTACACAGGCAGTGCTGATAAAGTTGCACAATAATCCCATTACAAGACTTTTTTGCTGCCACAAATAACTTTAATACTCTTCATGAATAGTGTGTGTATTTTCCTTTTTTCCTCCTCATATCAAAATATAATCATTGTAAACTGTAATTATAATATTTCATATCATCTGTTCCTTTACTGCCATATTCAGGTTGAATGTTAGGAAATACTTCTTCTCTGAAAGAGGTCAGGTACTGGAGTAGACTGTCCAGGGAGGTGGTGTCACTGACCCTGGAGGTGTTCAAGAAATGTTTAGGTGTTGTACTGGGGGACAAGGTTTAGTGGAAAATATTGGTAGGTAGAAGGTTGGACTGGGTGATTTTAAAGGTCTTTTCCAAACTTGGCAATTCTATGATTTTAAGATACATAATCTCAATGGGAACCTACAAAAACTACAGCCATACCTCCATTAGTCAGCAGCGCATCCAAACTGTTCTGCAAGTCTACAGTTGGCGGCCAGAACCTAACTCCTACAGAATACACATTTACAGAGTTTGTTTCAAGTTTGTGCTCGCTCCCCACCCCATGACTATATTTCAGAGATTGAGTGCCCATTTGTCGTTCAGTTGTATGCAATGTCCTTTCCGTATACGCTCCATTTTAGTTTAATTCAAAAAGGAATCAGTTCCAAGCTCTGACACTACTTATCATTATGAATGAAAGTAAAATATGTAGGTACTACATAGATTTGTTTCAAAAGAATAATCCTGATCAAAACTAAATGTTAATGTAGTCATGTCCACTTTCTCCAAAGGAATACTGAATGTGTCTTGCAAGGCTATTCTACAGAACACTGTTGAATTGACATTAGTCCTTAATTTACAGTCCCCCTTTGTAGATTCCCTTTAAAGAAAAATATATTTAACAATTCTTGAGCTTATATACTGTAGGGTAAATAACCCCCAGGAATAGCACTCAATGAAAATAATACGGAAGATAGTATATTTTAGTAGGCCTATATAGATCATATACAGACAAATAGCAAAAGAGAGTGGCTCACCTTTCTGATGATAGAGGCTTGCTTTTGACTCCACATGGGAGGGATCTCCAAGAAGAGATCCTTCCCTGGTGGTGGTCAGCCCTTAAATGGGGTTTGGGGAGAGGTGGAGCCAGGCTCCACCCCTTCCAATCACGCAGGTATATCACCTTCACCTGTGCCCCTGTGGCTGACTCAGTGCTCACCTCAGGTGACCAATCAGTGGTTCAGGCCATGATTCGACAGTTCCCATACATATACCGTAAAAAAACCCTCCTACATAGCAGTTTACATTCTTATACACCCTCAAAGGGTTATCAAGTAATGAAAATACCCAGATCTTCTTTAAATTTTGCCTCAGGGCAAAATCAAATTAAAATAGGAATTTGCAGAGGGTTAAGCACTTCAAGACTTGTACTTTATGTTAAGAGATTTCCCTGGAACACGTAGCATTTGCTGGAACTGAAGAAAAAACTATAGCATGTGGTCATGTAATTATAGACTGTATCGTAATATCCTGGAAAAGTGAAAAATTATTTAAAATATCTTTTTCTTAAATATTCCTGAAGGTTACTTGCTGTACTATTACACAAATATAACATATTAAGGAGGATTTAAACTGCTATATTCATGATTTCCTACATTTCTGTACAAATACACACAAAAATGATTACTTAATGAATACTTAATAAATTACATCTTTGAACTTTCACACAAAGAACGGTCTTGCTTTTATAATACTCCTTTGCAATTCTTTTCATGAGTAAAAGGAAAATGATTTTATAAATACATAGACCATATGAATAGCAATGTACCACAATCATAATCATAGAATCATAATCACAGGATGATCTGGGTTGAAAAGGACCCCAAAGATCATCTAGATTCAAACTCCTGGTCATGGGCAGGGCTGCCAACCACTAGACCAGGCCGCCCAGAACCACATCCAGCCTTGTCTTGAATTCCTCTAGGGATGAGGAATCCACAACCTCTTTGGGCAATCTGTTCCAGTGCTTCATCACACTCTGAGTGAAAAACTTCCTCCTAACATCTAGCCTGAATCTCCCCTGTCTTTGTTTAAAAACATTCCCCCTTGTCCTATCACTATCCACCCATGTAAACAATTATTCCCCCTCCTGTTTATATGATCTCTTCAAGTATTAGAAGGTCTCAGTGAGGTCTCCCAAGAGCTTTGTCTTATCCAAGCTAACCATCCCCAGTTCCCTCAACTTTTCCTCACAGGAGAGGTGCTCCAGTCCTCTGATCATTTTGGTGGCCTTCCTCTGATTCATAGATTCATAGATTCATAGATTCATAGATTCATAGATTCATAGATTCATAGAT
>VXAB01004348.1:47612-60023 GCA_013399175.1 Odontophorus gujanensis | reverse complement strand
CCTCAGGCAGATCAACACATCCTCCCAGCTTGGTGTCATCTGCAAACTTACTGAGGGTACACTCAATCCCCTCATCTAGGTCATCAATAAAGATATTAAACAAGATGGGCCCTGACACTGACCCCTGGGGGACACCACTCGTAACGGGACGCCAGCTGGACTTAACTCCATTAACCACTACCCGCTGGGCACGGCCCTCTAGCCAGTTCTCCACCCAGAGGAGAGTGAACCTGTCCACACCACGGGCTGCCAGTTTCCCCAGGAGAATACTGTGGGAGACCGTGTCAAAGGCCTTGCTGAAGTCCAGGTAGACTACATCAACAGCCTTTCCCTCATCTACCAGTCTGGTCACCCAGTCATAGAAGGAGATGAGGTTGGACAAGCACGACCTGCCCTTTGTGAACCCGTGCTGGCTGGGTCTGATCCCCTGGTTGCCATGCACGTGCTGTGTGATCTCCCTCAAGATCATCTGCTCTGGACCTGCTCCAAGAGCTCTGTGTCTTGTGCTAGGGGCCCCAGGCCTGAATGCATTACTGCTGATGGGACCTCATAACAGCTGAGCAGAGGAAGACAATCAACTCCCTCTCCCTGCTGGCCAACCTTTTTTAATGCAACCCAGGATATAGTTGGCCCGCCAGGCTGCAAGTGAATGTTGCTGACTCATGTCCACCTTCTCATCCACCAGGACCCCCAAATCCTTCTCTTCAGGGCTACTATCCAGGAGTTCTTCCCTCAGTTTATATAAAAACCTGGGTTTGCTCTGGCCCAAGTACAACATGTTGCACTTGGCCTTGTTGAACCTCAGTAAGTTCACACAGGCCCACTTTTCCAGCCTGTTGAAGTCCCTCTGGATGTCTTCCCTTCTCTACAATGTATCAACTGTACTGCTCAGTTTGGGGTCATCTGCAAACTTGATGAGGGTGCGCTCGATTGCATCATCTATGTCACTGATAAAGATGTTGAAGAGCAGTGGTTCCAAGACCAATGCTTGGGGAACATTTCTTGTGACCAACCTCCACCCTGTCACAGAACCACTGATCGCAACCAACCAACCATTTATTAATCCGCCAAATAGTCCATCCTTCAAACCCATACTTCTCCAATTTAGACAGAAGGATGTGGTGAGGGACCATATAAAAGGTTTTGCAGAAATCCGGGCAGATCACATCTGTCACCCTTCCCCTGTCCACTGATGCTGTCTATCATAGAAGACCACTAGACTGGGCAGGAAAGATCTGTTCTTAGTGAAGCTCTGCTGGCTGACTTGGATCACCATTTCATCTCATATGAGTGTTAGCATGGTAACCAGAAGCATCTGCACCATGATCTTCCCAAACACAGAGGTTAGGCTCACCAACCTGTAGTTCCTCTTTCTTAAAAATGGGAGTAATGTTTCCCTTTTTCCAGTCACTGTAGATTTCACCTAACAGCCATGATCTTTCAAATATTATGGAGAGTGTCTTGGCAACCACATCATCCATCTCCCTCAAAATCCTGGGATGGATATCAGTCAGCCCCATGGATTTATATACTCTCAGTTTCATGAGGAGGTCTTGGATTTGTTCCTCTGTTACAGTAGGAAGCAATCCACTCCTCTCACCCACAACTAGAGGTTCAGGGTCCTGGCAGACATAGGGAGCCTGACCACCAGTGAAGGCTGAAGTAAAGTACTTATTGAGCTGTCAACAGTTTATGGGCTGGTGATGACTGGGGTGAAGAATCCTTGGACCCATGCCCAGGGGACGGGGAACGGGGAAAGCAAAAAGGGAAAAAGGGAAAAGGGAGATGGGACAAAAAACAAACAAAAAAAAAAACAGTGGCAACATTCTGAGGAGGAAAACTAATTTACTAAATAAGATATCGGAATNAGAACCCCTTCTTGTTATTTTTCACATCCCTTGCCAAGTTCAACTCCATCTGTGCCTTGGCTTTCCTGATCTTATTGTACACACGCAGACCACATCTCTATATTCTCCACAAGCTACACAACCCTGCTTCCTTTTCCTATACATTTCTCTCTTTTCCCTCAGTTTAAGCTGCAGGTCCTTGCAAAGGCATGCAAGTTGGCTGCCTTCTCTGTTTGATTCTTCCCACACTTGTGGAAGGGTGTCCTCAAAGATCTGCCAGTTCTGTTCTGTTCCTATGTCCTTCAGGATCCCATCCAGAAGTTCCTTGAGCAGCTGGAATTTTGAACTCGTGAAGTGCAGGGTTCTAACTCTACTTTTTGCCAGGCCTGCATTTCTTCAACTCAAACTGCACCAGGACATGGTGAATACAACCCAGGATACCTCCAATCTTAACCTCTCTAATGCTCTTCTCTTCACTGATGAGTACGGCTTCAACTCAGGTTTGTCTGNATTTATCAGAGAGGGAACACTCTCACCTTGCTCTGTTTCTTGCTGCCTATGTACCTTCAGAACTCTTTGTTATTTTTCATTNTCTCCTGGATTGTCTGCCACCTGTTGTGCTGCCATCCCATCAGATATCCAGGTGGTTGAAATCCCCCATCAGAGGAAGCCTGCAAGAGAGACCCCTCCCACAGCTGAAGCAAAATGGCCTCATCAACAGGCTCCCCCTGTTCAGGTGGCCTGTAGTAGAACCCAAACACTATGTGTCTTTTACTAGATTGAAACTTGATTTTAATCTATAAGCTCTCAACCTGGACATGGCTGTTACTCAGACACAGTTTTTCACAATATATCCACATCTTAATATAGAGGGCAACTCCCCCTCCTCTCCTACTCTGCCTATTCCTTCTGGAGAGTCTATACCTCTCAATTGCAGTATACCAGTCATGAGATTCATCCCACCATGTTTCCATTGTAGCAACCAGATCTTAATATTCCAAGCACATCATGGTTTCCAACTCCTCCTGCTTATTTTCCATGCTGCATGCATTAGTTAAGAACATTTCCTCTGGGCTTTCTGGCACTCTACCTCTCTAGGGGGGCCCTCCCTCAAGTCTCTGATAGAAATCTGACAGAAAGTTTTCCCGTACTGCTTCCTAGAAGGACATAAGAAGGTTTTGAACAGGGGGTCAACAACATTATCTGAGAATTTCCCAGAATATCCTACAGGATAGTTTGGAGGTTTTTCCCTGCAATCTCCTGGCATGACAGTGACCCCAAGCCTTTTGCTGCCTCACCGCACTCAACTCTCTTCCCAAACTGGCTCTAGTATGTAATCCCAGACCTCATTACATGCCCTTCTGCCTCTCTACCTAGTTTAAAGCATTCTCAATGACCCCTGCCAGCATTTGGGCTAGGATTCATGACACCCATCTTCAGCCATTAGACCAGATGCTGAATAAATCAGCCAACTTCAACTTGTGCAACTGTGTGACAACATAGAAATAAACTGTTCTATCAGCATAACAGAGTTCAATAGCTAGATGGACTTCCAAGTTATCTACTTCTAAAAATTTAAAGATCAGATAGGTTAAAAGTTGAACATCAGAACATATGGGTTTAAAGTTAACAATTTTGCTTTCAATATGCATCCCTATATTCAGAACAGGATTTAATGGAAATTAGCCAGTTTTATCATTTAACATATTAGCCTTAAAGAAAGATAAGTAACTTTCCATCTCAGGACAGTACATTCAGTAAAGTACCTATTCAAACTCTGACTTGTTCCAACTCAGCACTACTGACTGAATCAAACATTCTATAGAAGTTTCTCCTTAACGTAAAGAAAGGTGAAATTTACAAGTGAAATTGAAAAACAAGATGTTTAAGAATGGTCTGGTTTTGTTCTCAGCTTTGTCTAGAAACAAGAGGGACAAAAAAGAACATTTCTACTTCATTTCACTGCCTCCCTAAGTTCAAGGAAGTAGGAAAGGAAAACACTGAAGGGTCAGTGCCTGAAATCTCATGAGAAAATAACACAGCAGAAGGATTAAATTATATATATATGTCGTAATGTCATAAATTATATATGTATGTCATAATCTGCAAATGCCTGAATCCAGAAGTGAGATAATGAGTGAAATTCCATAGTCTGATTGAATGAAAGGTCAGAGTAAAACACCTTGAACATTAAATATGTAACACGTTCGCGGTCATCTGTGTTCACGGAGGCTGAGAAGGTCAGACAATCATAGAGTCATAAGTCATAAAGTCTGGAAAAGACCTCTAAGGTCAAGTCCAACCGTCAGCCCATCACCACCATGCTCTCGAAACCATATCCCTAAATGCTACATCAAAATGTTTCTTAAAGACCCCCGGGAACGGCGCCTGTACCACTTACCTGGGCAGCCTGTTCTAATACATTACCACTCTTTCTGAAAGTTCATTTTCCTAAAATCCAACCTAAACCTCCCCTGGCACAACTTGACACCATTGCCTATCATTCTATCACTAATTACATTGGAGAAAAGACCAAGACACACCTTGCCACAACCTCTTTTCAGGTGGTTGTAGAGAGTCACAAGGTGTCCCCCATAAGACTTGTGCCTTAAACATTTACCAGCTTTATTGCCCTTCTTTGGACATACCCCAGGAAATCAATGTCTGTCCTGCAGTGAAGGTCCCAAAACTAAAAACAGGTGCAGGATCACCAGCACCAAGTACAGGGAGAAGATCCCTACCCTGCTCCTGCTGACAACACTATTTTTGATACAAGACAAGATGCCATTGGCCTTCTTGGTCACCTAGGCAGACTGCTGGCTTATGCTCAGATGGCTGCCAGCTAACACCCCGTGATTCTTTTCCTCCATGTAGCTTTCCTGACACTCTGCCCCAAGCTTGTAGCAATGTGTGATGTTGTTGTAAATGTAGTGCAGAACCCAGCATATGGTATTCTAGAACTTCACTCTATATTGGCCTCAGCCCCTTGATCCAGCCTGTACAGATTCTTCTGTTGGGCCTTCCTACCTCCAAGCATATCTACTCTTCCCCTTAATTTGGTGTCATCTGCAAGTGAATTGAGGGTACCCTCAATACCATTGTGTAAATCATCAATAAAGATATGAAACAGGGTTGGTCGCAACAATGATACCCAAAGAACATCGCTAGTGACCAGTCACTGGCTGGATTTAACTCCACCCACTACTACTTTCTTGCACCTGAAAAAAGGTCCTTCCCTACCTTTATTTTAGCCCTCTTCTGGATCCTGGTAGATCACTGTAAGATTTCCCTGGGGCCTTTTAAAGGATAAACTACACCAACTCTACAAGCCTCTCTTCACAGATGAGGTACTCTATCTCTCCTACCCTGAGGTAGTAAAAATGCTTGGGCTAATCCTTATTTTGGGTGGCATCATGAAAAGGCTGAAGCTTGCACAGGACCATGAGGACCATGGGGGCTCTAGAATAGGTCACCCTTAGTTATCAATGCCAAACTGCAGAGGATAATGCGCCACACAAATCCTAAGGGGTCTGGAAATTTTCTGCTGTACTTGACGTGATATTGTTTCAAACTTTTTAAAGTAGGAATTATGACAATAACAGTAACTGGACAAACAGTCAAACTGTGATTATGGAGAAAAATTAGTTTCTATAAAACACAGTGCTTTTCCATTTTAAATTTAAGCTACAGATATTTGCAGTTTATATAGCATGATAAAAAGGGAAAAATGTAATCTATTGGACAAAATAATACTCTGTTCTCAATAATGTCTTAATTATATTTTAACATGTTATGACTGAATGACTTTTCAACCAAGACTCACACTTTGGAATGATTTTTCTTAGTAATTAACTTCAGAATTATACTGTGATATTGCAGTGAAGGAAATAATCATTTTGTTTCCAGTGAATACAGAAAAGCACTCTAGCAGAAAAAAAGAATTTACGAGTACCTGCCATTCCCTCATAAATAAACAGTCAAGGAAACTACTGGGTATCATGTCATAAACTTTTGTGACCTAGAAAAGTTTTTTCTACCTTAACTCTCATAAATTTTTCCTAGGTAGGCCTGACAAAAAGTAATCCTTCCACCAATTGTGCCCTTTTTTCCTTTTAACAAACTTAGTAATCCAATCACAGTTTCTTGCTATGTTTTTTTCCTTTTTTTTTCTTTTTTTTTTTTTGTTCTGTCAGCAACATATTTTTAGATTATGAGTATATGAGTAAATCCAAAGGGATTTTTGTTGTTGTTGTTGTTGGATGTGAAAAATGAATGTATTTGTAAATTAGAGTTGGAAGGGGCTGCTAAAGATCATCTAGTCCAACTCCACTGCAATGAACAGGGACATTTACAGCTCAGAGCCCCCTTCATCCTGACCTTGAATGTCTCCAGGCATTCATCACACCTCTCAACAACCTGTTCCAGCACATCAACCACCCTCACTGTCAAATCCGTTTTCTTCATTTCCAACCTTAATCTACCCTCTTTAAGCTTGAAACCATTTCTCCTTTTTCTATCACAACAAAACCTGCTAAAGAGTCTTTCCCCTTTCTTCTTGAAGCCCCCTTTAGATTTTGAAAGGCCACTATCAGGTCTTACTGGAACTTTCTGTTCTTTGAGCTGCACAGCTCCCTCACCCTGTGCTTGTAGTGGAAGTGCTCTGTCCTTGGGATCATTTTTGTGGTCCTCTTCTGGATGTGCTCCATTATGTCTGCGTTGCTCCTGTACTGCCATATTTGCGTTACTTTGGTATGAATAAAGGCTGCTAACACTTTTGCATTAGAGCAAAGCACTCAGGTACCATGACAATGAATTAGGCAAAAAAGAAAAACAAAATCAAAGGTGAAAATACCTCTGAAAAGCACCTACCTACCTGTGTAGACAAGAAGACACCTAACAAATGCTGTAATGCTGATAGGCATTGCAGGCAATATAGGTAAAAGGTAGCCTGCTTTTACAGCATACACATAATTCCCAGTCAAAATATGAATGAGAATCAGTGAATGAAGTTTATTCCCATTAAGCATTGTCAAAAAATTCCTAACAGCAAATAAGGAAAAAACTTCTTTGTAAATAAGTTGTGATTAAGACTGGAGCCAAAATGAAACAAACTGTTGTGAAAATTCTTTGCTTGAGAGTAACTTTTAAACCTTTACTACATTGGAAATACTCAAATTGTGTCAGCTGGAGATATTCAAACCATATCAGCTTTATACAAAACAATCATGTTTAGAAAGTGCATTTATTTGCATGGTCACTGAAATAGAGCAAGAAATCTATCTATATCTTTTCTTTAACCAGAAGCATTCCAATGTATTAGGAAAAGTTTCACCAAATCCTCCTTTAGTGAGTGCCCTCTGTACTGCAAATAGCGAATGTACCAGAATAATTTTGGCATAAACAGATGCAAAAGTGATGAACTGTCAGCAAAAATTGAAGTCTGAGCAAAGCTATGATCTAGCCATGTCTTGTTTCTCTTCTTAGTGTTCATCACATGTAATTGTCAGTCAGTAGATTAGCTTTAATATATCAAGGAAAAAAAAAAAGCCTTCCAATTGATTTGTAATTGGGCTACTATCTCAGAAAAACTTTATCCTACTTGAAGAACTACTCAGGTGCCATCTGATTGCACTGAGATGCTGAATCTGTGAATCTCATATGCCTTCATAAATCTTCATTTGCCAGGGAGGGATGGTTGTCATGCCCCTATCACTGCATAGCCCTCAGCACTGGGAGATCCCACTGGGCTGCAGGAAGACCCTGGCTCTGCTTCTTCAGTTCCTTTGGGGACCTCATGTTTACAGCTGGTAGTCACAGTGGCCTGGCAACTGTCTGTGCCCCCCAGAATGGTAATTAGTGGAGGGAGTACTCCATGCCTCTGCAGGAGAGTCTTTGCTGGGGAGCAATTGCTGGAGGCCCCAGTGTTGGCCAGCCAGTTGGTTTCCTGCCATGGAGGGGTCAGGCTTCTGCTGTCATCACACGTCTGTACAGTTCCATGATCACATTCCACTGGCAAGCCCACTTCAACCAGAGCTGCCAGGCTCCCTTCCAGACAGGCATTTGCTCCAATACATTACTACTTAAAGCATTACAACACACAGAAATTGCTTTCCAGCTGTAAAAATACCCCAAGAAAACAAACTGAAATCACAACAAAATAAACCCATGTTTGTGAAGCACTGACCAGAAGAACTGGAATGACCCACTTGTACCACAGCAACATCACTGCTGAGCATGCAGAACCTAGGGAGAAATGTGTTATTTAGGAGAAAAACATAAGAAAGTTTGAGAAATTGCACTGCAGTAACACTTTCAGAGGAAAAGCATGCATGGCATACCTTAAAACTCATAAAATGTGTCCATTATTAACTCATTTGCTTAACTTATATTTCCTGCACTATTTTTATTGTTCAATATTGTCTTGCTTCCCTCTCTGCTTCCCTTATTTCACTTTTTTCTGGAGCAAATTGTATATCCACTATTGTTTGCCAATCCTGCTTTCTTGCTATTCTTCACTATTTTATTTCCAAGCTATGATATGCACAAAATATAGTTAAATTTTCTCAACAGCTTCTGAATAGAGTCAAGAGCTGTTGTTGGAACCACGGTCACCTGGCTTACTAGAAAACTGAATTGCACTTGCCAGAATAACCCAACCAAGTGTTTAAAACCTTCAGGCTTGTAACATTCTAAAAACAGCAGAAATTGCATTTGGGACGAAGTAATAATCCTAGCCAAGAGGACAAAAGGAGGAGCAAGCATATCATCATGTTTCAGTTGTGAAATTTATTCCTGTTATAAGGGATCTTCAGTCTTGGACAAGAACAAAAAATCAATATTAATCTACTCATACTTGTGATAGAAGTATGCGGTCACATAAAGTATCCCTGGGTAAAGCAGGAGTGCAGCTGGAGTTTGAAGACAGATGCTATAGATTTGCTATGGAAACAATAGACCATAACGTCTTATCTGATACAGAAAAATCAATCACACTGCTTCTAGCTGGAAAATGCTACAATCTGAGAAAGGAATATAAAGTACTTTGAGCAGTTGTTAAACATAAAAGGCTTCATAATTATTTAATCACTTTAGAGGTCAAGCCAATTAAAATATCCTTTGTCAGTATTTTCTCAGAAATTTGTTGTCAGGACTGGGGGAAAAGAAGGATATTGTTTTCTCAGTGTTCATTGTCTTCACTTAAATGGTGGCATACAGAAATAATAACAAACAACACTGCCAGCCCAGATGCGCTGAGTTTTTTCAGCTAGAAACTGTGTAGCATTTTTATTTGGAAACTAGATAAGACTCTTTAAAAAAAAAAAATAAATGCAAATCATCATGCTGTTTTCTACAACACATAACAGCGCTCTGTTCTCTATGCTGAGAGCCTGCTGTCTTCGAGAATGTGTTGCCAAATGACAAACAGTAGCTATGAAGTCTTATTAATTTAAATATACAATGGATGCTGATATCTGTAGTCTCTTTAGCTGCCTTAGACCAATTTGTTACCAAAGCTTCTATTGTTTAATGTCAATGGCCAGATCTTGAAAAATAAAACTACAACAAAACCACAAAAAACCACAATTAGACCTTGCTACGTGGCTTTGTAACCTAGCTATTTCAATCATATCATGCCAGTGTCACTAACAACATCTACCTTGGATGACCTCTTCTTGTGAGAATGAGAATTCCTTTAAAAAGAACAAGAAAATTACACTGCTTTTGAAAGCGCACTTAATCAACTGCATGAGACAAATAACAGGTCCTAGTCTATTTCCTAACTATGCTTTCCAGACTGTAGTAAAAAAATAAAACACTAATACTAATGATCACTTAGATCAAGTCAAAGGTGAATGACACTATTTATGTAGGATTTACCGAGCATTCTTCTGTAATCACAATGAGTCTAATTACAAATCATGAGAAGTTAATAATAGCTGCCTACAGCTACCTGTCCTGAGAACTGATTAAACATATCTGAAGACAGCCCACTTACTTTTTCCACTAATAGAATCATTTTAATTCTCCAAGTCTGTAGCTGCTTATGAATGTAATTTTGATACAAAGGGGAAGTTTGCAAACACAAAAACTTATTCTGTGAAAATTTTTGCATATGCAAAGCTGGTTAATATCAAGTGTGTGAATGTATAAAGCTGTCATGGTGACACTGGAAAATAGATGTTCTATCACGTTATTCAAAATTATATAACCAAAATAAATTTAAGAAAAGAATTATCTATGTTTTATCAGTGGCTATTCATAGTGTTCTTTCATTGTAAGTTTTTTCCAATCAAACAATTCTACCAAACAACATTTCTAGCTAACATATCATGAGAAACCAAACACAAATCATGCACAGTGAGGATTTGAAGCAAATAGATCACAGATCTTCCTCATTATCCAGGGAATGTCTGCAGGCTGACAAGGGAACTTAAG
The DNA here is from genome assembly GCA_013399175.1 of Odontophorus gujanensis. NCBI lineage: Eukaryota > Metazoa > Chordata > Aves > Galliformes > Odontophoridae > Odontophorus > Odontophorus gujanensis. Next base: position 49,740 of record VXAB01004348.1, on the reverse strand, counting down.
GATTAAATGGTACATAGGCAGCATGCTATTTTATAAAATAGTGGAAAAGATAAAGTACATGCAGACCAACCTTTGAATGCATTAAGTACTTTTCTCATCAGTTTCAAATATATACACATACATAATTCCTGCCTAATTACAGGAAAGATTCAAATATCTTGTATATATGAATGAATGTCACATTATGTATACATACACATATGCTTTTGTGAGCATTCATTTTTTCCCCAGTAGACCCACTGACAGTACTCTCACTCCGGCTTATCTTCGCATTGTCTCTGTGTTTGAGTGATTTTTGGAAAATAGTTTGCAAACTTGGTGAAACGTGCTGTGGATATATTAGATACAATTAGTACAAATAAACTGCAAAAAAATCACTAGCCCTGTAAAGCCTGCACTGCATTATTTTTTTAACAGGTCTGAAGGAAAAGTAGGATGCAGCACAAAAGACAACTTTGTCATCTGAAAAAGGTGTCACTGCCACTGAGGTCAGTGCAAGTTGTACATGTCTTTCCAAGGACAGACTTTATATATTCAAGTAGGTAACGCACCTGAATTATTGAGATTGTCAGAATTTCAAGTGGAATGGCACAACTAATCTTTAATTTAATAAATCAGATAACTAAATTAACATCATCATTTAGGCTCTGGCTATGAAAAGAAAAATAGGAATAGACAAGTTTGAAATAATGGCAATTGTACTCAATTGACGCCTACCTGTGCAACCTGGGCTAGGGAGCTGCTTTGGCAGGAGGATTGGACTTTATGATCTCTGGAGGTCCCTTCCAACCCCTACAATTCTGCGATTCCTTGTGATCCTGTGATTGTTCTATGAAGCAAGAAAGCAAGTGTTGGTCTCTCCTCTGAAAAGTTTTTCGAATAATATTGAATTATGCCCTTTATTGTTTGGAGTCAGTTGAGTAGTAGAAATATTTTAAAATAAGCATGAATTTTCCTGAGTTCATGTTAAGACTGATTCTCTGTCTTAGAGCATAAGTAGAATTTGAACCAGGCACCGAAGTACATAGAAGTGTCACATTTTTATTTATTTATTACATTTTTTTTTTAATTTTGCTTGCCATGCAGGTTTTTCTTCAAGCTCCTACAAGTTTTATTTATTATTCATTTTCATCCCAGGATGAGAATCTTGAAATATTTATCCACAGGACATTATGTTTTATACAATTCTTTCCTTAAGTATTAGATACGCTAAATGGTTAAGTCCTTTCTGAAATAACCAAAGTGATTATTATCTCTGAAATCTCATTTTAAAATAGGCTGATAATTAAAACATTTCACTCTAAGTCAGGCAAACAGTTAACATGATAAAATGAATGCTTGTAGTAAGCTGTCGACTGCACTTCTTTTATTTTAGGAGGCTTTTATTTTAATTCTGCTGAGTTTTATTATAAGTCTAACAAAATTATTCATTTCTGGGAAATGTAAACCACAATGACAGACCTTGCTATGCTGAAGGTTTTACAAGGAAGCTGTTTCAAGCCATAAGCTGCCACCACAAGCAAATAACTGACAGCCAGCAGTGTTTTTGTTAGTCTCTGACAAGGGAATCAATAAAAAGACACAGCAAAGGTTCAATCAGAACAGACACCACTAATACAAATGGCCTTTTGGGACCCACGGAAGCGTGGAACTGCTTTTCCATGTTAATTTCTCCTCGCTATCCCTGGGGTTATCACCTTCTCTGGCCTCTGTTAATTAAAAACTGCCTCCTGTTAAAGTTCTTTGCCAGACATTTGCCTTGTGCCAACCTATTCTGTTGGCTTCTGAGAGAGGAAATGAAAGGAAGGAAAATTATGAAATTGCCACATGAAATGCTGCCAAAACTCTTCCTCACAGCCACTACTCCAAACAAATGTACAAAATGCTCTCTCCATCTCTTCACATCCTGAGATGAACTTTGAGATGACATGCAAAAGGCAGATTTTAAATATTCATTATCCAACTCTCTCTTTTTATGAGGACGGGGATATGGAAGTAACCCTGATTATGGCTGTGCAAATAAATGACTTTTTCAGTTGGGCAGCCAAGAAAAAAGGAAAAGGAAAAGGAAAAGGAAAAGGAAAAGGAAAAGGAAAAGGAAAAGGAAAAGGAAAGGGGAGGGGAGGGG
>VXAB01004348.1:23279-47585 GCA_013399175.1 Odontophorus gujanensis | reverse complement strand
AGAAGAGAAGAGAAGAGAAGAGAAGAGAAGAGAAGAGAAGAGAAAAGAAAAGAAAAGAAAAGAAAAGAAAAGAAAAGAAAAGAAAAGAAAAGAAAAGAAAAGAAAAGAAAAGAAAAGAAAAGAAAAGAAAAGAAAAGAAAAGAAAAGAAAAACATACAACTGATAAGTTTAAATAAGACTCATGTACATTTTCTGCCATGCTTTTTATCTTGAAATGTTGAAAGCTGTTCCTTCTCCCTGACTCCTCCCAAACCACATCATATTCATGTTTCATTTCACCTGCAGGGAAATATATCATATTCACATTCATAGGAAAATCAAGAGCAATGAAATAGTAGATTTTCCAAGAATGAGAGGGAGCAGCAGTAACTCCACAACTCCACTTTATTTAATAGTTCAGCGATTAGAACATTTATCTTGGAAGGATTCAATCTCTGCCACCCTTCCAAAGAGGTTTGAATCCCTCTGTCCCAAGAAACCACAAAGATATTCAAAGAAGAGAAGTATCTCAGACCCTGGAGTAACTGTTCTCTTCCTACGTACAAATAATTAAATATTCATTTGACTGAGAACCCAGACATCACTGTTAAGATTTATTTACTCTTTCCGGCTCAGCAATTATTTTATTATGCTTTACAAAAGTAGAATGTCCCCAGCCAAAAAGATTGTATGAGAATTGTCCAGGACACTCTATTATATCTCCATTCAGGCACATATGGAAATGAAAGTGAGATGTAAACTTAGACTGAGCTTCAAGGCAGAGAGGTGCTGAGAACTCCACCCTTGAGACTCTACTAAACCTCAGCTGACCTATCTACAAGCTCTAAGTAGCCGGTTGGGAAAAATGACCTCCAGAATGCCCTTCCATTCAGTCAGTCAATAGTTTTGTATGCTGGAGCTAAGATTGTATTATGCCTTATTGCTTGGGGAAAGGATCTCACAGAAGCTAAAGGTAGATTCTAGTACTTTCCAGGCCAGGTGGGTAGAAGAAGGGAAAAGACATTTCTTGAAACCACACCCAGTGCAATGCAGAGAATAAAAGTAGATAGTCAGGGAATAAGTGTTTCTGATTTCATTTATATGATTATTATTTATTCCTCTGAGCAAACATTCAAAGAGACATTATTTTTCTTTGTGATATTTTGACACACCACCTAGCACTTCTGCTGCAGAAACAAATGCACCCCTTCAAAGCACAGACTCTTATATTTCAAATTTTTTTGGGCAAGTCAGCACAGACTTTCATAGGAAGAAGGCTTATCATCAAGGTTACTGTGGCAGGGAAGCTATGACTTAGTCACCATTACTGAAACATTGTGGGATCATGTCATCACGTCATGACAGACATTGTGGGATCATTTCATCATGTCATGACAGACATTGTGGGATCATTTCATCATGTCATGACAGACATGATGAAATCGAGGGCTGTAAACATTTCAGGAGGGATAGGCAAGGAAGAAGAAGCAGTCGGGATGGGTATATATTTTAGGCAGTGTTTTGATGTTGAAGAGAAGGAATTGTAAGATTGGATCCCTAGGGGAAATGATCAGGACTAAGGTCAACAAGGCGTACATTTTAGTGGGGGTCTGTCATAGATCTAACCAGGATGAAGAGACAGATGAAGTATTCCATGAGCAACTGGCAGAAGTCAAGAGAGCTTCACAGGGGAAGTGCCCTGCTTCTAACAAACAGAGAAGGACTGGTGGGAGAGAAGATGATTGGGCATAGATTTGTTCATAGTGACTGTTAAATGATAGAGTTCTTGACCCCAGGTGAAGTCAGGAGGGGGATCAGCAAAATTGTTACTTTGGACTTCTGGAGGGAAGATTTTGAACTGTTTCAGTCATTCATTGAAAGAATCCCTTGGTAGTCAGTCCTGAAGGACAAAAGAGTCTGTGGAAGCTGGATATTCTTCAAGAGGGAAATCTTAAAGGCACAGGAACAGGTCGTTCCCATATGTTGAGCAAGTGAGGAAGAGGATCAGACTTGCTGAAGTGGAAGATTTTCTGAGATACCAGGAAAAAAGAAAATGTACTGCCTTTGAAAGAAGGGACAGGGAACTTGGGAAGAGTATAAGGATATTACTAAGTTTTGCAAAGGGAAAATTAGAAAGGTAGAAGCCCATGAACAACCTTAATCTGGCCACCATTGTTAAAGATAGTAAAAAATGTTTTTACAGATATACTAAGAGCAAGAGGACAGCCAAGGAGAATCTTTGTCTGTTATTGGTTGCAGTAGGGAAAATTAGCATTGAGAATGAGGAAAAGGTTGAGGTCCTCAACAACTTGTTTGCTTCTGTCTTTAACAGTCAGATCAGTTGTCCTTAGGATACTCATCCCTCTGAGCAGGAAGACAGGAATGGGGAGCAAAAGAAACTCCCTACAGTTCAGGAGGAAAACAGTGACCTGCTACACCACCTAGACTGCCAGAAGTCCATTAAGCCAAATGGGAACTGCCTGAGGATACTGAAGGAAACGGGTGACAGAGGGGAAGCAGCAGGCAGACAGTGTTCCTGCTGCAGTGAACCCCCTGTCCTCTCCNGTATGAGAATTGTCCAGGACACTCTATTATATCTCCATTCAGGCACATATGGAAATGAAAGTGAGATGTAAACTTAGACTGAGCTTCAAGGCAGAGAGGTGCTGAGAACTCCACCCTTGAGACTCTACTAAACCTCAGCTGACCTATCTACAAGCTCTAAGTAGCCGGTTGGGAAAAATGACCTCCAGAATGCCCTTCCATTCAGTCAGTCAATAGTTTTGTATGCTGGAGCTAAGATTGTATTATGCCTTATTGCTTGGGGAAAGGATCTCACAGAAGCTAAAGGTAGATTCTAGTACTTTCCAGGCCAGGTGGGTAGAAGAAGGGAAAAGACATTTCTTGAAACCACACCCAGTGCAATGCAGAGAATAAAAGTAGATAGTCAGGGAATAAGTGTTTCTGATTTCATTTATATGATTATTATTTATTCCTCTGAGCAAACATTCAAAGAGACATTATTTTTCTTTGTGATATTTTGACACACCACCTAGCACTTCTGCTGCAGAAACAAATGCACCCCTTCAAAGCACAGACTCTTATATTTCAAATTTTTTTGGGCAAGTCAGCACAGACTTTCATAGGAAGAAGGCTTATCATCAAGGTTACTGTGGCAGGGAAGCTATGACTTAGTCACCATTACTGAAACATTGTGGGATCATGTCATCACGTCATGACAGACATTGTGGGATCATTTCATCATGTCATGACAGACATTGTGGGATCATTTCATCATGTCATGACAGACATGATGAAATCGAGGGCTGTAAACATTTCAGGAGGGATAGGCAAGGAAGAAGAAGCAGTCGGGATGGGTATATATTTTAGGCAGTGTTTTGATGTTGAAGAGAAGGAATTGTAAGATTGGATCCCTAGGGGAAATGATCAGGACTAAGGTCAACAAGGCGTACATTTTAGTGGGGGTCTGTCATAGATCAACCAGGATGAAGAGACAGATGAAGTATTCCATGAGCAACTGGCAGAAGTCAAGAGAGCTTCACAGGGGAAGTGCCCTGCTTCTAACAAACAGAGAAGGACTGGTGGGAGAGAAGATGATTGGGCATAGATTTGTTCATAGTGACTGTTAAATGATAGAGTTCTTGACCCCAGGTGAAGTCAGGAGGGGGATCAGCAAAATTGTTACTTTGGACTTCTGGAGGGAAGATTTTGAACTGTTTCAGTCATTCATTGAAAGAATCCCTTGGTAGTCAGTCCTGAAGGACAAAAGAGTCTGTGGAAGCTGGATATTCTTCAAGAGGGAAATCTTAAAGGCACAGGAACAGGTCGTTCCCATATGTTGAGCAAGTGAGGAAGAGGATCAGACTTGCTGAAGTGGAAGATTTTCTGAGATACCAGGAAAAAAGAAAATGTACTGCCTTTGAAAGAAGGGACAGGGAACTTGGGAAGAGTATAAGGATATTACTAAGTTTTGCAAAGGGAAAATTAGAAAGGTAGAAGCCCATGAAGAACTTAATCTGGCCACCATTGTTAAAGATAGTAAAAAATGTTTTTACAGATATACTAAGAGCAAGAGGACAGCCAAGGAGAATCTTTGTCTGTTATTGGTTGCAGTAGGGAAAATTAGCATTGAGAATGAGGAAAAGGTTGAGGTCCTCAACAACTTGTTTGCTTCTGTCTTTAACAGTCAGATCAGTTGTCCTTAGGATACTCATCCCTCTGAGCAGGAAGACAGGAATGGGGAGCAAAAGAAACTCCCTACAGTTCAGGAGGAAAACAGTGACCTGCTACACCACCTAGACTGCCAGAAGTCCATTAAGCCAAATGGGAACTGCCTGAGGATACTGAAGGAAACGGGTGACAGAGGGGAAGCAGCAGGCAGACAGTGTTCCTGCTGCAGTGAACCCCCTGTCCTCTCCTCACTCTAGCAGCAATAATGAAGAACTGGGGGATGTGGGGCAGTGGTAAAAGGCCTCTGCTCAGCCGTGACAGAGGGGAAGCAGCAGGCAGACAGTGTTCCTGCTGCAGTGAACCCCCTGTCCTCTCCTCACTCTAGCAGCAATAATGAAGAACTGGGGGATGTGGGGCAGTGGTAAAAGGCCTCTGCTCAGCCGTGCAGGCACACCCTCCCAGAGATTCCCCTGCCTTCTCAACTGCCCCTAAAGAACAGGAATAGTGCTCTGCAGGGACAACTGGACAACGGTGGTGATGATGGCTCTCCCCAGTTGGTGGTGTTACCGAAGTCTAACCAGATCTCACTTAGCATTAAAACCTCATCAGCAAAGAAAAATCCTGTCAGTCATTGTCACTGGTGACTCTCTGCTGAAGGGAGCAGAAGGGCCAATGTTTAGACCAGACCCTCTACACAGGGAGGTCTGTAAGATGTAAGGAGGAAACTTCCTTCCCTAGTTTTCTGCCTTCTGCTCTGTTTGCACAAGACCAGGCTTACTGGCAACCAATAGGAGTAGCTTCTCCAACTGGTGGAATGGGGTCTTAAGATGGGAGTTGGGAAGATTCATTGATATACCTTTAAGCTAGGTATGCAGGGGGATGGGGGTGTAACTGGGGTCACTAGAACGGAGCCTGTATGTAACATCCCAGTGCTTGNTCATCATGTCATGACAGACATTGTGGGATCATTTCATCATGTCATGACAGACATGATGAAATCGAGGGCTGTAAACATTTCAGGAGGGATAGGCAAGGAAGAAGAAGCAGTCGGGATGGGTATATATTTTAGGCAGTGTTTTGATGTTGAAGAGAAGGAATTGTAAGATTGGATCCCTAGGGGAAATGATCAGGACTAAGGTCAACAAGGCGTACATTTTAGTGGGGGTCTGTCATAGATCAACCAGGATGAAGAGACAGATGAAGTATTCCATGAGCAACTGGCAGAAGTCAAGAGAGCTTCACAGGGGAAGTGCCCTGCTTCTAACAAACAGAGAAGGACTGGTGGGAGAGAAGATGATTGGGCATAGATTTGTTCATAGTGACTGTTAAATGATAGAGTTCTTGACCCCAGGTGAAGTCAGGAGGGGGATCAGCAAAATTGTTACTTTGGACTTCTGGAGGGAAGATTTTGAACTGTTTCAGTCATTCATTGAAAGAATCCCTTGGTAGTCAGTCCTGAAGGACAAAAGAGTCTGTGGAAGCTGGATATTCTTCAAGAGGGAAATCTTAAAGGCACAGGAACAGGTCGTTCCCATATGTTGAGCAAGTGAGGAAGAGGATCAGACTTGCTGAAGTGGAAGATTTTCTGAGATACCAGGAAAAAAGAAAATGTACTGCCTTTGAAAGAAGGGACAGGGAACTTGGGAAGAGTATAAGGATATTACTAAGTTTTGCAAAGGGAAAATTAGAAAGGTAGAAGCCCATGAAGAACTTAATCTGGCCACCATTGTTAAAGATAGTAAAAAATGTTTTTACAGATATACTAAGAGCAAGAGGACAGCCAAGGAGAATCTTTGTCTGTTATTGGTTGCAGTAGGGAAAATTAGCATTGAGAATGAGGAAAAGGTTGAGGTCCTCAACAACTTGTTTGCTTCTGTCTTTAACAGTCAGATCAGTTGTCCTTAGGATACTCATCCCTCTGAGCAGGAAGACAGGAATGGGGAGCAAAAGAAACTCCCTACAGTTCAGGAGGAAAACAGTGACCTGCTACACCACCTAGACTGCCAGAAGTCCATTAAGCCAAATGGGAACTGCCTGAGGATACTGAAGGAAACGGGTGACAGAGGGGAAGCAGCAGGCAGACAGTGTTCCTGCTGCAGTGAACCCCCTGTCCTCTCCTCACTCTAGCAGCAATAATGAAGAACTGGGGGATGTGGGGCAGTGGTAAAAGGCCTCTGCTCAGCCGTGCAGGCACACCCTCCCAGAGATTCCCCTGCCTTCTCAACTGCCCCTAAAGAACAGGAATAGTGCTCTGCAGGGACAACTGGACAACGGTGGTGATGATGGCTCTCCCCAGTTGGTGGTGTTACCGAAGTCTAACCAGATCTCACTTAGCATTAAAACCTCATCAGCAAAGAAAAATCCTGTCAGTCATTGTCACTGGTGACTCTCTGCTGAAGGGAGCAGAAGGGCCAATGTTTAGACCAGACCCTCTACACAGGGAGGTCTGTAAGATGTAAGGAGGAAACTTCCTTCCCTAGTTTTCTGCCTTCTGCTCTGTTTGCACAAGACCAGGCTTACTGGCAACCAATAGGAGTAGCTTCTCCAACTGGTGGAATGGGGTCTTAAGATGGGAGTTGGGAAGATTCATTGATATACCTTTAAGCTAGGTATGCAGGGGGATGGGGGTGTAACTGGGGTCACTAGAACGGAGCCTGTATGTAACATCCCAGTGCTTGTAGGAGAGGGATGTGCTAGTAAGATCCCACAGGCTTCTGTCTTGGTGAAGGAGGAGAATTACTCACCCTTTTGTAGGAAGAACACGAGAGTTGGTGTAAGGTCGGTGGCTGTGGAAACACCTGAGTATGGTCATGAGGGTATTAGGGCTACTGCCACTCAGAAAGAGGCCCAGCTCAGGTGCCTTTACACTAATGCATGTAGCATGGGTAATAAACAGGAGGAACTGGAGGCCATTTTGTGGTTGGAAAGCTATGATATAGTCGACATCACAGAAACATGGTGGAATGGCTCGCAGAGCTGGAGTACTGAGATATGTGGCTACTGACTTTTCAAAACAGATAGGCAAGGCAGGAAAGGTGGTGGTGTAGCTCTCTATGTTAAGAAAGAATGTGAATGTTTGGAAATTAATGATGGTGTTGATAGAGTTGAGAACTTATGGGTCAGAATAAGCCATATAATAATCAGCCAATAAACTGATATTATTGTGGGAGTCTGCTACAGGCCACCCAAACAAGATGAAAAGGTGGACCAGACACTTTATAGACAGTTGGGTGAGGTCTCAAGGTCTCTCCCCGTTGTTTTTATGGGGGACANGCTCTCTATGTTAAGAAAGAATGTGAATGTTTGGAAATTAATGATGGTGTTGATAGAGTTGAGAACTTATGGGTCAGAATAAGCCATATAATAATCAGCCAATAAACTGATATTATTGTGGGAGTCTGCTACAGGCCACCCAAACAAGATGAAAAGGTGGACCAGACACTTTATAGACAGTTGGGTGAGGTCTCAAGGTCTCTCCCCGTTGTTTTTATGGGGGACATCAACTTCCCAGACATCTGCTGGATTTATAATACAGCAGATAAGGAACAGTCCCATAGGTTCCTAGAGTGTGTGGAAGATAACTTCCTGACAGAGCTGGTGAAGAAGCCAGTAAAGGGAAGCAAAATCCTGGACCTGCTGTTTGTTAACAGAGAAGGTCTTGCAGGGGATGCTAAGGTTAGAGGCCATCTGGAGCACAGTGATCACGAAATGCTAGATTTCTTGATCCTTGTTGAACCACAGCAGGGGAGTTAGCAGAACTGCCCCTTGGTATTCCAGAGGGCAGACTTTAACCTCTTTAGGACCATGGTTGAGAGTGTCCCTTAGGGGACAATTTTGGAGAGTCTGGGAGCCCAGAAATGCTGGGAATACTTTAAGAAAGTTATTTTAAATGTGCAGGAGCTGACCATCCCCAAGTCATAGAAGTCTTGCCGACAGGCAAGGAGGCTGGACTGGCTGAACAGAGACCTTTGACTGGAACTCAAGAACAAAAGGAAAGTTTACGGTCTCTGGAAGAGTGGGCAAGCTACTCACGGTGATTACAGGTGAAGCTGTGCAGGGAGAAAATTAGAAGAGCCAAAGCCCTGCTAGAACGGAGCTTAACCACTAAGGTAAAGCAAAACAATAAATATTTCTATAAATACATCAACAGCAAGAGGAGGGCTAAAGGAGAATCTCTGTCCCCTGTTGGACACCAAAGGCAACTTGGTGACCAAGGATCAGGATAAGGCTGAAGTGCTTAATACCTTCTTTGCCTCAGTCTTTAATAGTAAGACTTGTTACTCCCTGGGACCACAGCCCCCTTTGTTGGTAGATAGGGATGGGGAACAGAATAGGCCCTGCATGATCCATGATGAGACAGTTTTGGACCTGCTCTGAAAGCTGGATGCTCACAAGTCCATGGAGCCAGATGGATTGCAACCTAGAGTGCAGAGGGAGTTGGTGGATGCCATTGCCAAGCCACTCTCCATCATTCTTCACCAGTTCTGGTTAACTAAGGATGTCCCAGTGGATTGGAGACTGGAAAAAGTGATGCCCATCTTCTAAAAGGGCCAGAAAGATGATCCTGGTAGCTACAGACCTATCAGTCTCACCTCGGTGCCAGGGAAAATTATGGAACGGATAATCTTGAGAGTCATCATGGACCAGTTAAAGGTCAACCAAGTGATCGGGCCCAGTCAGCATGGGTTTATGAATGGTAGATCCTGTCTGACAAACCTGATTTCATTCTATGGCAAGGTGACCCACTTAGTGAATGAAGGTAAGGTTGTCAATGTGGTCTCCCTGGACTTCAGTAAAACCTTTGATGATGTCCCCCAAAACATCTGCACAGAAAAGCTGGCTACCCATGGTTTGGGTGGGCATATGCTCTGCTGGGTGAAACACAGGCTGGATCACCGGATCCAAAGAGTTGTAGTCAATGGAGTCAAATCGAGTTGGTAAGTGGTGTCCCCCAGGGTTCAGTACTGGGGCCACTCCTATTCAACATCTTAATCAGTGATCTTGATGAGGGGATTGAGTGCAAGCTCAGTAAGTTTGCAGATGACACCAGGCTGAGATGGAGTGTTGATCTGTCAGAGGGTAGAAAGGCACCACAGGGGGACCTGGATAGACTGGATTGATGGGCCAAGGTTAACTGTATGAGTTTCAATAGGGCTAAGCATCGGGTCCTCCATTTTGGTTACAACAACCCCAGGAAACGCTACAGGCTTGGGGATGAGAGGCTAAAAAGCTGCCTGGTGGAAAGAGACCTTGGTGTACTGATGGACAGTTGGCTGAATATGAGCCAGCAGTATGCCCAGGTGGCAAAGAAGGCCAATGGCATCCTGGCTTGTATCAGGAAAAGTGTGGTGAGCAAGACTAGAGAAGTAATCCTCCCCCTGCGCTCAGCACTGGTAAGGCTCCACCTTGAGTACTGTGCTCAGTTTTGGGTACCTCAATACAGAAAGGACACTGAGAAGCAGGCCCAAAGAAGGGTACTGGCATATTTCTCTGGTGCTGTTCTTGTGAGTTTTTTGCCATATATTTGTCATACTCCTAATTCTCTCAGGATCATGGTCTTGGTGTGGATTGTTAGGTGCAAACATGAGGTCATACAGCATTTCCACCATGGCTATTTCTCTCAAATACTGGATACCTTTTCAGCAGTGGTCCAAATGTTCATCTCAGGCTCCAGATCATTTTTGAAGGGATATTTTTCTTTTACAGATAATAACACTCATTCCCAGGGCTTGGCAACTCCATCCAGATATTGGCTCCAGTGTCCCAGGGCCGAAGCAACCAGGTGTCAGTAGACTCACTTGACAGCATTCAAACTCTTTTCTTGAGCCTTGTATTTCAGTCATTTTCAGAGGTCGACAAGTAGTGGTGACAGTAACCTCCTCCTCCTCACTCTCATCTTCTAGTTTCTTCTGTTTACTTTCTCATTTACAGTGGTTTCGGGGAGGGCCCCTCGCCTGGATCTTCCTCTACCTCCTCCTCTTCTCTTCTTTCTGTTCTAGACACAATGACACCCATTTCCATTTCCTTCTTTTCACAGGGGCAACTGATATTGATACTGATACCGCCTGTGATTGATCAGATTTGACTTAGGGACTTCCCATTTTGGCTCAAATCTCAGCTTGGAAACTCTCTCTCCAAAGAGGTATTATATAGAACATGGTAAGCATATGCCAAGCCCCAAGTTGTACCTCCTCAGATCTACATAAGGCAAACCACCCTGACTCAAATACTTGCTTAGTTTCTCCAGGTCCCACAGGTGTTTAAGAGTGAAATCCCATGACACTGGAGGTCCCCATGCTTCTAATATTTTTTCCTAAACCTCTCCATATTCCCTGCCACTCAGCATTCTCTGGTTTTAGAGAAGACTTCTTCCAGAGAAGGTAAACAACGAAGATGTAGAAGAATACATTCAGAGAGACTGATAACATAGTCACTAAGTCAGCATTCCAAAAACACATAAAGAACTGAAAAGAGAACCTGGGAATCGGTCTAAACATAGAGCTGTTTGTAAAATTAGTTACTTTCTCTGGGATGTAACTGTCAATGTTCAGATCATAAAACATTGAATATAGGTACCAGGCAGGTGTCTCCATCAGTGTCCTGAATTTATCATATGTAACTATAGCTCCATAGAGTAGATTGGCAAACTTAATTAAGTCCCAGTACATTCTGAGCATTAAAAGAGAAAAAAATGCTGGAATGCAATTCCTTGAAGAGCAGTTTTACTAGAGATAGCACTTTTTTCTCTCTTTTCCTTCACTAAAGCAAGCTAGCAGCACACAGAAAGTTTACAAATATCTCAGAATATTGGCAGTCTGCCTGAAATTCAAGGCCTGGATAAATGTATAATCAAACCCCTTTACAGCCTGTATTTCACATAGGCTAAAGTGACATTTTCAAAGATAATATGCAGTCTTACTGTAAAACTTACATATAAGTAATGCATGGTTTTCCAAGTAGACAAACAAGTTCCATTATTGCTAAAAGCACTTGAAAATATGCTTTTGAGTTGAAAATGTGTTTTTCTTTAACCAAGTATTTCAGCTTTCATATTGCTTACACATTTTGTACCTCTTTATTATAAATAAATAAATAAATGAAAATAACCAGGGTGAAGTAGAAGAGAAAACTAATATGTAAACTAATTTGAAAAAGCCAGTCTAGGTCATGTACTTCCTCTGTTTTCATTTCAATTTGACACAGGGAAGAAAGAGGGATATAAGAAATTTCACATATTTTTTTTTTTTCCTTCCTCTTTTCTATTTTTTTAATTTTTTTGTGTGTGAAATACTCTCATTTCCCAGAAATTGAATAAGTTGACTGTGCAGAATGAACTAGAGTTTCTTTTTCAGTACAAATGTATATTCCCTGCCAGCTAATTATTTATGAAGAAAACATTCAACTGTGCAGTAGTGGTAAAATTTCATCTGGTTGAGTGGGACAGAAGTAGAACTAGCTGGATTTGGGTAAGAGTCTCATGGGCATTCTAAGAAGTCATAACAAGCATGTATTACTTCAGTCACTTACTAACTGTTCCAGGAAGTAAAGGTTCAGTAGTCTGGCATTTTCAAGGCAAAACTGAGATCCCCTTTTATCTTGAAATCTCTTGTAAGTGAAATGGAAGGAGCAGGTAGAGGGCAGCAACTTTGAGGACAGGATCCTCTTCATCAGTAAATGACAAAATATCGCCCCCAGAAAAGAGTTGTTAAAATAGCTGAAGTAAGCATTACAACCCTGTCATGGGTTGTTTAAAAAAAGCATTGGAAGAATAAGGAAAAGGATATGCATTTTCTGAAACACTCCCCCTTGCAAAAAACTACAGTAAGTCAACATGTCAAACCTCTGCAGGTCTTCTCTTTAAAGCACTGTGGATGCAAAACCTTTTTCACATGGCCAGAAACCAATGCTGCCACAAATAGCACAACACAATATAATCTCAACACTTACTATCTTTTTTGTCATCTTTCTTTTCTTTCCATTCTAATGGCAGAGGTATAGATGTAAAGATGTTAAAAAAATCCAACTTTAAATAGCATGTTGTTTCACTCTCTGTAAGATCTTGTGACTCATCACTAAAAGAGCTAAAATAAAACAGAAGTAACTGAAGCGTATATTTGTTATCTCAGTAAGCTTTGCATCAAGTTCCAATACAAAAGTTCATGCAGTGTTTAATGACCCAAACTGTTCAAATGTCATCTGATTATTTTGCCAATCTGATATACCTGGTGCAGATCTGAGGGCAGAGCTGGAATTCTGCATATATATGTCCCTGTGTCAGTGTATCTTTTTGCTTCTTTCTGAGCAAGTATATGCTTGTATGTCCAACTCATATATTTGTATGATAGGGACTGTCTTGTTTTTTCTGTCTTATCACAACTGCATATTACTTACTTCCATTGCAAAAGGATATGCTTTGAAGAAATATGTAGGTCTAAAAGTTGTCTCTATCAAGCCAGGAAAATGTCTGGAAAAATAGTCGGTGAGATTCAAACAACATAATATTTTATATTTCATGAATTCAAATATCACAACATCTGCATCATGAAACCAACAGCACTATATGAAAAATTGTTTGTTATTTTATGTATCTGCAGGCTCCTGTATATTTTAAATGAATATTCCCAACCACAGTTCACAAAAGCAAGTAACACATATAATCAGCAGTCACACAACAAACCAACTTAAAGCATTTGCTGTAAGGTAAGTAAATCATTTTGATGTAAGAAAATGCATGCAAAACCTTTCATAACTCAGACAGGTAAATCAGGTTATATTATCTCTAAATATCTGGCATCAGTATATATTATTAATCCTCTTTTATTTTTTCCTTTAGAAGTTTAATATTTTAATTTAATCAAAGGAGTCAGAGCAGCTAATGCATCTCCTTCTGACAATCCGTTTCTTTGTCTAATTTCCATTTGTTTCTTTGGCAGCTAAAACACCTTGAAATTACCTTCTCCAGCATGGAAGAATGATTTTTCAGCCTAGCTTTAGCTGTCAGAGTGATAAGAATTTTAATTAGTAAAGCAGAGAGGAGGGAGGAAAATCATGGAGAAAGGCACTTGAAAGATTCACTAGAGCAGAGGAAGACAAAGAGGTGTTGGAGGCAGCTGCGCAAATTGCTTGTTACAGCAGCAATTGCAGGGCTGTGCTTCAGCACTAACAGAGCACCATCCTTCTACAGTGCTAGGCTTCTGGGGCATTAGAAAACATTTTTATTAGTTGTCACTCAGAGCAAGACAAGGCTTTTAAAGCACTCCAACCAGGAGCAGCTCAGCTGCCGGGTTCCTTTTGGCCCCTTGATCTGCTCTGCAGGACTCTAAGCTCAGGACTCCAGCTGCAAAGACAAGATTATCAATGATACAGACCACTACCATCCAACTATTTTGCCAACTGATGTTATAATAACAGATCAACATCTGTACTTTTTTGTAAAACAAAGGAAGCTCCTTGAAGCTGAAGGGCTGACTGGAGAAAGAAACAGTGGCAAGCTTTCAACAAACTACCAAATGTATTTTAATTTAGAAAAGAAATCATTTTAACTGCAGAAATACTGTGACTGGTCATTTAGCAGTCTGTGTTCAACACAGGCAGCATGGGCCAGGAGGAGAAGCCTCCTTAAGGCTAATAAAGTGAGAGCTAGGTTTGCACATGGCTGTATCACACCTCTGCTGGGGACCCTTAAATGCAGCTTAGTCACCTTGGAAGCCCCCAGCTCTCCCCAGTGTCTTCTCACCCACCTCTGGGGTTTCTGCAGTTCCCTCATGGGAGCAGAACCAAGGAAGCAGTGGCTGGAGGGGCCCCTATCTTGTGGGGCCCAGCTCCACACCAGGTCTGTCAGCCTTGTTTCCCACTGTTATCGCTATCACTATTGTCACTTGCATTATATGAGTGCATTTGGCTGACAACTAAGATCAGCAGCATACTGTGCATGGCAAGGTACTAAATGCAGGATGAATATGTGCTATTATCTATTCAACAGCAGGAGAGCGCAGGAGCTGAGGTGCTGAGTGGCAGAATGGGAAATTGAATCCCATTCCAGTGCCTGAACAACAAATTTATTCTTTCTAAACTCACATCCTCTCAATCCAGTCCTTGTACTCAAAGATATTTTAATCAGCTGAGAAGAAAATCATTTTCTGTCTCTACGGGGACTGGTCCTGAATCCCTCACTCACATGAGTGGTTTTCTACCAGTGAATCTAAGCTTTTAGCAGATAACAAAAGAGTAATAAGCAAAGTAGATTTAATACATTTTAGAAGAGGATTATCAATCTATGCCACTGATCTCTCAAAACAAATGTGTCTGTGCTCCAATGTCACCAGCTATTGCAAAGGTTAGTCATTCACAGAATATTCACTAAGAACTGCTAAGATTTTCTGAATGCTTTGACAGCTATTTAAATTCTATTCTATTCCACAGTCAGCTTTAACTATTATTCTATCAAGAATGAAAACAAGACTTACAAGTCTGCTTCTTGCAGAGAACCATAGTCCAACCTCCAGCAAATACTCTAACAGGGTAACAAATTGGCTTGCTGACCTTTTGTCTGGTAACGTAGCACATAACATATTTGTAATTTATGGAAATCAATCCACAAGGAATTTTTAGTTTCAATTAATTATAGCCTGGTGCGGGATCTAAATAAAAGTGAAGGAAAAGACATTAGGAGTGTAACAGAGCAACATAGGTAAACCCAGAAACTCATGTTCACTGATTGTAACTAGGCAGCTATAAATACCACAAAGAAACCAATAATTACATCTGAAATCAATTTCTAACTGAATTAAAGCATGGCATTGGAAGTAGCATTTCAATTGCCATATTCCACTCCTCGCTGCTAAAATAGAAGACAAAAAAAAAAACCAGAAAACTAAAATCCAGACCTCTAAAAACAGATCACCATTTTATAACTTTAGTTGCTTGCCTGCTTTGAAATCATCTACGTTTTGTAATATGTTTAGAGACAATGAAAAATTTGTATACTGCTTCTAGCACTGTGATGATCTCATTTTGAAATATCACCATGAAAGCTGTATGTGTGCACAGAAACTTTATGGGATATGATTTCCAAGATTTACCTCTAGCTGAGAGCACCCACTGGACAAAAGGTGAGGTAATGAAAGGCACAAGAAACTGTCTGTTTTACTGCCAGCAGTCAGACCAGCAAACACATCAAGAGATTAGATCTTCCTCTCAATGTAATATGCATAGGAGAATAAGAGAGGAATTTTCTACTCGCTCTAATCTTGAAGTGGAATGGGTTTTCAGAGATGTCATCATATCCCTGTTGCCCTACTAGACCTATGGTGTCCTTTGTGGATTTAGCAGAATTCTCACCAGCTAGAGTATGTACAGTTTTTAATTTCAGTGGTGGATCCAGTCTGTATTTCTATAGTGATAAGGATATTTAGAGTTTCAAAAATAAACAGTTATTTGATTTTTGCACTTTCAGGTGATCTGTTACCACTGCAAATTGATTTGCACACTGCCTTAAAAAGCTCATTACATATCACCACGAAGAAAGGCTTGAATTGAAGATCTCAAATTATTCCTGACTTAGTACTTAAAATGCATTGAATACAATACATGCCACTTCAGTGACGTAAGAGCTGTTGGTAAGTTGTAACAATGGTTATTCTGTATAGAGCCTGAATATTTAATGACTGAATACTCACACTGATTAAATTCAAGCCCTCCCTTAGATGCTCATTTGCCTGCTTATGTCACAGAAAGGTTACCATCATAAGGAAAAAGAACATCAAGAAGGCACAAAACAGCTCTGCTGTCAGAAAACAAACAAACAAAAAAAACCTGAGTATCATAGCACTCTATTCAGAAATATACTTAAAGAACACACCTCATAAAGTGACTCTAAGAAGCAAAGAATACATGAATAAAAAAAATCATAAATCTGGGTAATATACCAGGAAAAATGGGCTTAAATAACTGGGAATGATAGCTTGCTGCACAAATGTGGTGTGGAAGCAGAGTGAATCAAAAAGTCTCCTTCAGCCATTAAGAATGAATGTGTACAAGTCTGTGGGCCAGATAGTATGCATCCCAGAGTCCCAAGCTACTTTCCATCATATCTGAAAGGTCGCAGCTGCCAGACAAAGTCCCTGGTAGCTGGAAAAAGGGAAGCACCACTTACATTTATAAGAAAGGAAGTAAGGAGGACCTGGGGCACTACAGGCAGGTGAGACTCACCTCTGTGCACTGGAGATCATGGAACGGACCCTCCTGGTAGAAATGCATAGGAGAAATGTTAGTTCATGTCTAGACTGGTGACTGAGCATCTGGTGAAGGGCTGTGGCTGGCCTAGGGAGCACGGGTACAAACAATTTGCCTGTGCTCCCCACTTGACCAGAAGGGATTGTCCCAATATGGAGTCACCCTGGGCCCATATAAGGGCTGGTCACTGAAGAGAAAGCATCTCTTGAAACACGGCTGCTTCCTGAGAAGTGTTGTATAGCCAGGGGGCCCCTTCACCAGCTAGGTGAGTTCAACTCTTCTTTCTTTGTACACCTGTTGGCCTACCTTCAAATGCTTTTCGTGGTATTGCCAAGAAACTGTCAGAATCAATTTTGTTTCATCATGAGCAGAACAGCATGTTAAGGCACATGAGGAATAAGCAGGTGACCAATACAGCCAGTACAGCTTTGCCAAGATTGACGGTGTTTGACTTATCTAGGGACCTTCTGTGATGGAGTGATGGCATTGGTAGACAGAGAGTAGGTAACTGATGTCATCTACCTGGACTTCTGCAAGACTTTTGACATGATCCCCTACCACAGCCTTATCTCTAAATTAGAGAGTTATAGAATCATAGGATCACCAAGCTTGGAAAAGACCCTTAAGATCATCCAGTCCAACCATCCACATATCACCAATATTTCCCACTAAACGGTGTCCCTTAGGACAGCATCTAAACATTTCTTGAGCACCTCCAGGAATGGTGACTCAACTACCTTGCTGTGCAGCTTATTCCTGTGCCTGACTGCCCCCTTGGAAAAGAAGTATTTCCTATCATCCAACCTGAATCTCCTCTGGCCTATTGTGAGGCCATTCCCTCTACTCCTGTCCCTAGTTACATGGGAGAAGAGCTGAGAGAGCTGGGGAGATACAGATTTGAAGGGTAGACTATTCAGTGGATACAGAATTGGTTGGAAGGTTGCAGCCAGAGGACTGTGGTCAATGGATCTATGTCCACGTGAAGGCTGTTGACGAGCGTTGTCCCCAGGGGGTCTGTCTTGGGACTGGTACTCTTTCACTTCTTTATCATTCCCATAGACGATGAGATTGGACACAACCTCAGCAAATTTGCTGATGACATCAAGATGAGCATTGTGATTGATACATCAGAAAGAAGGGATGTCATCCAAAGGGACCTTGATGAACTCAAAAGAAGGTGAGCCACTGTGAATCTAATGAGGTTCAACAAAGCAAAGCGTAAGATTTTGCATTTGGGCTGAGGTAATCCCAGATATGTATACAAGCTAAAAGAACTCCTTGAGAGTAGCCCTTCTGAGAAGGACTTAGGGGTCCTGACTGATGAAAAACTTAACATGAGCCAACTGTGTGTGTACAACCCAGAAGGTCAACAGGTATCCCGGGTTCCATCAAAAGAGGAGTGGCCAGCAAGGCAAGGGAGGTGACTGTCCCTCTCTACTCTGCCCACATGAGGGCCAATCTGGAGTAATTAATCCAAGTCTGGGGCCACCAACACAGGAGAAATGAGGATCTGTTGGAGAGGGTTTAGAGGAGTGCCACAAAGATGATCAGAGTGCTGGACTCCTATGAACACAGGCTGAGGGAGATGGTCGCTTCAGAGAAGAGAAGGCTGCAGGGAGACCTATCTGAAGCCTTAAAATATTTTAATGGAGCTTATAAACATAAGGGAAATCAATTTTTTACAAGAGTAAATAGTGGTGGGACTAGAAGGAATGGTTTTTCAGTGAGTGTAGGGCGAGGTGCTGGAATAGGTTGCCCAGGTTGTGGTTGCCCAGTCCCTGAAGGTGTTCAAGGACATGCTGGGTGGGGCCCTGTGCAATCTGATCTTGTACTAGAGCTAATGGTTGGCAATTCTGCCTGTGACAGGGAGTGTGGGACTTGATCCACAAGGTTCCTTCTGATCCAACCCATTCTATGACTTTTGTTCTAAAAATAGTTTAAATATCCTGCAGAGGGAATGTATGGTGAATATGTCTTCTTCACCAGTAGCCTATGCTATTCCTGGTTTGATATTTTTAGTCACTGGATGAAGATATTAGGAAAGGGTTAACTTTTAATAAACAGAAGCAGAAGATGTAACTCCCAAAATTGAGTATTTATCCCATCCAGGCTTATTTTCAAAGCTTTAACAAAGCTACAGAATAGCCAGGTTTAAGAAGTTCAGTAAGGTCTTCTGCATGCATTTTCAGCCATAAGTAGCAAATAATGCTCTGCCAATCATGAGACTGTACACAGTTCCCCCAGAAATATTCAAACCATACTGTACAAAGGAAGGTACACTAAAATTGCACAAGTGCTTCTGATATTCATAAAATGATTGCGGTATTTCATGTATTCCAAACACATGAAACCAAGTGATTTCAATAGAAACTGCATAAAAGAACATTTTCTGTTTGCTTTGTTTTAATTATATAAACATTTACCTTTGGACCTCACAGCCACAAAAAAAAATGCAAATCCAACAGTGTCAGAAATGTGTTAATGTTCTGAAAGCCCAAACTTGGAAGCTGGGGAAAGAACAGCAGAAGAGGAAAAGAAATGAAGGAAGGAAAAAAGTACTAAGTCAAACAGAAATGTCAATTCCGTGGCTGGACTTTTTTTTCTTATATGACATGAACCTGGCAAATTCCTCAAGTCATAATTAACTTAATGAGAGGAAAAATACAGGAAAAAAAAGTTGAAAATGTTAACATAAAAAAAAAAACAGCTCTTTTGTAATGGTATTCCAGACTAACAATTTTTATTCAAAGTGGGGAAACTCTCTTCATTAACAGCAGATACCTCAGAGGTGTTCTCCATGCTCTCTAGTAGAGTAATTAAAGTTCATATGTCCCCTCAACTTGAGTCCCCAAAGATTTTTTCATTGCAATGCTTTATTTGGAAGCCTTTGGAAAAGGCACTGGTGTCAATACATAGGGGAAGTCTTCTAAGGGGTAACTGAAAACAAGATGTTTTAAAAAAATAAAATAAAATTGCTCAGCTCTGAGACTTATGCATTCCTGCAGAGATATAACCAGCACAAAATGGCTCAAGTTGAGATCATGAGTTTTGCACCCTGCTTTGTTGAAATACATCTTTATAAAGCTTGTGAGAAGATAGGAGGCAGATGCTCAATGTTTTGCACACTAATCTTCAAATAAATTACATGAGTTTTATGAGTGCTTCTCGGTGGGAAAGAAAATGGCCTCTCCAAACAGCCTGAAAACTACAGAGCAATTGGATGGAAGCTGAAAGTATATTCCTTTTTTCTCCTATCAGATGAAAACCTTCTACTGGAAAGGCTGTGTCAGAGAGTGCTTTTACTTCACTTTTCCCCCTGCTGCTCCTGCCTCACTTAGAATTGCCTGCAAAAACAGTGCCTGAGGGATCTATATGCAGTTTTCTAAAGCAAACATAACACAAACACTGTTCCTGGGTTATACATTTGACTCCTGTGATGCAAAATATGAGTGAACATCCTCTAATAGCATTCAAATAATGTTCTTGCAATTTTCCAGTGTCAATTGTTTTCTATTTAGTTTCTGGGAAATAAGATATCCTCACTTGCAGAATTTGTGTGTTGAACAGCTGTACATATTCTGTAGTATACCATCATGCAGTGTTTCCCATGCCAGATAAATATCTTTTTAGAGGACAATAAAAAAACATAATTTCTTTCTTTGTGACTAGATATTGAAGCCCTTACTTGGGGAAAAATAATGTTTTTTTAGTTAGCACTCAGAGTTCACAGGTAGTGGGACCAGAAGGAGCCCCTAGATCTCTTACAATTTTATCTATTAACTCTGTATTAAGCTCACTAACTTGCATTTCTTTACGTTTACTGATATTTTGGGATAATATGTCTTTTCTATTATGTTTTCACTATGCACATAGCAACACACGTACAAGTTCTCAATAATCCCTGGAGATTAACAGCCTAATTGTTAAACAAGTAAACAGATAAATAGGGTATTATTTTTTAATTAATCAAATCTGGCTTCTATTTCCAGACATTTGTTCTTGTTCTTTTACCAAGTACAGAAGAGAACTCTTCACTACCCACTTTATCCCTCAATATTTATACTCTACCATCAAGTTTTCTGTCAGAGAAAGGTAGAGCTCATGGACTGGCATGTAAAACTCTTCTCCTCAAACTCTTCAATAAGTTCTTGCTGCTTCTGTTTTGCTCATCAAATAGTTAAAGAATCTTTCAAAAACACATTTACTAGAATTTTTCACAGCGCTCAAACTATGGTAACTGTATGGGAGAAGTGTAAAAAAAGAATATGTAACTGGAATTTCAGAGGACTGTTATGATCTGACAATACTTCTGAGTGTAGTAGAAGTGATTAATGTCAGATTATTTGTTAAAACAACAGTACTTTGAATATGTGACACTATGCAAAGACATGTGAAGTGTATGAAAGGGAAGAATCTAAATTCCTTGAAATCTCTTCTGAAGTTCCACAGAAACAGACAGCATATTTAGATGTATCAGCCTCTTATATTTGTACAATATGCAACATAAACAGCTTCTGACATCCTGGCTTATGCCTTGAGGAAGTCTGTATGTACTGCATAAAAATTGTTGTTTAGATAGCAGCAACATCAACACGGATTCAATACGCTGGTCCTCTGTTATATGGGATATTTGTCTTGTTCTGAAGTGCCAGCTGGGATTTGGGCTGGAACACCTAAAATGGCATGGTTTCAGTTCAAAGGAAATAGAAAAGAGACCTGTGCCGTAAACGTACTTTACATTCATAATATGCAGTAGATTTTACCTTTTTAAAGGAAGATGATTGCATTTTCTCCAAAGGCAACAAAATGTTAAATGTACTAAAGGAAATTATAAAACAGAACCTCCATTATTACTGCATATCTGTCGTAAGCAGGAAAGTCGAAGATCATGAAGACTGACCAGTGTGTGAAAGCAAAGGACTAAACAAATGAGAAAAATGGTCTGAGGTACTGAATGAAAAGTCACATACTCACTCTTAATGGCACGGTGGTGTGACACACTGGAGGATGTTTGACAGCTGCTTTGTATGCAATTAATAGCAAGACATTTCTGAAGATGAGGGAAAAACTGAAGTTTTTCTACCAAACAACAAAATAAAGGATGAGTTTTCTTGTCTCTAGGATCTACTCCTTCAACTATACTGCAGTCTAAGGGTAAGAAGGACAGAGTCTTTTTAATTTTGTAGTGCTACGGAATTATCTGAATTACAGACTTATATTCTATATCTGAGTGCTTTTTATTTTTTAATAACACAAACGGCTCAAATCTCCTTAGGGAGAACAGAAAGATGCTGTGAAGCTGTAGGCAGCATGTTGCAGTAGGCATTAATGAGGCATCAGGATGTGACGTGATAGGATCTCCCCTGCTCTGTGAGTGATGTGTGACATGTGCTTATGGGGTGATTCCGATCGACTTCCATAGCTGCAGAAATGGCCCGTAACCTTGCCATCAAATCCGACACCCATATAGCATATTGTACCTGTTTCAATATCTTGTGCATCAGCCTTGTGATATCATGAGGGAGAAGAGGCCCTGGTGTGGTCAGAGCTTCCAATGCATTTAAAGTGAGGGGTGATTTCAACCCTCGTTTCTCCACACAGTCCATCAGGAGTGTGACACCTTTAGGATCAAGGGGTACCCACTCTGGCCCGCAGTTGCCCACTATCACTGGGAAGGTTTCTGGGACCATGCCTTTCTCCAACAAACAAGATCTAATCTGACGCCAATCTGTTAGTGCCTCCTTTCCATAGCCCCTTAAATCTAAATCCTGCTCCTCCAAACAGTGGCTTGCACTATCGCTCCTGGGTGTAACTGGAGACGGCAGACTCTGTCCCCCATCCACTCCAGGCAGATCTGAAGGTCGTGAGTTCGTTCCTTTACTCACATGGGGCACCAATTTGTTGTCCCCCTTCTGGAGGACCCAGTCCACCGGGAGCTAGCGATTTCCCCTTGCTAGGGCCATAGCTACACAAACACCAATATGAGGATGTAGCAAAATGGAATTTATTAAGGCACTACAACTCTTTAAATACACATTCCGCTTCGTCTACACCCCTTAAGCATGTGTCACACATCACTCACAGAGCAGGGGAGGTCCTATCACGTCACATCCCAATGCCTCATTAACGCCTACTGCAACAGCAGTGTTACAGCAACAACCCTGTAGCAGGCAGAAACCACTCCACCTCTGGAAAGGGAAGAAATAGAACCTGCAAGTATTTACACTTTATCTTTTATTTATTTTGGTGTTCTGGCAGCAGCTCATTTTCTCCTAAATGGGGATTGCAGTCTTAGAAGAACTAACCTCCTACAAATCCAGTATGAAAACAAGTGAACCGGAAATGTAACTTGCTTTTAAGGAATTTCAGAAAATGTTAGTCTAAACAGTCAGAGAAAAAACATCAGCCTTTCATTTGAAAATGTGCTGGAAGTGTCTGAGGTGCAATATCTGAGCAATAAATGGGACTCTTTATCTGTTTTGATGCATCATCTTTGAAATACTTCAGATGGAAAACATGAGAAGAAAATGCAAGATGGAAAGCAGCTGCATTCTTTAAAGCCTCTTAGCTGAGGGCATAGGATACTTCAGATATCTAACTGAAAATTAAAACTCATTTATTTGGAGATATCTACAAGGTCCAAATATGCAAATAATCATAGGAACAGTAATGAAACGAACAACAAAAATGTATATTTATTATGAAATAGCCTTGCAAGATTCAGTCTCTGGCACACTTTGAGCTAAGATAAATGTGTAACCAAAGTTACAGCAAATGACTCACTGGTTATGACAACAACAACAACAAAGACTACTAAGCTGGTTAAGAGCTCTACTGTGTATCAGATATAACTCACTTGCCACCCTACTCATGTTTTCTATTTGATTATGACAACATGCAGAGAGGTAAACAAAATAAATTTGGTAGGCATCAATACCTCTGCGCATTAACATAATGCAATGGAAAATGTCAGACTTTAGTCACTGAACATAGTTGCTACTGCTGTCTATTCCACTATTCTGATAGATAGAGATATGCAATGTGACAAAAAGAAGGGGAGGGTGGAACAGCCAGAAATACACATATAATGCAGGCAACTTCTAGCTACATGGCTGGTTCCTGCTCTTGTTTTTTATGACAATGGGACTTCCTATGTAGAATATAATCTGTTAATAAGGGATAGGATCCACCCGTCTAGAAGAAGCAGGGCAACCTTCACCAGCAGGCTAGCTAACTTTGTGAGGTGGGCACTAAACTGAAGGACTTGGGTGTAGGGTCCAAAACGGCAATACTCACATTGCAGCCAACTGGGAAATAAGTCAGGACCACCAGCACAGTGACAACCATTCTTTAGCTGCCTCCCATGACAGGAACCAGAAGCCCTACTGCCTCAAGAGTGAGTATATCCATGGGGGATCTTCTTGCATCACTCTAGGGAAACCTTCTATGTCATGCCTGTATGAAGATGAAACTAGTACAGGGAACAAACAGGAAGTTCTAGGGATGTATGAGCAGTTGCAGGAGTACAATTTTATTGAAATGATGGTGGGACTTGCATGATTGTAATGCTATCATGAATAGTTATGTATTTATTTTGAAAGATAGGCCAACAAGATCTCTCTTCATGAGAGTGAGCAACTGGAATATACTGAGATCTGCCTAGAGATGAATGATGAACAAATTGAGAGCTTATGAGAACTACAGGAAAGATTAATATGGGTTACATCATTGTGGGGGCTTACTATAAGCCATCTGGTCAGGAGGAGGAAGTTAATGAGGTTTTTGACACATGGCTGAAAGCAGCCTCATGATCTCAGGAACTCGTTCTCACTGGAGTCTTTGATCACCCTGAAATCTGCTGGAAAAGCAAAACAACCAGGCACATACAGTTCATGAAGTTCC
>VXAB01004348.1:0-23255 GCA_013399175.1 Odontophorus gujanensis | reverse complement strand
CCAGGCCCATACAGTTCATGAAGTTCCTGTAGAGCCTGAAGATAACTTTCTAATTCAGATACTAGACAAACCAAGAAAAAGATATGTTTATGGACTTTGTTTTTACAAACAAGAAAGGACTAGTTGGGAGTGTGAAGGCTGGGACAGACCTTGGATGCAGCATCCATGAAAGAGTGAACTTTGGGATTCTTGGTGGAAGAAACAGGGCAATAAATAGGATTGGAACCCTGGACTTCAGGAGAGCAAACCTTGATGTCTTCAAGGACCTATTTGGTGATATCCCCTGGATTAGAGCAGTGGAAGCTAAGAAGGGGGGGCGGGGGGGGTTGAAATGGAATCCGTTAATATTCAAATACCAATTCCTCCAAGCTCAAGGTTGATGAATCCCTATAAGTAAGAAATCCAGCAGAGGTCACAGGAGATCTCTGTGTATACAAGGACACCCTTGGAAAAACTCAAATGGAAGAAGAAAATTTTAAAAACGTGGAAAAAGGATCTAGCCACTTGAAGTGAATATAGTAACACTGTCAGGNCATAGCTGCAGAAATGGCCCGTAACCTTGCCATCAAATCCGACACCCATATAGCATATTGTACCTGTTTCAATATCTTGTGCATCAGCCTTGTGATATCATGAGGGAGAAGAGGCCCTGGTGTGGTCAGAGCTTCCAATGCATTTAAAGTGAGGGGTGATTTCAACCCTCGTTTCTCCACACAGTCCATCAGGAGTGTGACACCTTTAGGATCAAGGGGTACCCACTCTGGCCCGCAGTTGCCCACTATCACTGGGAAGGTTTCTGGGACCATGCCTTTCTCCAACAAACAAGATCTAATCTGACGCCAATCTGTTAGTGCCTCCTTTCCATAGCCCCTTAAATCTAAATCCTGCTCCTCCAAACAGTGGCTTGCACTATCGCTCCTGGGTGTAACTGGAGACGGCAGACTCTGTCCCCCATCCACTCCAGGCAGATCTGAAGGTCGTGAGTTCGTTCCTTTACTCACATGGGGCACCAATTTGTTGTCCCCCTTCTGGAGGACCCAGTCCACCGGGAGCTAGCGATTTCCCCTTGCTAGGGCCATAGCTACACAAACACCAATATGAGGATGTAGCAAAATGGAATTTATTAAGGCACTACAACTCTTTAAATACACATTCCGCTTCGTCTACACCCCTTAAGCATGTGTCACACATCACTCACAGAGCAGGGGAGGTCCTATCACGTCACATCCCAATGCCTCATTAACGCCTACTGCAACAGCAGTGTTACAGCAACAACCCTGTAGCAGGCAGAAACCACTCCACCTCTGGAAAGGGAAGAAATAGAACCTGCAAGTATTTACACTTTATCTTTTATTTATTTTGGTGTTCTGGCAGCAGCTCATTTTCTCCTAAATGGGGATTGCAGTCTTAGAAGAACTAACCTCCTACAAATCCAGTATGAAAACAAGTGAACCGGAAATGTAACTTGCTTTTAAGGAATTTCAGAAAATGTTAGTCTAAACAGTCAGAGAAAAAACATCAGCCTTTCATTTGAAAATGTGCTGGAAGTGTCTGAGGTGCAATATCTGAGCAATAAATGGGACTCTTTATCTGTTTTGATGCATCATCTTTGAAATACTTCAGATGGAAAACATGAGAAGAAAATGCAAGATGGAAAGCAGCTGCATTCTTTAAAGCCTCTTAGCTGA
The DNA here is from genome assembly GCA_013399175.1 of Odontophorus gujanensis. Lineage (NCBI taxonomy): Eukaryota > Metazoa > Chordata > Aves > Galliformes > Odontophoridae > Odontophorus > Odontophorus gujanensis. The sequence goes on along the minus strand of VXAB01004348.1, from coordinate 21,567 downwards.
GGGCATAGGATACTTCAGATATCTAACTGAAAATTAAAACTCATTTATTTGGAGATATCTACAAGGTCCAAATATGCAAATAATCATAGGAACAGTAATGAAACGAACAACAAAAATGTATATTTATTATGAAATAGCCTTGCAAGATTCAGTCTCTGGCACACTTTGAGCTAAGATAAATGTGTAACCAAAGTTACAGCAAATGACTCACTGGTTATGACAACAACAACAACAAAGACTACTAAGCTGGTTAAGAGCTCTACTGTGTATCAGATATAACTCACTTGCCACCCTACTCATGTTTTCTATTTGATTATGACAACATGCAGAGAGGTAAACAAAATAAATTTGGTAGGCATCAATACCTCTGCGCATTAACATAATGCAATGGAAAATGTCAGACTTTAGTCACTGAACATAGTTGCTACTGCTGTCTATTCCACTATTCTGATAGATAGAGATATGCAATGTGACAAAAAGAAGGGGAGGGTGGAACAGCCAGAAATACACATATAATGCAGGCAACTTCTAGCTACATGGCTGGTTCCTGCTCTTGTTTTTTATGACAATGGGACTTCCTATGTAGAATATAATCTGTTAATAAGGGATAGGATCCACCCGTCTAGAAGAAGCAGGGCAACCTTCACCAGCAGGCTAGCTAACTTTGTGAGGTGGGCACTAAACTGAAGGACTTGGGTGTAGGGTCCAAAACGGCAATACTCACATTGCAGCCAACTGGGAAATAAGTCAGGACCACCAGCACAGTGACAACCATTCTTTAGCTGCCTCCCATGACAGGAACCAGAAGCCCTACTGCCTCAAGAGTGAGTATATCCATGGGGGATCTTCTTGCATCACTCTAGGGAAACCTTCTATGTCATGCCTGTATGAAGATGAAACTAGTACAGGGAACAAACAGGAAGTTCTAGGGATGTATGAGCAGTTGCAGGAGTACAATTTTATTGAAATGATGGTGGGACTTGCATGATTGTAATGCTATCATGAATAGTTATGTATTTATTTTGAAAGATAGGCCAACAAGATCTCTCTTCATGAGAGTGAGCAACTGGAATATACTGAGATCTGCCTAGAGATGAATGATGAACAAATTGAGAGCTTATGAGAACTACAGGAAAGATTAATATGGGTTACATCATTGTGGGGGCTTACTATAAGCCATCTGGTCAGGAGGAGGAAGTTAATGAGGTTTTTGACACATGGCTGAAAGCAGCCTCATGATCTCAGGAACTCGTTCTCACTGGAGTCTTTGATCACCCTGAAATCTGCTGGAAAAGCAAAACAACCAGGCACATACAGTTCATGAAGTTCCTGTAGAGCCTGAAGATAACTTTCTAATTCAGATACTAGACAAACCAAGAAAAAGATATGTTTATGGACTTTGTTTTTACAAACAAGAAAGGACTAGTTGGGAGTGTGAAGGCTGGGACAGACCTTGGATGCAGCATCCATGAAAGAGTGAACTTTGGGATTCTTGGTGGAAGAAACAGGGCAATAAATAGGATTGGAACCCTGGACTTCAGGAGAGCAAACCTTGATGTCTTCAAGGACCTATTTGGTGATATCCCCTGGATTAGAGCAGTGGAAGCTAAGAAGGGGGGGCGGGGGGGTTGAAATGGAATCCGTTAATATTCAAATACCAATTCCTCCAAGCTCAAGGTTGATGAATCCCTATAAGTAAGAAATCCAGCAGAGGTCACAGGAGATCTCTGTGTATACAAGGACACCCTTGGAAAAACTCAAATGGAAGAAGAAAATTTTAAAAACGTGGAAAAAGGATCTAGCCACTTGAAGTGAATATAGTAACACTGTCAGGGCACAACAAGATGCAATGGGGAGGACTAAGACCCACTTGAAATAAATTCTGGTGAGGGAGAACAAGAATTAGGGTTTTTTTAAGTGTGTCAATAGCAAAAGGAAGACTATGGAAAATGTGGGCCCACAGATAATGGAGGATACAGAGGAGATGAAGTTGCTGAATGCCTTCTTTCTTTCAGTTTTTACTACTAAGATTGGCACCAGGAATCCAAACCCTAGAGGTAAGGGAGAATCTGGAGAAAGAAGGAAAGATAGAAAGACTTCCCCTTGGTCAAGAAGGAGCTGGTAAGTGACTGCCTAGACAAACAACACAAGAAAATAGATGGGCTCTGATGGGATGCACACACAAAGGCTGAGGGAGCTGCAGAAGTGATTCCTGAACCACTTTCTGTCATCTCTGAAAGATGATAGAACAGGAGAGATGCCTGAAGACTGGAAAAAAAGCCAACGTCATACTAATTTTCAAAAAGGTCAAGATGGACAATGATTCAAGAAATTACAGTACAATCAGTTTCACCTCTGTACCTCAAAAGGTTATGCAACAGCTTATTCTCAATGTCATTTCCAAGAAGTGGAAGAAAAGCAGGTTACCAGAAGTAGTAAACCTGGATTCACCAAGGGGAAATCATACTTGACCAATGATGATGATGTCTCGGTTGCCTGGGTAGATGAAGGGAGATCAGTGATTGTTAAGCAAGACATTTGACACTGCTTCCCATAACATCCTCGTAGTTAAGCTTAGGAAGTGTTGAATTGATGAGTGGACAATGATGTTGATTGAGAATTGGTTGACTGGCAGAGTTCAGTGGACTATGTTCAGCAGCGCAGAGTTCACTTGGAGGCCTGAAGCATGCGATGATTCCCAGCCTGGATCCAGAGGGTCTGGTCTTGCTCAGCATGCCCTTCAACCACCTGGAAGAAGGGATGAAGTCCACCCTCAGGAAGTTTATTGGTGATTTAAAATAGAGAAGAGTGGCTGATACACCAGAGAACTATACTGCCATGCAGCAAGACTTGGATAGTCTGGGGAGCTGGGTGGAGAGGAATCTTTTGAATTTCCACAGGTCTGAGTGTAGGGTACTTGGAACACTGAAAACTGCAAAATTAGTCAGTAATGCATGAGTATTCTGGATATTTCTTCCACAGTGAACATGTTAGCTTAGTAAACTATTTTACAAAATAATGCAATGTCAAGCTTAATAATTAAATATGAAAAACTTGCATTTCTGCTTGATAACAGAAACAAATCTTCACAGGCACACACATGTAGGTGGGTTGAAATATCATTATCAGTAATCATTCTGTTTTACTCTTGTAGTGGCACAAAAGAATGTCACATGCAATACGGGCAGATTTCAATTTGTACGAGACTGTTGTCAATGCAAGAGGCAAAGTTAGCACTGCACTGTGCCCTCTCCTCCACAGCATTCTTTTGTCACCTAAGCAGTCTGTACTGTGCTCAAGCTTCATGTAATCAGCTCATGAAAAACAATGGTAAAATTAACATAATAATGTTAAAAGTTTAAGTTCTTGGGGGCTACATTACTAGTTGTTCACTGCCTAATACTATGGGCTGTGGATTGGATATGCCTGGACTATATGATCTCAAGAGGTCCCTTCCATCCCCTATGATTCTGTGATTCTGAGAAATGCAGAATACTATAGTAGTCCTATTATATTTTCCACAAACTACATGAAAATGGGAAATTGAACTGAACAATACTGTTAGATTGGCAGAACAGTACCGGACATTTATTGAGGATACTTTTCTTTTTCTCACACAACAGTATACAAAAAAAAAAAAAGCGATACACATCTTCATCAGTATAGCAGATGGGAGATGTCTCCCTTCTCCTTGAAACTGCTGGTTGGCCTACTTGTGCATGCAGTTGCCTTCAAGATTACAAATACGAAAATGAAAAGAAAATGAAAAGGGCAAACTGGAGAAACACTCCAAATCAGCTGAGTAGGTGGGCCATGAGCAATTCCAGTTTATCAAAGCTGATCTTCTTTCCTCCCTTTTCACAGCCCTCATCCATCTGTTTTATCAGTGAAATCAGCCTTCCCCCACATCTTGTTCTGCTTCCCACCTTCCCCACACCTGCAGCTACACCCAGCCCCGTCTGCATTTTCAATTGTTAACCACTCTCCCGCTCCTGTGTTCCCAGCTGATCTAATATCTTCAGTATTCTTTCAGTATCCTTAAGGACTGAAGAAATCTGCCTCTCAACCTTGTGGCTGGGGACAGGTCTTTGTTGTTCATGTTGGTTGGCCAGGATCCCATGCAGCACTGACAAGAGCACAACCTGCAAGTCATAACCTTACAGAAGGGTGGGTAGTCCACTGCTATAGGTGGTGCAAAGGCTGATGGACAGAGATACAAAAGGACCTGCCAGGTTGAACAAACAACCAGTGCCAAAAATAATGCTACCTTTGCTTTCATTTTGTAAAAACGGGCATATATATTTATTTTCCTGGGGATCTGAGGTGCCTTTTATAGCAAATGGAGGAAAAGGTGGTGGACTATATATCAGTCTGAGCAATGGTAAATTAACCTATTTTATTGACAATGAGGACAGATAAGAAAATCTCCAAAATAATAGATACCAGCAGGAAGAGTTATAAAGCAGTTTCTGATGCTGGCTATTACCCAAATCATAATCCTAGACTTCAGCCCCCTCAGAACAGAACTCAGCACATCACGTTTTGAAGCTTGAACTGCAATTATCTCACACCTCTAAATCTGGCAGAGAATAGCCATCTCTCAGTAAAAATAAAGCCAACAGAAAGCTGTTTAACTGAATTCTTGGGACAATGAGGTGTGAACAGGTGTGATGATGTGTTAAACAGCATGTGGCAAAAATGCCTATGCTTGCTAATGAGATGACAGTTGCTTGTTATGCAAACTGTCCTAGCAAAATCATCTTTGCCTAGTACTTATGCCCTTGGGCTCACATCCAATCAACTTGAGAGCTGCAACATGTCATTCAAAATGACATTCATCAGTATAGACAACTATATGAGATCTGTATGCATAGAAAACCCCAGCACACACTACCATTAAGGTAAATGAGAATCCTCATCAGTGAAGGAGAGTGCCTAGAGTGAAGAAGAGTGGTGGAGCCCTCTTCTCTGGAGACATTCAAGACCCACCTGGACGCCTACCTGTGCAACTTGGTCTAGGGAGTCTCTTTCAACAGGGTAGTTGGACTAAGATGATCCCTGGAGGTCCCTTCCAACCCCCACAGTTCTGTGATTCTGTGAAAGCTTGGAAAATGCAAGCTCCCTAGCCAAAAAACAGCAACTGCTCATGAGAACTGTGAGTTCCTCTAGTGGGAAATAAAGACTAATTAAAAAGAAATCACAGTTCAGTTTGTTTCTGTAATTTGAAGTGATAGTGATGCTAATATATTTACATATTAAATTGTGATAAGGTAAAAGAGAAATGGAATAATATGGGCTTTGCCTGCAGTCTTTCTCCCAGAACATAGCCTTCTTGTTTAGTTTAGATATCACAGGGAAAAAGAAAAGGAGGCTGGGAAGAAAGAATAATCATTATATATTTATTCCTCCCATTTTTGGATTTGAGTTTTTTTCTTTTGAGAATATTAGACCTTTTGCATTTTCAATAAATAAGAGAGAAATTAAAATCTGTTACCAATATATATATTAACATAACAACAAATGAAACCAATCAAATTGATAAAGGAGGATGATGCATTAACCTCTAGAAAACCAAAGTTCAGGATGAAGCCTGATGGAGTATTTCTCTGATCAAGTAATTTAAGCTTAGAAAATGATTTCATTTTGATAATTATAAACACAAAAAAATTTAAATCTCTTTATACTCTTTCTAAATTCTCTTACTGTGAATCAACACACAGAACTGATATTGTTTTGCAAAGTGTAAGCTACATTACACTCATTTTTTAGACTCACTTTTTATCAGTTTTTTTTACCTCGATATTTACATCATCTTGAGGTAAGAAGAGGAATGAAGAGAAATCATTTACTTAGATTATTGCATAGTATCACAGGAAGGCAGCACACGTGAAATCTGGATATTTCAGGAAAAATTGTTTTCTGACAAAACACTCACAGGAAATGTATCATCCACAGCATGAGTAGAAGGCAATTTATATTCAAGTGTTAATGACAATAATATGCAAATGTATGATGTTCGCTAATTTGAAAAGATCAAATAAAACAGTATGCAAAGATATTTTTCTCCTGTCTGAGCCTTTCAAAAATCCTCTAGCTCTTCTTAAAACAATTTTTTATTATTTCAGCGAATGTCTATGAATAATATTCATGGCCTGTAAAAATATCATCATATATAAATAATAAATATTATGGAAAACCATATTTCCTGTGCTTTTTTAGAAGTTCTAACACAGACACTGGAACCATGTAGTTTGCTTTGTATTATGCTCATTGCTTTCTGTGACAGCTCTTGTTTTCTAAATTGTAGGGATAAAACATCACACAGAATTGGTATTATTTACCATAGGCATATAACTATAGTTACTTTTAAAGGGAGGAAAACATTTGAACACACGCACACACTGAGAACTACATATAATCCTATCTTTCTCAAATTGATCTATTTGTGTGTTCTGACACAAAATAATTATTAAAAAACATCATTATAGAATAAGGAAAGCTTTCTTTTTCTGTGCTGTTTTAGCAAATGTCAGTTGAACAATTGTCTTCTACAACTAAAAAAAAAAATACTGTTTAAAATGTCTGTCATTGAAATAAATGACTTTTATTGGTTAAAATGCATGGAGAGTTATGGCCTTAAAGATCATCTTGTTCCAACCGCCTTACCATGCATAGGCTAGGACACTCCCTCTAGTCAGACTGCTAACAGCCTCAACCAGCCTGGCCTTGAACACCTCCAGGGAGGGGACATCCACAGACTTTCTGGGCAACCTGTTTTAGTGTCTCACTACCCTCACAGTGAAGAGCTTCTTCCTTATATCTAGTCTGAATCTGCTCTTTTCCAGTTAATAGACATTATACCCTGTCATGTTTCAGCCTGGTTTGGTTACAAGGAGGCTAAGGGACCCACAGATTCATGCTTTGGGAAGGGGTGGGGAAGGAAAAGCTAGGCAGTGGACAAAGAAACACAGTGGTAACGGGTTATGGGAAAAAAAAAACCAAAAAACACAGTTTACTAAATACAGTTGCAGAATGCGAAATAACACAATATAATACTATATGATTGGAACTGAAGCTAATAAATCAGGTAAAATGAGAGTTTCCAAAACAGAAGTCCATACTTTAACGCTGTAGAAGTCGGCCCCCAGATCTGGACTCAGTACTCCAGGTTGTGACTTACAAGAGCAGAGGGACAGAATCAACTCAGTAGACCTGCTGGCTATACTTGATGCAGCGCAGGATGTGTTTGGCTTTCTGGGCTGCAAGCACACATTGCTGACTAATGTTGAGTTTCTTATCCACAGATACCACCAAATCCTTCTCCTTGGGAGTACACTCATGACATTCTCCACCTAGCCTTTATTTGTGCTCATGTTTCCTCAGATCCAGGCACAGGGCCTTGCACTTGGCTTTGTTGCACTTCATCAGGATGGCATGAGCTCACTTCTCAAGCCAATCCAGGTCTCCCTGGATGTCATCCCTTCCTTCTAGCATGTTATCTGCACTGTGCATGTAATCTGCAAACTTGCTGAGGGTGCATTCAATTCCATTGTTCCACGTCCATGGACAAAGATGTTAAATAGTATTGATCCCTGAGGAATCCCTTCATTACCAGTCTCCATTCGGACACTGAGCTCTCAGAGACTGCAACTCTCAGAGTGCAGCCATCCAGCCCGTTTTTTATCCAGCATGTAGTTTGTCAGCCAAACTCATTATCATCCAATTTAGGGACCACAATGTTGTGTGGGAAAATGTGAAATGTTTTGCAAAAATCCGGATGGATAAACTTAGTTGCTCTTCATTTATCCACTGATGCTATAACTCTATCATAAAAGGCCACTAGGTTTGTCAGGCATTACTTGCCCTTTGTGAAGACATGTTGGTTACCACCAATCACCTCATCATTATGATTCTATCTGTTTATAGAGAGCCTCACTCACTTGGTCTTCCTGGCCAGGTGACCTATAGCACATCCCAACTGTGATGTCTCCTTCCCCAACCTTTTCTTTAATCCCGATCTCTGGTAGCTTCTCTCCCATTCCCAAGAGGATCTCCATGGACTCCAAATGGTCACTGATATAGAGAGCAACACTTTCCCCTTTTCCCTGCCTGTCTTTCCTAGAGAGTATATACTCATCTATTCCTATTCTCCAATCATGAGAGCCAATCTGTCATGTCTCAGTGATGTCAATGACATCAGCACCCCATAGGCATTTGCACGCCTGCAAGCCTTCTTGCCTGTATCTGCGCTTCTTGCTTTAGCGTACAAGCATTTAAGTTGGGCCCCAATTAGGCTGATTTACCATTTGTAGTTTCCTTGTCCCTCACTTCAGGTCCACTTTTCCTGTCCTGTGATCCAGTGATCCAGGCCTAGAGCATCCGTTACTGTCATTGGCCTCAAAGTGGGAGAGACTGAGGATCTCCTCTTCCAGCAACTCTAGCCTACAGTACTCCTGACTAATTGGAAAGCTTGTTGCCATATATGTTCTTCTCCTTCCCTGAAAGTTTGGTCCCTTCAGTTCCTAGATCAGATTTCTCAATAGTCCTATGGTGTAAGTAGCTGAAGTGTTGCACATGACACTACTCGCTTAATTATTTATTGATTTTCTCAATTTGATCAACCTTTCTCCTCCCTGTCCCTTTAAGTGTGAGGATGATGAAAAGACTACCTGCACTCCAGAGTTCTCCACTGCTGCTGCCAGTGCCTTGTAGTCCCTCTTGATAGTCTTCAGTTGCTCACAGCTGTGTCACCAGTGCGTAAATGAGGCAACAGCAATGGTTACTTAATACAATATCATATTCCAATATTGCTAATGTGCACAAGTCCTTCAAATATAGAATATTGGCACATATGAAATTTATGGTAAATTTAAGGCAAGGATAAATCTGGACAAAGTTCACGTTGCTTATCTGAGGCCAGGGAAATCAATATTGCTCATAATGACTCTGTGACACAGACACTTAAATAAACTTTATGAATTAGAAAATGCACATTCATATTTATCTTTTGTTGTTGATTTTCTTTTAAACAGACACATTCTATGAAATCTAAAGCATCTAAGAGAAATTAAGGAGATATTTTAAATCTTTCCAGTGGATATATGTACATGTGGAAAGTAGATCAGCAATTTTTTTCAATTTCAATATACTTCAAATTCCCCATTATTTCTGCATTTCCCACAAAATAACAGAAGAAATACAGGTCTGAACAAAGCACAGATTTAAGCCCCAAACCACAATAAGTAGAGAGCCTATAAATTGCTGGAAATTGAATATTCTCCTTTCCTTTATGTTGCATTCTGTCCTATCTTATTGAAGAGTAAGACAAAAATAGAGAATGAGAGAAAAAATAATACTAGGTGTGAAGGAATGCAGCTAGTAAATTGGAAGGCTACCTAGCAATAATGAATCCTATATTCATGTTCAGGGAACATTTAGACGTTGTGCTGAGGGACATGGTTTTGTGAAAACTGTTGCTGGTAGGTGAATGGTTGGACTGGAGGTCTTTTTCAACCTTGATGATTCTGTGATTCTGTATTCTGTACACAAAGTTTTAAAACATACTTCTGTTGAGGCACTTCATGACCTTCTATCTTCATGAGAGCTTTAGGTCTGCTGTAGTTAATGCAACAAAAATATATACCAGAAATTTTCCTTATGATCTGTCAGTATGGAATGATGTTCTGGAAAACTGGAATATTTCAGGAGAAAAAAAAGTGGATTTAATATCTTCCAGTGGTATGCAAAACTGTACAAGAATGGAAGTTGTTACAAATACTCTGAAACTCCGAGTTCCATTCAATCTCAAAATTTATATACAATATGGAAGTTAAATAATATGAGAAATATCTTTTGCACACACTGAAACATCAGAAAGACTATACATCAGTCCCACATCTGTAAGAAACATCAGAAAGATCAAAAACTGGTGCTGTGGGCAATATGTTTAATTCAAACCATATACTCTCTGAGAGCCTCCATAAGTTCAAGACTGAGAAACTATTTCACTTCAAAATGATCCTTAAANAAATCATAAAACCATGACATAAGGTCACCTGAAATCCTCAAGTTTAAGGAAAAACAAACACCTTAGTAGTTCCTTCATTTCCATATCATTCTGGAAGTCTATGGTAAATAAGTTCCTTTCTATTGTTTTTTATTTATTTATTTTTGTTATTTTTAATGGTTATTTGTTGTTTCCGTTTAGAATTCAGTGTCCTTAAGGGTCAGATTGTTCATCTACAATGGATTCATGTGGTTGCTGTATATGTTTGCATTAATATGAGCAACAATATCTCATTCTACTGCAGTAAAAAAAAAAATCATAAAACAGGTAGAAACTTTTCAGACAAGAGTAACATTATTTCAATTTCTTGCTTACTCTGGCAAATGCATTAAAATCATATGACAGGATTACATTTAGAGGCAGAGGAACTTTTAACTCCATGTACTGAAAATCTATTTTTCATGCATGCAATCTATTCCCCTGACTAAGAATAATAATTTAGGAAGTCGGAGTAGAGAATATGTGTACATCATTCCTTCTGCCAAAAGAACTCCGGTAAATCTTTGTTCTTTTGACCTGAAACTCTTGACTCAATCCAGAGAAGTCTATAAAAGGTTAATAGGTTAGACACATACTGTAAAACTCACATCTGCTTTTATGCAGTATTTTATGTTTTGCCTCAGGTTTCTTAAAAGTATCTTTAAGTACACTGCACTATATAGTATCAAATTTATAATGCAAGGTCATGCAATTAAATTGTACTAAAGTGGATTCTAACAGTTTTTGCAATTTGTTTCACTGAAAAGAAACTTACACTCAAGTACCTTCTGGTAATGTGACTTGATTTCCATATTTTGAGTTTTGTGCTGTCCTGAAAATGATATTCATTATTTTTTTTGCAGTCTGTTCACAATTGGTAGGCATTATTATCTTTCTTAACTATCTTTTAATTATACTTCCTTTTGATAATTTACACGGGAGGCTTGGAGGTTCAGACTTGCCAGGTTGATTTTCTTTGCTTTGCTTTGCTTTGGTTTTATTCAAAGCTCTTGCTTTGATGCTTTGTTTGTTTGTTTTCTTTTTTTCTGAGAGCACACTCATCAGGAAGCAAAAGAATAATGTCATTCATCAATGATCAAATAGAAGAATGTCATTTTTATTCACATTTATTAGAGGTATCAAATAATGGATGTTTTGAGAAATATCTGTGCTCATGTCACAAAAACTCACTGACAAATCCTGCTACTTTCACAAAGAATACATGATAAAAGTTTGGCACCAGGAAGTTAGACCCTCTCAGATACATAAGTCAGAGCATAAAGGGGAGGGGAGGGGAGGAAAAAAAAGACGTATATTTTAATTTTACTGGGGTAAACAATATGATTTATGAACAACGCTTTCCATTTGAGGTAAGAATATATCTATCTACAGGCTCAGGGAGAATTGGCTAAAAAACTGCCTGATGGAAAGGGACCTTGGTGTACTGATGGACTGTTGGCTGAATATGAGCCAGCAGTATGCCCAGGTGGCAAAGAAGGCCAATGGCATCCTGGCTTGTATCAGGAAAAGTGTGGTGAGCAAGACTAGAAAAGTAATCCTCCCCGTGTACTCAGCACTGGTAAGGCTCCATCTTGAGTACTGTGTTCAGTTTTGGGTACCTCAATACAGAAAGGACATTGAGGTACCAGAGCAGGTCCAAAGAAAGCCAGCCAGGCTGGGGGAGGGCTTGGAGCCCTTCCTATGAGGAGAGACTGAAGGAATTAGGGAAGAGGAGATTGAGGGGAGACCTTATTCAAGTACCTAAAAGCTGATTGCAGTGAGAGTGGAGCTGGTCTCTTCTCACTGCTGACAGGTGACAGGACAAAGGGAAATGTCCTTAAGTTGTGTCAGGGGAGGTTTAGTTTAGATGTAAGGAAAAACCATTTTACAGAAAGGGTTGTTAAGCACTGGAAGGTGTCTCCCCAGGGAGTCATCATTGAGTCATCATCTCTGAATGTATTTTAAATCCTTTTGGATGTAGTACTCAGGGACATGATTTAGTGGTGGGTTGATAGAATTAGGGTAGTATGGTTTGGTTGTGGTTGGACTTGATGATCTTGAAGTCTTTTCCAACTGTAGCAATTCTATGATTCTATGATTCTACAAATATGTGGAAAATCTTTCGGAAGGGAAATCTTACTTGTCAAGATTCGTATAGCTTCCAGCATGATCTGTTCCTTGATTTTCCCTGGCTGACAGGTCAGATGTTCTCAGGGTCATTCTTTCTACCCTTATTAAAAATGGGAGTTGCCCTGTCTGTTTTAATGTCACCAAGGACTTCACCTGACAAACATGGCTTTACAAATATCATTGAGATTTCTTGGTGATTACATCAGGCAATTCCTTTAGGACTGTAGCATGCATCTTGCTGCGACCTACACGCATTCAGGTTCCTCAGACCCATCAACTTAAGGGCTGTGTGAAAAGCAGTTGCCAGTGAAGGCTGAGGCAAAAATGATTTTGAGTACCTTAGCCTTTTCTTTGTCTGTTGCTACTAGCATGCCTGTGTCTTTCACTAGGGAGAGTACAACTTTCTAGACTTTCTTTTTCTCATTTACACACCTATAGAAGCTTTTCTTCTTTTTGTTTTAACCCTTGCCAAGTTCAGTTCCAGTTGGAACCGAAATGAACTGATCAGCTTTCCTGATCCCATCCCTATACAGCTCAAGAGCATCCCTATGCTTCTCCCACCTTCCCTGTCTCTGCTTCCACTGTCCATGTCTTTTCCTCTTGTTCTCACTTTAACCAGCAGATACCAGTTCAGCTATGCATCCTAAACAATAGGATTTGTAAAGTCTTCTAAAATTAATGTTAAATCTTAAAAATGAAAGGATGGAACTTGAAACTGTGGTTCTTCTTTCCTTCTACTACCTGTAACAAACTTATGGCAATTTCTCTAAATTAGTCACTTGTTTCAACCATGAACATGCACAGCATCATTGTCACAGTTCTTTTCACAGCTCTCTCTACTTATGTTACTTCATTAGTCTTAAATGTCTGGTCAGAAAGAGCATGGAAAGGAGGTAGAATTTCATCAGGCAAGGTACAACTCTCTGACAATGACTCTTCACATCTTTATATCTCCCTTCTGCTCTTTTACATTTCTTTATTTCTTGTGTGTGTCAGACCTACAGCAGAAAATACTGAGCAAAATAATCTTTGTGCATGTGTTTTTAGGGGTATTGTATGTAAAACATTCCAAAGAGGTAGTGTAGATATAGGTTAGTTGTGCCATCCTCCTGTGAGGTTATTGTGTATGGAGCACTCCCTCTTACTTAAATCAAGACTTCCCAGGTGTTTATCTTCTTGTGAGTTTCTACTCAAATTCTCCATACCACTAATCAGTCCCAAGTTTAGTATCCAAGTTTTTGGCTGCCCAGAAAGAAATTCTTCAACTGCATTTCAAGAAAGTTATTGCTAATAAGAAAGCTAAAGGAAAGATGACTCTCATTTTAATATATGAAATTTCTTGTAGTGTCCACATCATTTAACAGGAAGATCTTCAGTCTCCTTTTTCTTTACAGAAGTTAGCTTTCTTTTCTGCCCATGAAACACCCTCTGATATTTTCCCGAAAATATGCCATGCTTATCCATGTTAGAAGTATCTGAAAGAATGAGATTTATTTGTGTTCAGCAACATCTTAGAACTTACCAGGAAACATTGAACACTATTTTCATGGTGTTTTCTACAATAAATATGGCAAACATAAACCTGTTTTTCTATTCTGGTCTGGATAAACCTTAGCTCAGTTGCCTCTTATTTTGTCATTTCCTATCCTTTAGAAGCCTTGGAACAGCTTAATTAATTTAGCACATAATTATTTATTGTCGTAATATTTCATATGTTAATACAAATGTAAATTAATAACAGTGTTGTCTCAATTGCAGTTCAGATATATAATAAATATAAAAATGGTTAAAAGAATCTAAATCAGATTAACCATTTAAATGAATGAGGAAGGCACATATTACACAAAGAAAAGATTTTAGTTGATATATCCATTAACATATTATACTCTCCATCATGATTTATGTATTAAGTCTGCCTGAGCACATAAAAATAATGGAATGTAATGAAGATGTTAGAGTCAAAATATCCATGAATAAATTATTTGTGACAACTATAAACTAATATGAAATGTACATAGTATGTAAGACTCTTCCAATGCAGAACAATAATTTGATGTAGCTGTTGAGAGTAAGAAAGATGACATAGTACTGATACCAGAAGCAAAGTATAACTGGCTGAGCATGATGGCCTCAAAGACAAATCTGCACTTTCCCATTTTCAGCTATTTGCTGCCATCAGAGAATTAAGCACAGAAACACAAGAGAGATTCAGAAAGCCAGTGAATGAGTACAGAGATGCTGTGTAGGCACAGGAAAAGCCTTCTGGCTAAATAACAACACTACATCATGTCAGTTCTTTCTGACCAAGAATGTAGAAATCAATGTCAGAATTCAGCTGCAATTTATTCAGGGCAGGGAACCAAAACAACTGCTGAGGTGTTTGAGCACAGCTTCCAGGGAGTAAGAAAGCTTTCAAAATACAGTCTGAAAAAAGCATGAAGAACCCAATTACCTGTCAGCACCTGCCCGGCAGAGTGCTCACTTTGCCTGAAGGCAAAGGAGAAGAGAGGTCCTGAGTCAGCTTATTGCTCTGGGAGTCCTAGAGCATGATGTGTGCTGATATGCTCAGCCAAAATAATTTTTTGAAAAACAACAAAATGGCAGAACATTCTGCCTTCTCAAGGAAGACTTGCTGTAAGAATATAACTAGTACCAAACATTTATTTATTCCAGATACAGCAAGTATAGTGCTAGTGCAGCAGTGAAGTCAACCACACTCATTCAGTCTTTTCAGGCTACTGGTCAGATGGAGCCTGGCGCTTGAAGTATTTCAAAAGAATACACTGTGCTTATAGAAGGTTGTTGAACCTAAAGTAATATGAAGACTTACCTGGATATGTTTTGATTTGTGGGGAGGAAGATAACTCTACAGTAGTGGTGAATAGAGACTCCATGCAGTTGTGGAAAGAGCTACTGAATAAGCAATAAGAAATAGCAAACCTAAAAAAGAGTGAAACAGGACTTTAGTTAGAAATAAATAACTGTTGAAGCAGTTCACTGCTGACTAATCTGTGCAGTATATGAGTACAAAGTTTCCAATTTAAAGAGAAGGACACAGGTATAAATACATATATGCAATTGTTAGATTATCTGCAAATGCAGATAGAATATAAAATGCTAACAGGGAACTAATACACATATCTTTAAAGGATGCGGTACTTTTTGAACTTTTGATATATAGGTTATCTTATAAAGAGGTTCTGTATATTAAGGCCACATGCCTCTGTTAGCCGAAAAGAAATTACAAAAAAAAACAAGAATTAATGGAAATTGTGATTTCCTTTGGTCAGAGAGTCTACCAAAGGGATGCAGTTTTGATGTGCACATCAAGAACTAACCATAGGACAAAATCAAAGTGGTTGAAGTAACCGGAGCTCATAAAAACCAGATGAAAGTTAAAGACAGACTGACTATAGATGGAAAAAAAATAATCAGTACTTTCTTTTACAATTACCATAATTAATTTCTCTCTCACCTCTTATTTATGTAGAAGCTGTCTTCCAGAGCTATAAACAACTCTTCGTATCCGAATATCTGACCCTTAAGGGCCACCCTTAGTCTTAGTTGCCTGACCTCACTTTTTAGTTACTTAGCAGCTTAATATCTGTAAGAATTTCAACATCAAAATATTTTGCATTCTTCTCGAATTTTTAAAATTTATTATTTATATATTTACATATTACACTTAGACTATTGACATATTGCATTATTCACATTGTTCTATTTTTCATTTATTTGTTGTACACCATAATTAATTGTACAGTAACACCGGTATAAAATCACTTATTTGGAGTATTTTCTTTGCACCAGAGCTAACTCCTTGAACTCTCTTGACTTGCAGGTACTGCTAGGGGGATTGGCTTATGACTTAACCAGAGAAAGGAGGGAGACTATAGTCACAAGTATGATTTTGTTTATAAAATATCCAATATGTCTACATACATTCCCCAGTAAATGAAATAAATCTGACTGTTTGTCTGACATTTGAGAAGAACTTAGAAAAGACAAAGCACTGGTCTTAAGCTCTCTGGAGCTATAAAACACGTGTGTCTATTTCAAACAATGAAGTCTTGAGTGCTTCTACTCTAGAGAATAATCTGCTTATCTTTCTCATTCCAAATCTACTCATTTGCTCAGATAAATAAAATCAAAAGTATCAGTTCCACACTGCAACTACTAAAACCTAGGTGAAAGTGAATGGGATTGGATTCTTACTGGATTCTTATTAGATTCTTATTGAATCAGTTTTATCACGCATTGCTGTAAAACATTAATATTCACTCTCTTTTTTTTCTTTTCTTTCTTTTTCAGTATTTGTTATTTAAATACAAAGTGAAATTATGGTTCTTATTCCAAATCATACTGACTATGCAATATACCCCAAGAAGCCTGTTGAAATGGGAAAAAGTATAAAAGTGTAAGGAATAGCAAGAACTGAGAAAAAAAATCCATCTTGTCAGGTTCAGAAGAAGAAATAAAACCATGACAGTGCAAAGTAATGATTGCTAGTCAATATTTTCTGTTGATCCCTTGATTTGGAGAAAATTGTTTATTACCCATGCAACACATGTGAGTCAGAGACATGCAGAGTGAGGTAGTGTCATATACATAAAATCATACATCTTCTTTGGATCTCTTGATATTTTTCCTCTGCAATTTACCTGCTGTAAGCAGAAAAGTGAATATAACTTATATATACATACATAGTTTGTTCATATTTTTTGCACTGAAATGAATAAAACAGTGTACCATACCTTTATTCTTCACATACATGATGTATAATACAAAAAATAGTCTGCAGCACATAGAATCCTTTCAATGGGACAAATCTGTCAGTTAGATTAGATTAGAAAAATCTGTCAATGATTAACATGATAAATCCTTTATGTGATCAGATGTGTATGAGATAAGAATTTCCTTTGTACTATTTATAAGGGTAAAATAAACTGCTGGTAAAAGAAGGTAATTTCTCAACAATGGCCTGGTCATTGCAAAAAAAAAAGTTAATGAATCTGCAAGTTCATCTTTTTCTTATAATTGTCTAGAAGTGAGAAAGGTTGATGAAACTTATTCCTTTCTTATTAGGGAATACAGCTATGGGATATCCAATTAAATTTACTGTTATAAAAAAATATTTTGATATACATTTAAGTTAAAGCCTTCTTTGGGTAGTAATAAAAATTAAGGACATCATTAGTACACTTATTTACTGATAGTGATTCAGTGCTGTGACTATTGCAGTATAATAGGATATGTAATATAGCTAGAATGTCAGGATTATATCACAACATTGCTCTCATTTTCACTTCTGATCCAACAGTCCACTTTACATGAACATAAATTCAGTTAAAATTAACACAATTCTAAATTTTGTAAATAAATGTAACGTGATGTGATATCCTACTGCAGTATTTTATTTTTATGTAATGACAAAACAGTATAAAATAGTCAAACAACCAACTCCCCAAAGATCTTCAAGAAGCAATCTAATTTTTTTCAATTTAAATAATCTCCTTCTTTCATTGTTATTCACAAATCAAAAAGCAGTGTATGAAAGCAAAACTAAAAAAATATTGCTATACTGAAAATTTTAAGCAGTAGTAAGTTAGAAAGAAAATATCTAACAACTTTTACCCAAGAAGGGGAGGAAAGATTGGTATTCTTAATTTTTTTATTAGATCCAATATGTTATATACACATTGTGTTAGAATTGTCTTACTGAATATATCATGATGATACAGAAATCTATCCTGAGATAAACTTAGAAAATATAGCTAAAATTTCTAATAATAACTAAAATTACTGACTATTTCCAGCACAGAGTCACTGAGTGGTAGTGGTAATCTCCCCAGGAAGAAATCTAACAGTGATAATTTTCAGACTGGCAGTAGCAAAGTACTTGAGCTGGCTCAGTCCTACCAAATGAAAAGATAGTGTTTCCTAGCCCGGAATGAAAGAAAAGCATTTAAACATGATGAAAATTGAAAACTTTCAATAAAGATCAGCACAAATCAGTCGAGTGACTTCATATCTCTTATGACTGCCACAGAATTCATGACATGTTGACAAATGTGGCCCCAGAAATCTGGAAAAAGTGGAATTTTTAGAATACCAAAAAAAAAAAAGAAAAGAAAAGAAAGAGAGAGAGACACAAAGAGAGAAAAAATAACACTGAAATAAAAATGACATGAACTAAACTTCACTACTTCTTGAAAGGATGTATCTGCTAATCAGAACTTCTGCACTGTAGAAAAAAATTCTTTATTACAATTTTGAAGACTGTAAATGAGAGCATTTTTTCTCACAATGACACATTTCCACCACTTGCAAAATAATGAAGTAGTTTCCACTCTTCTTTGGGATGTAATATAATTTAAGTAGGATTTAGACAGATTTCTGTCCAAATGATTTCAATTGGTATTTCAGATTAATGTAATCATGAGATTTACATATATTTTGACTTATTCATGTTTCTAATGACAGGGGTTTTCCATATTCAATATATAAGCAGAACTCGCAGCAAAGCCATGAAAGATTTTCCTTCGTAAGTGTGGTAGAAAGAAGCCAAGTGCCAGACCAAAGCTGGAGTTTATCCACATATTGTATCTATTACTTAATTGAAGAATCACTAGATTGAAGTGTCCTGCTTTCAGATGAGACAGTGCAGTTTCACACTGATATTTGTTTATTGCTGAAACACGGGAACACACCTTGTGCCGGACTGAGTTGTTTGGTGTGGAAGATCTGCCATCATATTAGCATAGGATAGATAGCAGAGACAGGATAGAGCCAAGAAAAGCTGGCCTGAATTCAGCATGGGGTTATTCCATACTGCATGACATCATGCAAAAGGCCATACATTGTGGGAAGTGTGCTGGAGGCAGCCAATGCTTGGGGTTTGGCTGGACACTGATCAGCAAGTGGTGAGATGTTTCCTTGATTGACAGCAGGAAGTTGTATTGTAACCTGGGCATTGGCTGCTGGGTAGTGGGTAGTTGCGTTGTGGATGTATATGTATGTATGTAATATGTATATGTATCCCTCATTTCACTTTGGAAGGGGGGTGGAAGAGAGGTTGTGAGTGAACAGCTCAGTGGTGGCAAGCTGCCTGCCCACATAGCTTTGTCAGTACAGCAGGGTCATGGCATCGAGCCTCACATTGAACACTAAAATAGTTTTTGTGGTTTAACCCAGTAGGCAGCTCAGCACCACACAATTGTTTACTTATGAGGATGAGGAGGGAACTGGAAACAAAATAAAACATGTGGATTGAGATTAATACCATTTGCTAAGACAGGAAAGTAAAATGGAAATATAAATGCTATGATAATGATAACTATATATATATTCACAAAACAATTGCTCATCACACACCCACTGACATACCGCTAATGATACTTGCTGATCAGCCAACACCCAACCAATCTCCAGGCAGCAGCTGCCTCCATCCAACTGCCTACAGCTTTGTAGCTATGAGCTTGATGTCAAATGACAAGGAACAGCCCTGTGCCCAATTCAGGGCTATTGTCCTGGCTTCACTCTGCCTCTTGCTGACTTGCTCTAAAGGCAGTGGCTCTACTGTCAAGCAGCAGGTCCTGACCCATCACTCAGCAAGACTGAAGACATCAGTGTCCTGTTAATACAGTTTCAGCTGAAATGAGGGCAAGAAGAAAATGAGGACACTTTACACTCACTTTGTAAGAACTTAATGAAATGTGAAACTTAAAAATCGAACAATCACATTTTTCAAGACTGAAACCACTGGAAATTTGAATTCTACCTAATTCTATGCCTTTTCATAGCAAAAACTTTCCTAGAAGCAATCATTTTAGTACTCACAGCAAAGTAGCACAAAGTGTATGTGTATAGATAGGGGATTGTTAGAGACCTCTGGAGATCATCTACTCCAACCCCATCATCTAAATCAGATTCCTTATGATAGGTACAAAGTAAACTGTTCAGGTGGGTCTTAAGCAGACCAGGGTCTGTTCAGTCTTGAAAAAAGAAGATTCAAAGGGGATCTGATCCATGTCTCTAAATATCTAAGGGGCGGTAGGCAAAGGGTTGAGACTGGAGTCTTCTCAGCAGTGTATGGTGATAGGATGAGGGGAAATGGCCACAAACTGATGCATAGAAAGTTCTGCAAAATGTGCATGGGAACTTCTCACAGTGAGGGTCACGAAGCACTGGAACAGCTTGCCCAGAGAGGTTGAGGAGTCTCTGGAGATGTTCAAGATCTGCCCAGACACCTACCGGTGCAACCGGAGCTGCTTGGGCAGGGGGGTTGGACTCAGTGATCTCTAGAAGCCCCTTCCAACCCCTGCAATTGTGTGATTCTGTGATTCTGTGATATCCAGAGAAGGGTATTCACAACCACTCTGAGCAGCCCGTCACAGTGCTCCATCCACAATAAAAAAGTTCTTCCTCTTATCTGTATGGAAGCTCCTGTGTTGCATGTTTCTTCTACGCAAGAAAAATTTTTGCGATCTTTCTTCAGTTCTCAATCACTTTTACTACTTTAAAAGCACAATATTGCTAGTTACTGTTCTGTGTTTTTGTTATAGTTGTTCACTACTCGATTTTCAAACATGAACAAACATATTTAGAATTTAGGTTATTAACTTAAGCATAGTTAAAGTTGGAAGGGACCTTAAAGATCATCCAGTTCTAATCCTCTGCCATGCGCAAGGTTGCCACACACTAGATCAGGCTGCTCAGGGCACCATCTTTGAATGCCTTCAGGGATGGAGCATCCACAGCTTCACTGGACAACTTGTTTCAGTGCCTACTGCCCCCTAAGCAAAGAATTTTCAAACAATATCTAAACTAAATTTCTCCTCTTTTAGTTTAAAGCTATTGTACTATCACTGTCAGACCATGTAAAAAGTTTCTTTCCTTCCTGCTTATAAGCTCTCCTTAAGTACTAGGAAGCTGCAATGGTGTTTCCTCATAGCCTTCTCTTCTCAAGTCCAGACAAGTCCAGTTCACTCAACCTTTCGTCATTCCATAGATGGACCAGCCCATTTATCATTCTAGAGGCCTTTCTTTAGACCCAGTCCAACAGCTCCTCATCTTTTTGTGCTGAGAGTCCTAGTTTGGATACAGGAGTCCAGACGAGGCCTTACAAGGGCACAGTAGAAGGTGACAGTGACCTCCCTTTCCCTGCTGACCACCCATCTTTTGATGCAGACCAGGATTCAGTTGGCTTCCTGGGCTTCAAGCACATCATGCTATTTTGTGTCCAGCTTTTTGTATACCTTCAATTGCTTCTTTGCAGGGCTTCTCTCAATGAGATTTACATACAGTCTGTACATATACCTGGAACTGGGTACTTGCATTTGGCCATCAGAATAAAAACTGCTATCATTTTCACAGATTCATAGAATCACAGA
>VXAB01004347.1:353083-436696 GCA_013399175.1 Odontophorus gujanensis | reverse complement strand
AAGCTGGATGCTGCAGAAACACTTGTAGGAACGGACCTGCTGAAGGACGGTGCAGAGTGAGGGCTGTGCTTAACCCACGAGAGGGAGCTCCATTAACGTTAATGGGAGCAGCTAAAATGCTATTATTGGCGTGAAAATCACTCCTCGGTCAGAAGGAACACAAGGGAAGCAACACAGATTTATATTTCCATACAATGCATTCTTAAACTCTCAACACTTTTCTGGGCAACTCTGGTGTCAGAACAGATTTTTCTATGGGAAGTGAAGTCACAGTGCATTTCTAGCTCCATTGACCTAAGGTTATATATGTTGTTTCCAGGGGCAGATGAAATGATTTTATCACTCCATATGGATCAAGAGGAAGGAAAAATACCCTGGTGTAGACAAGGCCTTGGGCAAACCTTGAAGTTTGGTGCTTCTGTATTATAACCAAAAACGGCTCATGCTGTGGTTCTGAAAGGTTTTCTTATTTTCCTAACCTGTATCAGGGGTACAATAAGACAGCACTTCTCACCAGCATTGCCTTTATGTGGCATAAAGAGAATCTGCAGAATCCTCTATGGCAGGTCCTTGTTGTTACAAAAGAATTTGGGATTCTTTATCCTCTTCAGCATCATTTGCGTGGCTTCCTGGTGTTATCCAGTCCTTTGGAGCAGGAACTTAACAAAAGAATTATATAAATATACTATACATATATATATCCCATGTCTTCCTTTTAATGAACAACCAACCAAATAAAATAATGCACACTAAACTATGGAATTTCATATTAAACTGAATCCTGAAGTGAGGGAGGGATGAACAGCACTTCTCAGAGGAACAGACACGACTTTCCTGAAGTCCAGAAACCAGATGTTATTATTAGTCCAATTTTGACCCATCTGTTCTTTTTACTTTTTCTCTATTCCAGTTTCCTTGTCCTTCTTCTCAGCCAAAAAACCTGAAGAGTTCCTGAAACAGGACAAGGAGATTTTGTCCTGACGTTATTTTCCAAATTCAGGTAAGTGTTTCTGACACCTAGAAGCTAGCATCCAGACAATGCATCCATGGAGAACTCTGATATCTGAAAGCCGTGGGGGGATCTGAGATGGTCTTATGTAAACCTAATGCACCACGAGGTGGGTAGGACAGGGAGATAGAGCACTCCCTCCCTGTGCTGGGGACAGATTTTGGAAGGACAATGTGCATCTCTCCCATCCCCAAGGACGTGGTGGCACACACACTCCCCGTCCCTCGCCAGCCGTGCGTGAAGACGCCCTGTTCATCCCCGTGCTCTCAGCCAGGGTGGTCGTCTGTGTGGAAAGCCTAAAGCAAACAAAGGCGAGCTGCAGCCAGATGTTGGGAGCTTTCAGGTTCACTTAGCGTTCCCGGGGTAGGCAGCACATGCATGCCTCTGCTCCCTGCCCGGATGGATAAGCCCAAGCATCCACCCCCTTTAAAACCTTTCTCTTTGCAATGGAAACCACTGCTTACCTTTCCAGAACCATCTGAGCAAATACGGACCTTGCAGAAAACGTCAGCAATTCCTGATCCATCAAAGCTGTGCTAAACAAACCCGGCCGAACAATTTACAACTTGACCTCATGTTGTGCCTGTAAATGGGTTCTGTGAAAGGCCTTTTCTTGGGTTGGTTATATTTTATATGTGTACACCAGGTGAAATTAGCCAATTCGACAGCTCCCCAGAATCCTCTTGGCTTTGCTTTCTACTGGGGAGGGCAGATTTCAGAAGGGACTTGTTGCAAATCCCCAATCCTCTGCTTTATCTCCTAGGTAGAAAGTGTTCTCCTCTTTGTATGAGGCAAGAAATTCTGCTGTATTGTGAAATAAGGACAATATTTTGTTATCTTTATTCAAGCTTCTAGTGTTTCTAATTGTGGTGACAGTTCTTGAGAATTACTTCATAGTGACTTGTGATTAGTGGTTGATATCAAACTGACTTATGTACAAATCTCATGTGGTGGATTTGAGCTGATTCCTCCTGAAAAACATTTTAAAATCCCCCTATTATTTGTTTGGAAGAAGTTGCTGTTCTCAACTTGTCTTATGCCAGGAAGAAGATCAGTCCTTGGGACTGCAACTCCACATTGTACATATTACAGAAACTGAGGCAAGCCACCGTTCTCCTGTAAGAGTTATGGCCATGCCCTACTTCTCAGTAATGGCATAATAGTGGAAATAAACATCATCACTAACATTAAATACTGCTTTCATCACTATCATCCCAGTTGCATGCATATTTAGCCACTTAAGTCATCCCTGAGACCACAAGGAGCCTCGGCGCATGTAAAATTTCCCTCATCACAGATTTCAAAGCTTGCAGCTCTTGATAAACAGCTGAGGACCTCCCCTAATGAATCAGCTCAAGGAAAAAAACTACATCAGGTCTGAGAGAACAGCACAGCCAAACACATTGGGATGATTAAGGGATACCGTTCTTGTTTCTAAATTAACTTAACTTTCCCACTCAAAAGTACATTTAAATCACAAAGGGGAAAGATGATGCTGCTTTTCCTGCAAAGGAATCATGAGCTTGCACTCCCAGTAATACATGCCTGGATTATATTAAAACAAAACCATTAATTTCAGAGACTTTCCTGAAAGATAGTTTAGGCTTCTCACACTCCTGGCTAAAAGGCTAATGAGCAGGAGTACGGCAGATTTAAAGGAAGGATTAAGTGGTGTATTTCTTGTGAGGTCCTCAGAGTTGCACCATTTCATGTTGCTTCCAGATCTGGTTTGTGAACTACAATCTGATGCCAGCAAGATGACAGGGAACCATATAAACAGGCATCATAGCCAGAAAGCCAGTGCTTTTTAGGCACTCAGGGAGATTAGAATAGTAAATTAGAAATTATATGAATTTCCACAGGAAGAAATGCTTAAAGGATAAGAAGTATATCACTGCGATGGAATCTGAACGCTGGGTAGCCATGAGGGCACCGAGTTTGCAGTATACTTCTTTCCTAATGCCTATTTTCAGCAATATGTACTCTTCCTGTGCCATCCTCAGCTTCACATCCCTCCCCCAGAACAGGACCAAAGGTCCGACGCAGAGCAAAGGGAAGAAGAGCACGTCTGAGGCAGGCGGATGTGAGCACCGGGCCCTGAGCTGCAATTCTCACGATCCCCAGGCTGAACTTTGTAAACAGACTTGGCGAGGATCCTTGCCTGCAGAAAATAGGCTCAGGGAAGGTATAAACAAATCAACAAACAACCTTCCCTCCCTCTGAGGGAGCTGCAGGACTGAGCTCCAGGGGGATGTGTGTGACTGTATCATTGCAAATTGTCGGTGGTGTCTTTTTAGTGTGATGCTTAGGAAGGTGAACAGTTTGCATTTCTTTATTGCTGCCGTGCCTCTGAATGAGGAGCAGGGCATGAGCTCAGCAGCTGTACAAAGATGAGATGCTCACTGTCATAACCTCTGATTTAAAGTCTCGGGATTAAGGCACAGAGATTGGATGTGAATGAGAACATGGTTCCATTAAAGGTGGACTATTTGTCTTTCATTTTAGAGACAAGCTCTAATTTTCTGACTATAGTCCAGAAATACAATGCATCCTAACCTTATCCCTGACTTTTCCCTACTGTCTACATGCAATCAATGTGCTCATCTCCACCACAAAGTGCGGGTGCACTTCTCTGTGATCTGCACAGAGACTGAGAATCCTCTGGGAGGATTTTTGCAACTTAAAACTAAAATCCAAACTAAAACCAAATCCATACAGCACAGGTAGAGTGCTGATATTGTTCTCAGAGGGCATAGCTGGAGAACTTCAACTTCCTGGAAGGGGACAAGAAGAAGTGTAGACGTGGCGCTGGCTTTTAGTGGGCCTGGCAGTGATGGGTTGAAATTTGGACTTAGTGACCCAAGTGGTCTTTTCCAACCTTCATGATTCTATGATTCTGTCATTCAAAGCATCTCTCCAGATACTTTCACCCTGAGAAGGTGACTCACGTGGTCCTAGAGCAGCAAATGTGGCAAGGAAGGTCCCAGCATTTCCCAGAAGAAGCCAGGTTGGGCCCACTGAGCACGTCCTGCTGTAGGGTGTGTTGGGATGCTGCCTGGAAATGGGAACCATGAAAAAAGCTGTCCTGGTGGCCAAGTCGTGTCCTGCATACAAACAGTGATGATCAAGCCCTATGCTCGGTTCTGATTTGCATTACAGAGGAAGCTGCATCATTCAGGGTGGAAAAAAAAGCAGCAAATCAGCCCTTTTTAATAAGCTGGTGACCCACCAACGAGCTGCCCACCTTTTATTTACTGTAAGGCTGGAGCTTTGTTTGGCGGCACAATTGTGTATCTCTGCACAATTACAACATTGCCTCTCCTCACTGCAGACAAAGAAGGGAAGGCATTCACTTGCTCCTGCCTGAAAGCTGCCTTCAGCTATTTGTGAAACCATAGATACATCTGCCTGGACCGTCCAATCCCTGGTGCTTCCCTCGGAGGGGGAATATCCAGATATTGTCATTTCAGCCCAAGAAGCTGGATGCATTTATTAATCAACCCTTTTGCTGAGTGGAAGTCTGGCTGGTCACTCCTACCATAGTCTAAATCCCTCAGTCTGTTTCTATTACAAGACTTACACAAAAGAACATTTTCTTCCACTCTTTCTTACAGACGTTGGAGGACTTGAATGCTTTCCTTTCTTTTTTTCCTCTTCCCCGGCTCTTCTTTTGACTGACTGGGATTTTTCATGGCTGTATCAGAAAGTTGGGCATTCCCTTTTGTTTCAGAAGCATTCGGTGATGGATCACATTTTAATTGGCATTGAGGTTTACAGAAAAAGGGAGCACCACAGGAAGTTATTAGAATAACAACACTACACATCTGCACAGGAATTAAAACTGCAAATGTAGGGGGCATATTAATTGCTACCAAATGCTTTGTTTTTCTCCTCCTCAAAAAGCTCAGCTCAACAAAAGTCTTTTTTTTTTTTTTTTTTTGTGAGTGTGTGTGTGTGTATGTATGTGTGTGTATTTTTCCTGCCTTTCTGTTCCAGTAAAAACATGAGTGATTAGGTTTGTAGGATTTTAGCCTCGTGTATAAAATTTCTTATGCAGCACGTTTCAGAGCATTTACAAAGGAGATAAACACATTTGTTTTGACAAGGAGGATACTGATGACTGCAGACAGATACAGCTCATCCAACACTGTTGTTCCCACAGTGAGTCTGAGCGTGGTCTGTGCTAGTTTGTGCCAAAGATGCTTAAAATGCTTAAAGTGCTCTTTGATTTTTCCCCATGAAATTACTGATGCGTTGTCACAGAGCCAGAATTCTAGTTGCTGTTGAAAAAGAGAAGTAATATAGAGATTGTTCGGAGTTTAACTTGTCATTTCCTACATGACAAGTTTTGCTTTTAAATGGGAAGTAAGAAAAGCAGAAAGAAACAAAGCAAATGTTGCCCATAGATACCTCTAAACAGTTTCAACTATTGGAACACTGCTTTTCTCCTGTTTGAGAAAGGAGAATGCACAACTAACTGCACAGGCTTCCTTTTCTTTCTTTCTTTCTCTTTTATTTATTTATTTATTTTTTACTTGAATTTATTCTAACACATTACAGTTTTTCTTTTCCACATTGATCATACTCTGTAGATTCCCCCTTGTGCTACTTTCTAACAGTAGTGCCCTGTCACCACTAACTGTAAAAGAGCATCCCTAGAACAATGGATAGCTTTTCAAGCAGCTATTCTAACAGAAAAGAACAAGCATTAAGAAAGTAATAGGTTCATAGGTAATGTGTAATTTATATCAGAAAAGACATTCTGTATTTGTCACACTAGTACAAGCAAGCAAAAAAATTCAAGGAAAAAATCATAAAAATCTATTTAATGATGTTAATTCTACATTCCTACTGCCACAACTATCAGCAGAACATGACCAGTAGAGTGCTGTCTACTTTTCTTGGTCTTTTGCCACCAACAAATGTTCCCTTGAGAAAGCAAAGTTCTTGGGCACCTCCTTGGATTTGGTGATGCTTTATTAGAAAACCTGTGTTATGGTAGACTGCACCAATGCTTCCCTAGAAAAAGTATTTTTGCTGTTAGTGACAAAAAGAAAACAATATTCTTGCTGATACCATCTTGCTATGCAATCCACCTGAAAATGGATAAATCCTGAACATGCCCCACATTGGAAAGGACACAGGTGGATTGCTTTGACATCTGCAGAAACTCTATCACCAGCTGAAAATCAGTAGTTTATTTAGCTCTTGGTGTGTATTTTGTGTATCTAAACATTTGCTGTTTCACCTCTGAGAGATAAGATATGCATGCTCAAAGGTGATCTGA
Organism: Odontophorus gujanensis; assembly: GCA_013399175.1. Lineage (NCBI taxonomy): Eukaryota > Metazoa > Chordata > Aves > Galliformes > Odontophoridae > Odontophorus > Odontophorus gujanensis. The sequence continues at coordinate 430,400 of VXAB01004347.1, read as the reverse complement.
GATTGGAACTGCAAGTCCCAAGAGGATGTAAAATGCCATATGAGAAATCACATCCACACCATCAAAGCTTTATCATTTTGGTCTTCCTTGTAAATAGATTTATCTCCTAGTGTCCCTTCAGCTTTCTCTGTTTCTTGAACATACAACCCCTTACACCATCCACCAGCTTCAAATATCTTGCGACTGTCTCCTATAGAAGACTGTAAAAAAAAGTTAAAAAAAAAAAAAAAAAGGAAATAAATACATTGGTTTATCTCAAGCTATAATTACAAGGTTGCTTCAGGAAGGTGTAAAAGCCCACAGAGCTCTTGCTGTCCTTTGGCTTTACTCCCAGCTGGGCCTAGCTGAAAAATCTCAAGTGCACAGGTGGGATTTTAGTGAAATAAACGTCACCATGGGGATGTCAAGTACTCATTGATACATTCAAGTGCAACCTTCTCCATGTCCTGGCCTTCATCTTCCGTCTTGCACATCTGTGGCTTTGGCACCAGGCCTAGAGGAAGGACACACAGCTGAAACAAAGTCCAAGCCAAGAGAGCAGGCAAGAAAAATCTCTATCAGATGGGTTGGAGACCCTGCAGAGAAAAAGAAAACCCAGGCCTGGGACACCTCAAAGTTAGAAGCTCTTGTAAAGGGTGTACTCAGCTGGCACCATGCTTCTGTCTGCACTCACATGGTCAAAAAGACAACAGGCTTCCTAAGTGGTGTGTTTGGCACCTTGCAGGTCACTGACTTTCCATGCATGTTGGCCGAACTGTTAAGCATGGCATTGTCAGCTAGGCTTTTTTTTTTTTGATTGAACAAATTCTTCAAGGAGGAACACTGTAAGTGTATTTCCAGGCATTACCTCATAACAATTGTTTCTAAATCTCCAATGTTTTCCCTGCTCAGAAGAGTTTGCCTTTATGTGGGAGAATAAAAAGAAGTGACAGTGGATGACAGCTGCAATGGGCTCTGTTTGCTGGACACTCTTTGTTTTGTGTCGCTGCTGAATTGTTCTGGCTGGGGGGAAATAGGCAAGACGCTGACTCAGGCAGGCAGCCCTCCCCATGGGCTCCCAAGGGCTGTGAAAAAAACTTGGGATCAGACGGCTGGCTCGGAATGGCCGGGGATTTTCAGATGGAAAGCTTACAGCTGTGAGATGCTGAATCATCAGAAACAGAACCCATTCATTGAAATGGGTCGGTTTCATGAGCCTAGTGACTCAAAAAAAGCTTTCACGTTGTGGGGTGAAAGTATACGTGGTTAATGGAGATCAGGAATTGAGAAGACTCGGAGGGCATGAGAAGCCAAAAGTCTGACCTGTCCAGGCCAGCCCAGGTGCACTGCATGTCAAATTCAGTCTGCTCCTTCATAAAGGATGGTGCTATGTGAAACTGCACAGCCAGAGCTCAGCAGCAAGGAAAAAGCACAGAGGAATTTTCATCTGGGATTTTGAGTTGGATTCACTGTATCTTACAGATCTGAGTTCATAGGCCGTGAAGCAGATTAATTCTGATCGTAAACATTAAACCTTCTTGCTAAAAGCCAGTCATTCATGTCCCACTCTCAGCACAGTTCTTGAAATTTGTTGCAGGAAGACAGTTGAGACATTGCTGTATGGAAAGTATTGAGATCTGGCAAAACCATTCTGTGAACCTCACTCTAATGTTCAAATGGTGATGATGTACAGGTCGGAAAAAGACAGCCCACGTACAAATCCTAGAGACAGCATAGTGCTGTTGGACAACAGTGGCTGGGAGACACTGTTGGAGTCTGTTCTGTCTGAACCTTCAGGCACAGCCAACATCAGCTAGATGCAGCCTCAAGGCTCACTTGGGTTGCTCTGGGTCATATCCAGTTGAGTTTTGAATGTGTCTGAGGATGAAGATTCCACAGCTTCTCTTGGTGATGTTTTTCAATGTCTGACCACCTTTTTCTAGTATTTAACTGAACCTTCCCTCATCCTCTCCCACCAGTGCACAGTATCATTCCAGGAGCATTTGCTGCTTCATCTCCTGTGGGAGCAGTACAAAATTCCTTTACTTCAGCGCCAGCACAGTCAGTGCAACACTTACGGACACAGATGAGATGAGCCCACAAAGAAAGGCAGTATTTATTCAGCCAGATAACTGTGTTGAATCCCTGCATTTAGTAGTTATTGGCCATTCTGTAATCTGCTTTTTGCTGTGCTAAGGAGTTGGAGTCAACAATCCTTATAGGTTCCTTCCAACTTGGGATGAATCTCATCAGTCCTTTTAAACCTGTAAAGATGTATCTTCCCTTGGAACACTATCACACAAGATTTTTCAATATAACGTTAAAAAAACCTGATTTTTTTTTAAATGTAATTATGATGTTATTAATATCTGGTTTTTTTGTTTTGTTTTGTTTTTTGTTTTGTTTTTTTTTTTTTTTTTTTTTTTGCTTTTTAAACATTTTCTGATATTTGGACTTGCATGTGACAGTGACTGGACTAACATGTACAAGAGCTGAATGAAGTCTGCAGGGCAGCTCTCAACATCACAGGGAGCCTTTTCTGCCTTGGTGGTTTAAGTGTACTTATACTTATTTGGGACGGCTCTTATTCACTGTTACCTTTGAATAACTTCAGAAGGACTTGCCCAGCAACAAGTAACAAGCATAGTTACAATCTGTCTAATACCAAATGGTTGGAGTATCACTCTCCATGGAAAAGTCCTTTTCTTTCTGGTGTAATGCACAGTCAGAAGTCTGTTGTTACCAAGTCTAGATACAGTCTGAGCTCCAAGTTTCAGTGTCGATGTATGCATGAGAGGTAGGGAGCCCAGTGCCCTGGGCCCTGTGCAGGAGATCGTGGGGAGGAGCGGGGATGAAGGACCATTCAGATCCTCTGGTATAAAGGTTCATGGATCAATAGGAATCATCGAATCGTTAAGATTGGAAAAGGCCTCTGAGATCCTCAACCCATCCCACTGTGCCTACTGACCGTATCCCTCAGTGTCACATCTCCACATTTCTGGAACACCTCCAGGGATGGTGACAGCACCACCTCCCTGGGCAGCCTGAGCCAGTGCCTCTCCACTCATTCATAGAAGAGGTTTTTCCTAATATCCAGCCTGTACCTCCCGTGGTGCTACTTGAGGACACTCCCTCATCCTATCACTGTTACCTGGGAACAGAGGCTGACCCTCACCTCACTTCAAACTTCATCTGGGGCATTTTAGAGAGCACTGAGCTATTCCCTGAGCCTCATCTTCTCCAGACTGAACCATCTCAGTTCCCTCAGCCGCTCCCCATCGGACTTGTGCTCCAGACCCTTCACAAACCCGTGTACTACCTCAGCTCTTGCCCTACTGAGTCATACTGCAGGGGATGCCAAGCTCATTAGTATACTTAGAGCCAGAGGATAATCAGAAAGGAAAACAAAAAAAGGAATGTGAACATTCGGAGCACTTTGTCATGCAGTGGGCCCTGTGCCAGGGCGTCCCCTCAGCGCTGCAGTGCACATGGCTCCCGTGCCCCTCTCCCAGCCCTCAGCACCCACCCTTGCTTCAGGACGACAAAGCCATCCTAGGGAAAAACCAACACCACTCCAGAAAAACAAAACAAAACAAAAGCCCCCCTTCCAACAATAGTCTGTCAGGCATGATTTACTGTGCTAGCATACACTGGGCAAGCTTCATTGAACAATCTCAATCCTCCGGGTTCCCACACTGGTTTGCTTTCCTGCAACTCAACAGGACACAAAGACACAAGTAGATGGGCAGTAAATAAAACTGATGTCTTTTGTGTCATTGTGTGGGGGCCTTTCTCTGGGGGAGGCAGAATAAATGAAGTGTGAAATGTGATATGAAATCAATTTCTTCTCTTGGGGGGCTGGGTAGGGAGCGGGTAGGTAGATTTTGTCATGGCTGCAGGCATGCCCAGCAATGCATTTTTCACCAGTTTGTTTAGCTGGTTGAAGAAAATCACACATCTCTTCTACACTTGCTGAAATTCCCACTTTTTTTCCTTGTGTGATAGGATTGATATCTACATGCACAAGGAATCTGTGTTCCTCTTAATCTGCCTCAGTATACAGGAGAGAAGGACAGTTCTTCCACAGGAGCATGGTTGCCCAGGGCCAGGTGCATATCTGGGGATAAAGGGTGGCCTTCTCTTTCCCATGCTTCAGTGATAAGAAATTCTTGCACAACTTTCTACCTTTGGCATTGGCCATATCCTCACCTTGCTGCTCCCCTCCAAATGATCCTCACTGGAATATCAGTAATGTTTGTGGTGGAGCAAAAAAAAAAAAACAAAACACAACATACCATGCCACGTTTCTTCATTTCACATAAATGTGATCAGCTCTGTGGGCATCAGCAGAGGCATGTGAAGCTGTGACCTTTTGGTTTCCTTTTTGTTCTGCAGACACTTTAATTCAAACTGCTGCTGATGCAAAGTGTGCCATTTCTGCAGTTACAAAAGAAATGATAATGAAGAGGAAATCACACACGATATTTCAGATATGATAGGGAAGATAAAATGTGATCTATCTATATCGTGTGTGCAGATGAGTTATTCCAGGAATAAACTACCAAACAATATCATAAATGAAATGACACCAAACATGGCATTCCCTTGCACTGTCCCACAACACCCCCTTTACCCAGATGTAGTGCAATAATCCTGTGTGTATTCAAGGTGTTGAAGGTTTTAAGGTCAGGTTGCTATTCCAAGACACTCCTGTTTTCTCCCCTAAGTGCAATTACTGCTCATTTTCCATCCCAAATTCTCCTCAGGCAAGGCTGCATTTTGCATCACTGCAGCCCTATCCTCCTCATTCACCTGGCTGTCACCATCCCATGTTTCAACTCTGCATATTTGTGCTAAGCTCTGTGTCACTGCACACTCCACAGTGGAGGCTGATCCTCTCCAGAAAGAACTGTGTTCCATCAGCAACCATCACCTTCCCAATGGAGCTTCATGGTGCTCAGAGGAGTTTGGAGGCAGGATTGTGAAAGCTGCATTCACACCTGGACTGGGTTGTGGCACTCGGGAGGTAGAAAGCAGCATTAAAGCTAATGGAATGTGTTGGTTGACAGCTGCTTTTTGTTGCAGAAGAAGCAGAGCACCAGGGCATCACAGTTCTATCGCACAGATGATTTTTTCTACTGCTGTATTTCTTCCCCTGTGCAGCATCACACCACATGGCTTGAGGAAGATGCTACAGCTGCTGAATGTTAACTGTCACACCTCTTCTCCTGCTTAGGATGCTCCGTTTGATTCAAAAATTCAAACAGGAAGCATAAACATTCCACCAGAAATCTTCACATTAAACTTAGAAAAGCCACTTTTATATTATTTTCCTTTAGCACTGCAGGGTTTTGATCTTCCTCTGTATGATTACCATGTAGCTGACACACTACCACCACGAATGTATGCTGACCCTTCCTAACGCCTGCTGCCGCAGCAGTGGCTGCAGGGGGTGAAGTTGCAGTTCTCCCAGGAGCCATCTGGGTGTTGGGCTGTGTCTGCAAACCCCCACCACCGGGTAAAGGAGGTTGTTCCCATGCTCAGCACACTGTTCACTCCTTCACCAGATGGAACAGATTAGTCGGGCCCTGCGATGTTGTTAAATAAAATACGCAAAAAAGAAAATACAATTGTTGCTGAAGTGAAAATATACAGCATGGGATTACTAAAAGAGCAAGATGTTTTGCATTTTAAGGATGTTCTTCAGTTGTTTTTTTTTTTTATTATTATTATTTTTTAACAACCTTCGTGCTCCAAAACCCTGCAAGTGTAGTGTTAAATTTTTCCATCTGATCCCACGGGGTGTGCACACTGCAGGATGATGCCATCTCCAGAGGGACAGGGCAGCACTGCGTGATGCTTTTGTTCCTTCCACCACCTCACCCCAAGCCCACGTGGAGAGAAACACTACTGCAGGAGCTTGTTCCTCTCTACCAAAGTTTGTCAGACAATCCTTTCTCACCAGACCCCATCTACACTGGGTTGTACACACTGCACAGTGGATTCTGGCTTGCTGAATTTGTGCCTCAGTGTAAATGGCCAACAGCCATCACCAATCTTAGTAATTCTTGCAAAGAGTATTCTTCCTAAAATAGTTTGCAAGAGTTTTCAAGGTCTGGAACTATTTACTAATTGCATGTGTGCATGCATGAAGGTGGAGGGAGAACATGGATAACGTGAGGGCTGGACTGAGAATTGCTGTAGGAAATACAGTCAGGTTTAAAATAGCGCAGGGGATTCGTTAATGATTCCCCTGCTCAAACAGTTGGGTTAATGAGTTTATTTGAGCATGTGCTTAATGGCTTCTCTGAATCTGGCTGCAGGAGTGCAATGCCTCGCAGATACTTTCAGGTGTCTGATGATAATAAATCACTTTAGAAATGGCCTTAGGAAGGGAGTTTTAAATTAAGCTGCATCCATTAATGTCTGAGGTCTCTCCTGAGCATCACTCGATCTCCTTAATGTTCCTCAACCTAAATCATCTCATTAACGACGTATGAAACATCTATTCAGCTCCTTAAAACCGTTCTCTTCCATTTGGTTTTTAACGGCTGGGGGGAATCCGGGCAATTGGTGACTGATGACAGAACTTATCCCCAGAAATCCAGACTGCTTTCCAGTGACGTCCAGCTGCTGGAATACAGCACCTCCAGGAGGGAGCTGCAGGGATGCTCAGCACAGCACATCTGCACCGCAGAACTGCTGTAGCACACACAGCTGGGGAGGGCAGGAACGGAGCCAGTGGCCACCAAAAGAAATAATTGGAGAGTACACTTATTAGGCAGCAATTGCTAAACACAAAAGCAATAAATAGAACGTCCCCACTTCAAACAGGCTTTCCTTCAGCCACATGGAAAATTCCATCTGTGTTAATTTAAAAAGGTCAGTCAAGCCATATCACAGAAAATTGCAGAAATTAGCATAGAGCCCCCCCCCACAGACTGCTCCAGTTAAGGTGTTTTGCCAGCAGGAGAGTGGGAATGTTTGCTGATGGCTTACCAAAAAAATCCTGAAGCGCTGTAAACATCTTTAAAATAGAACACAAAGTTCAACCAATTTTTATAAGGTGAGCCACGCACCTTCAAAAGAGCAATGCCTTTTTAACAGAGTGTTGGTGGCATCACCAGGTTGCTTTTTCCTATCATGAAACCCTGATAATTCACAGGCATGTCTATATGTGTGCATATATCTACATAAATACATATATATATATTTAATTTTTTGACATTTCCTGACCTAAGAAAAAAGTGAGTCTGTGGTATGCCCACTATGCTGTGTTTTTTCTATGCAGGAATATTTCTTTGGTGGAAAATTTTTTCAGAAAGCTAAATATTGGGGAAAGCATTACGGAATGTCTTTGACATGGCAAAGATAATATCCAGCATTTTGAAACTGCTGACCAATACTTTGCATTTTAAATACATTCTGCAGATTCATGAAGAAGAGGGAAAACAGTGAAAATAAATGGAGCTACTTTTGATGACAGCTTTTTTCTGCTTCTTGAAAGCACTGGCTTCCTAAACTCATTTGAAAAAACTCAGAAATTTGAAGGTAGTTTTCCCTTTTTCCCCAAACTTAGATCATAAAATCCTCTCTCAACTCCACCATTGTGTGTGATTACCACTGGATGAGATATTGGGCTCCATCACTGCATGGGCTCCAACCTTGTGTTAAGAGATGGTGAAATGGTAAATAGAACAACTGATTGGATTTAAATCTGAACTCTGCCACCAGGTAATTTTATCAAGTCACTTTAATCCATCACTATTTCAGATTCCACAATGTGAATTTAGAAAGAAGAGTATTTTCTTACATCATATGAAGCATTCAAATGTTTTGCAAAGAGGTCTCTGTGATGTATAGGATTTCCTATATGGAAGCTTAAACACCTAAAATCCTGTCAGAACCCCTCAAAATGTTCCAGTCCAATAAAGTTCATATGGGGAATAACACATATGTTAAAACAGACGAAATTTTATATTAAGGGGACAACATGGCCAGGAGACCATACATACCTCAAAAGAAAATGAAGACAAGATTATCCAGCCAATGTAAACCCTATTGGCGTGGTCAGTGTTTTTAAGATTTTAGAGACACTTGGAATGAAAGAGGGAAAAAAAACACAGCCAAGTCCCAGGCATTGCAGAGTCTGTGTACACTCCAGTAGGAAACTTGGGTTATGAGCAAATATTTTACTACAAATCAAATGCCTTCCAGGGATAAGCAGCTGGGAAGGTGGGAAGAAATTAATATTGGGGGCTTTAGAACTTCCCAGAACTACTCTCTAGATCCTTGATTGAAGGAATTAACTTTTATTTTATTAACTTCTTAATGCCCTTCTCTAACCCAGGGTGCTCCCTCCACAGTGCTTCCCCCTCCCCCAGAAGGGCTGCCCTGGGGATGTTGCTCTTTGTGGGCTTTAAGTAGCAGCTGGCTGTGATTAAATGGATTGGGAGGATCAGTGCTTGATTAACTTTTTGCTGCTATTGGTTTGCCCAGGTTCCTGAAAGAGAATTAATCTTCTGGTTCGGCAGAATGTTGGGCCTTAATGGATACCAGACATCTCCAGCCCACCCAGAGTACAGCATGCCAGAGCCCTCGTTCCAACACGTTTGTGCTCACGGCTCTTGTGCCACCACAGGTGAAAGTCCCATGGGCAACAATGGGATTTTTTTCTGCTCTGTATTTTGGCCTTGCTATTTATATGCTTTCCATCACTCATCTGCCCAACTCTGCATCTTGCTTCCTGTTATTTAGCTATTTTGTTTGTCTTCATTGTGCAGGTAGATGGTTTAATTTCTTAACCAGCAGAAATCTCTATTTGAAGCCAACTGAATTCGAGCTTGTCTATAACTGTTGTGCTATACGAAAATATTCTTTTATTAGCTACACTCCATATATATGCTTTCCTGAACAGGAGCCTCAGTGCAGAGCCATTTGGCTTATATCTTGGCCAGGCCTTTGGAAATTAAAGGGAAGGGCCTCCAGCAGGGACAGCGATGTAGAGGACTGTGGCTTTGCTTAGCCAGGAGGACAGGAAACTTGCGGATCCTTTGCAAAAAGTTGAGCTCACTGGCCAAAAGCAAAGTATAAATGCCCCCACGTGGACAAGACTTGGACAGACTTTATAATGCTCTTTTCCTTTTTGAAACAGAGTAGCAGGAAGGTGTGGGGAAACTGAGGTGTGCAAAAAAACGAAACCAAAATCCTTCTGTTAACATGCATCATTCAGTGAAGAAGAGGGACCCAAACATTATTAACATTTCCTGCTCCTGATAAACCCTAAGGCAATCTTAACAAATCAGCGTAAGTACTAAAAACTGAACAGAAGCAGTAGACTTCCCAGGGATATTGTAATCTGAAATTTCTATTTAATTTAAACTGTAGGGTAAAAATAGTATTGAAAAAAAATCACAAGAGTAAGAATGGAAGCTTGGCTGTGCTTTGAACATTCTGAATAAAGCTGAAATGAAGTTCACAGGCATCTCCTAATTACATCACAATGTTTTATTTCACTTACTTTTCATGAAAGACTCCTGATTTCTTTTTATTATTCTCAGTGGAAGTATAACATTGCTTAACAAGAAGAAAGGAAGGAAAAAAACGAATCTCTTGATCTCTCTCCGTCTCTCTGTTTGCTGGGATAGATCAATTGTGAGGTCTAAACTGGGTATGGAAATTCACTGCTTGCAGTATGGTTAAAAAGAAAGACCATGGATGATTTAACAATTTACATAACCTGAGAGATTCGGCTGCAAATTGAATGAATAGACTCCTTTGTTCCTCTAAACTGAAATCAAGAGTGAAGGAGAGGACAAAACAAAAGTTTCTTATATAATTGTCTCTGTGACTGGCATGATAGGAAGTTTTATGTCTGTTGGGGGAATTAAGAGTGGGACACATTAGAAAACACAAAGCGCTGTCGGGGTAGTTAAGGGATTGTACACATTGACTGATGGAGAGTGACAGACCCAGCCCTTCTGCAGCAGCCCATGCTATGCACTGTGTTATTGTCTGCATTGGATCTGGCATCAGAGTGACTGCATCTCTGAAACTCCTGAACTCAGAAAGACATAGAGGGCCCTGCGAGTTTAAAACCAAGGCTTAGTTTTAGGAGTGCATGGTCTCCTTTTTGTGTGTGTTTCTGGGGATGCAGGGTTCTCCTACTCCTAGAGACTGAATAAGCCATTGGGTTAAATTATTTGACAATTTAAGTGCAAGAAGCTCAACTGCATTAACACCGCTCTCCTTCTGGCCTTGATATGCACAGATCTCCGAATGTAGAAACTGTGGCCTTTCTTACACGGGCATGTACTCTCAGTGCAAGTTCCTAGAACAAAAGCCAGACAAGCCCTTAGCTTGTTACAAACCACAGTCACCCACTGGCCTCCAAATATTTACCATCCTGGGATGCCAGAGAGGTTGCTGCCTCTGCTTTACCTGCTGCCTGGATCAATAGTCTTTAATTTTTAAGGCCTGTTAATCCAGCACGTTCTCACCAGCCTGAAGTCACATTCAAATAAACAGCTGGAAATGAATGTGGGGAGAGAAAGGCCATGCTCACCAGAGTTCAAACCTCTGGCAAACATCTTGCTGCAGCTCTGTATGCAAGAGCAACCGGTGGCATATGGTGCGTATCTCCTCTGCAAAGCTAGTTCAAGAGGAAAAAACAAACTGCACCCTCTGGAATGTAACCAGCAGATGAAAACAAATTAATCTCGTTGTTGTTGTTGTTGTTGTTGCAGATCTAAACCTAATGCCTGTTTTAATGTCCTGCTTTACAGCTTTCTATGATAAATTCCTTGACTTGCCACCTCTCCCTGAGTAAAATCAGCCCAAGTTGATAATCTTTTCATCAATCACAGTGACTGGACCCCCTTCTCTCTGCTTGCTGCCCCACTCAGTGCAATAAACACTTTGGGAAACATTTTGTTTTCCATATGGGACATTCCTAGCATTATCAAATGATAGCCTGTGAAATGCATAAGAGTATTTTTGGGGAGGAAGGGGATGTTTCTTTCTTGTTATGTGTGCTTTATGTTCTGGAGAATATACATTTATCATTGAAAGAAAAAAACATAGTACAGAAACATGGCTTCATATATGCTGCCAGTTATGCCAGCTCGACACCCTTTATTTCAGAGCAGATTTTCAGAGCAACTTCCATCAATATTATCTCCATCCTCTTCTATGTGCTTATATTTTAAAGTATGAATGAGTACTTCTAAGTGACAGTATCATCTATGCAACTGATCTCTGCACAATGGCTTCTTTGATTTAAAGGAAAAAAAAAAAAAAAGAGTTTCTACATAGTATAAATGGTTTCTCTGTGATAACATTTGCAGTCCGTCAGATCAACAAGTTGTCACTGAGTGTTCCCTCTTCTACTTCAGAAGAGAGATGAATAGACAATAAATTTGGCAGTACGGAGAGAACACACTTCTCTGCAACATGCCTGGGCAGGCTGGCATCATTAGGAATGGTTCTAGCTATGTGGTATTAACGTTATAAACTGCTTTCCTTCCTGAACTCCGAAATGCAGAATGCTTTATTATTCAGAGACAGCTCAGTTAGGCTTCTTGGCTATTAACGAAGCTGTAGTGTTTAGTTCAGCTTGACTGCCATCTTACTTCTGGCGTGTCTACCAGCTCCACCTCATGCAGTCTAATTTATGCCTCAGTGTGGATGTTGCCTTTATGTAGTATTTGCTGCCACATTGCCTGGAATCAACCCAGTGTAAAGTCAAAGACAGGATTGAGCCACATGCAGAAAGCATGATGGAAGCACAGCTCAGGCCTTGAAATGAGATCCTTCGGATCTTCACCCTTCTGAGCAGGACAAAGTAATGGATGTGCTGGAAGATTTCTTAATACCATCATGGCAGAAATGTGTAGGATGCACAGGAGAAGGGAGGAGAGGTCTTTAAAATGGTTATGAAAAAGAAAAAAGAAATTGATATCAAGAATTTCTAAAAACTAAGCAAATAGAAAGGTTTGGTCTTACAAAAGAATTTTTTTCTGTTCTGATATAAAAACAAAAACAACAACAAGTAAAGAATGAGGGAAAACTCACATTTTTTTTCTTATAAAGGTCAGGAAAAGGTTCACACTTCAGTTTCTGGAAAATAAACTAAGTCTTGCATTTGTGATACAACTAGGTTAGAGCAACTCTGTAAGAATCAAACGTTACTTTTGCCTTTCATCCTTTTCATTACTCATTTTTCGCAGCTTACAAGGAAATGATTAAAGTTGAGTGTGCATGCATCTGCGTGTAGGTGAATCCATTTATCCACAGTTTGTCTATTTTTTTTGTTGTTCTTTTTTTAATATTCTGCACATTTTTGCAGACTCAGAGATGTGGGACTACTAAGATTCTGTGAAAATGAACCAGCAGCAGAGATGCCCAAATGCATGGCACCACTCAGATGGCAGGGAAGGGTCAACCCTACAATTAGGTTTCAGACACTTCACAGAAAATCAGACCATCTACACTGAAAGTATTCTAAACATTTAATGAAAAATGGATGCTTTGGTCATTGTAATTCTAAAATTGTACAAGCAGATTTTCATGTTTTCCTACTTATTAGAAATATCACCATTCTTTAAGTCTCTATTTTTTTTTTAAATGAAGGCTATCAGTAACGTGAACATAGACATTCCTATGAATACTGATCTACTTTATCTCTTATTCTTAAAAATATGACATAGCAGTGGTAGCTTTTGAGCCACAGTCTGATCCTCAAAATAATCAAGTATTTTGAGGTCTTCTCCTAGGGTACATTTTTTTCTCATAAAAAAATAATAAAAGTCAATATCTGAACCACATTTAGGTATTTTATTTGATCTTTGGCCTGCCAACTAAAGCAATTATTTGTGTCTTTATATGAAGGCACTTCACCGTTTTAAAATAAATATTTAAATATGACTTCACAGGAAAAGATATTCATGTGGTTAGATGAGATATGCTGGAAAAATTAAGGCTGGTCCTCAAAGGCATGTCATGTTGTTACACTTTCCTGTTCTTAATTTGGTTAATCCATCTTCAAACTAAAAAATTCAGATCAGAGGGAAAAAGAATGTGTTTTTAAAAAAGCTTTCATACGCACAGCAGATTCTCAATTAATTATCATTTAGCATGTTACCATGAAAATTAAGTATGAAATAACTACTCCATATAATTAATCAGTTTTCTTGTTGATGATGTTATAAAAAACTCGTGTGTCTTCTGAGCATGGAACTCAGAACAACAACAAAAAAAAGAATAAGAAATGAATTAAAAAGAGCAGGTGAATTTCTGATTTATAGAGAATTTTAATGCCTTTTACTTAAGTGACAGTCAGAGGAGAAGGCTGATAAATATTTGTGCTCTGAAGTGTTGTTGGGAAGAGATCACCCCTGCAGTCCATCTTTCCCAATGAGCTCCTCCTGCATCAGGAAAACCAAACTGATGGCTTTTATCTCCGTGGAGGGGAAAGATCTTGCTCTGAGTCGGATGTGGTTCTTTCAAGCAGCCAAGGATCAGCTTTCAGAGCTGCACTTCAGGGCTGTGAAAGGATCACCCATATCTCTGCTTGCTATGAAAAAACAATATTTTCCCTCAAGCACTGCGAGGCAGCAAATCGCACATGACTGGATTTCCAAACAATATCCCTCTGGTCTACCTTATAATACCCTTCTCCCTCTCCCAATGAATTGCACATCCGTTATTTTACCACCCAGTTTATTTGATCATCGGGGAAGATAAATGGCTTCTGCTGAAATATTAAACAAAGGGAAAATTAAAGTACTGGGAAGAGTAAACAATACAGTAAAGCACAATTTCCTTTCTGTTTCAGGAGCAAAATGTCTCCTTTTTTTCCAAAGTATCAGCCCACATGTTCCAGTTCTGCCCATAAGCACACATGTGATGTTCCCACCAAAGCTGGGGGGATTTCTGCGTGCACGAGTGAATTTTGAGTTGAATGAAAGCAAAGGAGAGCTTTCCGAATGAGAATGATCCAAAGACTTTCTGATGGTCAGCAACTCTTTTCCTTCATTTCTGCATCTATGGCTGCTGCATTTGGGCTTGTCCTCATTTGCTGCAGCCAAAGACTTTGCTACCCTGCTATTCTTACTGTACTTTCCATCACGTTACAGTGTTCCTTCCTGCAAAGGAATGGGGCAGTGATTTATTATTAGTGAATTACTTTTGATGTAGATTTTCAGGAAGACATGGGAACTATGTGGGATGTTTGGGGACAATGAGAACATAAAGGGGAAGGAATGGGACAATGGGATTGCTTTCTTTTGAGTATTGGGAGCGTTTACATAGAGAACAGAAGTTTCTTTAGTTGCAAAGACAGTGGTGAAGGAGAAGCTGTGATCCTCTTATGAGGGCAGCAGCTTCTGCTGGAGCTGCTCCACTGCCCCAGCAGTGACCTTGGTCTCGCTGAGCACTCCCAGTTCTCCAGAGTGAGAGAACTGGGATTTTGTGTTAACTGAGCCCTGACCTTCCCCTTGACAGAGATGGATGCCCCACTCTGCTAATGGGCTGTGGCAACTTTGTGCCGTAGCTTTGCACGTCGAGTGCTAACCTTGATCAGACTCTTCTGCTCAGCTCAGCCTTTGTCTGTGATACCTGAGATACCTGTGGCTCATACACCACCCTCCTCATTTCTCCCAACCATCCTCTCCTTGGCAAGGGCTGCACCTGAACACACAGTTGCAAACAGTGGGAACTTTCGTACAGGAGGTTGCATTCACTCTGCAGGCCTTGGGCTTTAATTGTTCTCCCAGTTATAGCACTGGTGTACCAGGGAAGCTGACAGAAAGGACAGAAAATCTGTATCATTTTGTGATTCATGTTTAGGTACATCTGCAGAAAGAAGCATACACCAATAAAAGAAACAAAAAAATCATGTGCAAATTAGTTTAGATGTATATCTTTGCCTGAGGAAAAATAAGGGGTGTGCTGTGCAGATCTGTCATAAGATATCCACCAGACATGAGGAGTGAGTGGATTACTGCATCTGTAGTAGTTTAGCATTCAGAAGAGGACAGCAATTTGTAGGCAGGTCCTGAACAAATCTCAAAGGAGAACCCACTGCTGTGTCGCAGTGCTTTGTGCTTTAGAGCTCCACTTTCCCGATGGGTTAATGCAATTTTTGAAGGGTCTGAGTGCCTTAGGAGAACACCACTGCTGCAGGCATGGAGATGTGCATGCTTTCCGGAGAAGCATTGGCCTTTCCTTTTGGGGCAGCAGGAAAGGAGGTGTGGGCCACTCCAGCAAGTAGTCTCTGTGGTTTGGGAATCTGAAGGAACCACTGCCCCTTGCTGTGGGGCTGCAGCACACCCTATGGCAAGAGCTACTCAAAGGGTGTGTTATTAGAACTGCAAATGGCTCCATTAAGAAACAATATAAAATAAAATTTTAAAGAAAACATTCTCCTGGACAATCGGGAGGAATGCTGAGGACCCTTTTCTTGGATTGCAGTGGCTGACTTCAATCCCTCCAGGATGCCGTTCTAATTTAACAAGGCATGAATTTAAATATATTAAGAGCTAAGCAAAACATAGGGAGAATCGGAGAGGTGAAAAGTCACTGCCCCTCCTTGTCCCTCTGTCTTCTTTTTGTTGGCTGCTGGGCTGGGAGACACAAAATAAAACGGAGCAACATAACCTGTCTGAGTTTTATTCAAATCAGCCAATTAAAACATCAAGTTGAAATGTCAACGAACATGTTATGGCCACTCAGGAATTAAAGCAGGAAAGCATCTGTCTGTCTTCACCACAAAGAATTGAAGATTTTTAATCCCACTTCTGCGAAAACTATGACATTATATTACAGCCATGAAAAACACCTTCTGCAATGTGCCCTGACTGGCTGCCTGTCATCAGCTGTTGCTCTTTCACAAAATCAGATTGAGTTAAACACCCTCCATTTTTTTTGTTTTTACTTCCTCAGGAACTATTTATCACGCAGTGTTCTTTTCTCAAAGGTGTGCAGTATACCTTCTGACGTTTACAAGACAAAGTTATTCAGTTCATTTTCATCTTTGCTTTCTGCCCAAATACTGGTCTGAATCATAGGAACACTCATTTTGTCACAAAAACAGCCAAACTGATGCTCCTCTGGCTTTAAATTTTGTTCTGTATTTATTCTTGATGACCTAAAGCTGAAATTGTAAGGAACCTTCTATATGAAATATTATATGGGGCTCAGTGCAACCCAATGCATTCCATCACATCCACATTTTCTAAATTCCTATCAGCTTTCTGATAGGAACTTGAAGTCAAGAGTCCCACACGTATTTTGTTATTTCTTTACTGTATTTCAACTGATAATTAGCTGCTCAGGCTCATCTGGCCATCTCCTGTTATCTACATACACAGAATTATTCCAAGAAAGGCTGTGATCCTGTTTCCACAAAAACGTGTGGTTTTAACACTCCATCTTTCTTTCTAATGAAAGTACGTTGTGTCAAAGAATTCCCACTTGTGAGGTTCCAAATATTAGGCTGAGAGCTAGAGAACTGCTTCAGGTAAATAGGTACAATAGGCTATTTATTACTTATTATTGATACTTAATTTGAAGTGCACTACATACATACATGTCATTTTCCAGACAGACATAATCCACATTTGGTCTTGCCACTCATGGCAATCCAAAGAGCTCCATTAGGAGTGTGTTCTATAGATACATGCAAATGGAATCCAAGTCTCCAACATTCAAGACACTAAAAAACTCCCAGAGAAACAAGCAAACAAAACCTCTCCATAATCCACATATTCAGTGTGCAAGAGTATGTTTCCAGTTGCAGTAACTGGCTAGATAGCTTCTCATAAGAGTTATGTGCAGGGTAGCTTGTGTCTCTGTAAGTAATATTCTTGTCTCTAGGCCAGATCAGGATCACAAATAACATTTTGAAACTGCTCCTGGTACATTGTATTTGATATTTAGGTAAAACTTGCCTGAGAAAGGGTCTGTTTTCATTTTTATCTTCAGTTCTTATTACTCTACAGACATAAATGCTCTGCAGGTAGCAGAGATGCCTCTGGTCTTAAATAACAACATTTGGGCTTGTGTCCAACCATGACATGAATGCAAAAGCTACAGGGTTTGGGTATATGCAGTCCTGGTTCCTGCAGTTTTCATAAGGAAGCAAGAGGAGGCTCAGGCACAGCCATTGTGAAAGTTCCTTCTTCTGCAAATGTGAGAAAACACCATGACAGAAGGATGTGATGAGATGGGATGGATAGGCTGCAAAGTGATGGAAACTCATTGGATGTGGCTGCTATTTGGTTTCTTTTTTAATTCTTCTCTTTCCCTTTCCTTCTTTAGCTGAAAATGAAGACATTCTTGGGGTTGGATGTCTAGACAGAACAGATTTCAGTGCTCAGCTTGACCGAGTCCTGCAGTTATGGTAACATGAGGTGAGCACATAATAGCTGCACAGTACAAAGTGACAGTGGGCACAGCATGTGCCTGCTCTCTCCTGCTTTTTGCCTCTCATAAATACTGCACTATGAACAGAAGTGGTGGAGAAGTGGCCTCTGCCCAGTTATCAGTGCTGAATTGTGGGCTGCAAAATACTGAGTAACGCCACACAAAATTGTGAACCATGAGCATCCTCTCCTGCTATCAAATGCACCACTAATTACACACATGGCAGTAGAGTGATGGAAAGTTATTGCAAGAAGACTTAGAGTCCTAGCATCCTGGTTCTCCCTCCCCTACCACACTAGCCTGTGACTTTCTTTTGATTCTTTGTTTATACCAAAAAAGGCAGCAAACATGACCTACAAATACATTCTGCGTTTGAGAAGAATGCTAGGAACATTTTGAAAGACATAAAGAAGGTATTCCTGAAAAACTTGTATAGTCAGCATGGATATAGGAGCAGCGTCTAGACCAAAACCAAAGGTTTCATGCAACTTAGACAAGTAAAACCAGGTATTTTCTGATTTTTCAGAGAGATTGAGTTACAAGCAAGAACGGATGAAATCCAGGGCGTTCCCTGCAAGCCAGAATTTCCTGTACAAACACTATTGACCATATTTTTGGAGAAATGTGTAAAAACTGTTGATGTCCACAGTAATTATAGTGTGTCAGAAAAATTAACATTTGCAATCCCCCATATCCTGAGCAAGAAAGCAGCAGTAATCATACAGCCTGAAGTGCAGCTAAAATAAACACAGACCATCCAAGAGGAAACTGTTCCTTCTGCTAAGGTTGAGTTTTCTGAAATTAATAGCTCTTTGGATTTTAGGTCTCACCTAATTTATGTTCAGAAAGGTATATGTATGACATTATTGTTTCTTCCAGGCCTTTACGTTTGGCTTTGCCATGAAGAAGCTGTGGTGATAATGGGGTTTTGCACAGCTGTGCTATTCTGAAGGTTTAGATTCAGAACGTATGAGATCACACATAATGGCTATTTGGGTGGAAATCATGGCTTGATCTGCATTTTCTGTTTGTTTTGTTTTGCTGAAGGGACAATACACGGGGCTGACTTCAGAATTGAGAAAAAGGGCATTTCACTGAGAACCCTTTGCCTATGAAGGTCTGAAAAAATGCAAGAGATTAACTCGCCATAAAACCAATCCAGAAACACAAGCTAAAGTCATTACACACATCTTAAATAACATCAAAAGATGTGCACTGCACATACCTGTTTTACAAAAACTGTTCCTCCACAAGAAACTTATTTCCTTTATAAATTACTTTGTGCACCTTAGTTACAATGAGACCAAATCCTGCGCCAGACATGTCTCAGCAAGCAAGCATATTGACATGAGAACAAGTAAAGCCTGAAAAGTTTGAAGCTGTTTCAGTTTTGGCTGAGCACCCAAAAGTCATGTGCCCTAAAGTGCCTCGTCCCCTGTGATCTGACAGACTGATCCCTTTCCTGCCAGCAAGCTCCTTCTGAAAGGAGCACCACCCACTTGGATGGGTGGCTGCCCAACTCATCGCAGAAAAGTGCTGAAGCCAAGGTGCAAGACAAAATTTTTTTTTTTTGCATTATGAGTAGGGTAACATAGCTGATCAGGTACCTCTTTGGGCTGTCTCATACAGGTAGCTGGGAAAATTCCCCACAGTGATTGTTCTGCCCATATCTGAGGCCATGGTGGTGTCACTGTGCATTACTGAAAGTGAATCTGGAGGAGACGCTGCAATGGCAAATGGCACCAAGCACTGTTCCACCAAAGTTCATGGCAGATCGAGTTGACTGCTTTAGGAATCTGGCTTCAAAAGCAATAGAGAGGGAAACAAACTGGTATCTACAGCTATGCTGTAGACATATGCATGTGATGTAGATGTACTTTGCCATAGCCTTTCTTCCAAGCTGCAGGGTCATTTATTTATTTTATGTCCTTTGGAAAGCTTCTGAATGCTCTACCTTTAGCAGGGAGCTCTGACTATAATCTGACAAAACAGTTTGAAGTATTTTATGGAAAACTTGAGGAAATGAATAGCAAATGCAACAAAACACAGCAGTCACCCAAGGCTCTGCCTTGGAATTGCCTCCCCAAGGCTATGGCAACACGAGGCAGGATGCAGACTTCTCCATCCCAAAGCTATTAGCTGGTATGACCTAAAGGCTCCTGAAATTTGGGTAAAAAAGCTGTGTTTTTCCCAGCAGAGGGCACTGCATTAACACACTATGCTCCCTCGCCCTGGTGTTGGGGCTGGGATGGAGGGCGGTCAGTTCAGTATGGGTCACTTGGTCTTAGTCTGGGCATACAGGATCACAGTATCGCATCCTAGGCAGAGCTTACAGAGTGAAAACTCACTGGATAAGGAAGTTGTTGCTGGTACTGTTGTGTAACAAGCCTTGAGATGGAAGCAACATATAAGCTGGCATTTCAGAGACACAAACTGACTCCACTGATTTTAGTTGGAGGTTTCACAAAAAGTTACCAAATTATGAAATATTTCATTGACCCTAAATCAGCAAGGCTAGCTTTTTGCTCCATTGATTTCCATACTAAGTTTTACTACCTAACGTTCTGACCTAGAAAAGTTAAAATTCTCTGAGATGCGTTCTCCACTGATCATATTTCCTACCAAAAATCATTCAGGACAGTTTTAGATTACTTACAGCAATTCCATTTTCTTTTTCAGCACAGAAAAGGAATTCCACTGTACAAATATCCCAGAGAACAGATTACTTATTGTCCAAAAACATCGTCGTTAATAGCATTACCAGAGTGGCCCATGAAATCAGTCATTTGTGAGAAAGATGGGCTGATGTTTCTTCCCACACTGGCAGTTGTGAGGTGTGCTGGACAGGACTGTTGCATGGCAATAAATTCATGCACAGTAGAAGATGAAAACTATGCTGTGAATAAGAAGGCAGGAGAGTTTGTTCTGCTGGCCCTGCTGCTGAGATGCCCTTTAGCAAGTTTCTTTCTATTTTCTGAGATTCCACTAAAGCACTGTCAGCCCTGGGGGAAGTTTCCAATCTGACTTGATTCGGTTGAAAAGTTTCATCCAGGTTTCCCACCAGGAAATTCCCTCTCACGTTAACCAGAACAATTTGCAGGCACATATTGAGCCTGTCACATCATTCATGGCAAGCCTTCTCATTGCTATCACTTCTGTTTTATTAATGTGTAGCTCGAAATGATACAGGCAAAACTCTGTCAAAATAAAATGTTTGTTCTTGTCACAATGAAAAATGTCTGTAAATTCAAAGTAAATATTTCTTCAGTATTTGAGCTCACAGATAACAACGACATTTGCGTTTTTCATCTGAACACAGTATTAAAATCAAGTTGTGAGCACCCTGAGCCTCTTCTGGAGAAAAGTGCCTGTATTTGCACCAATGTCCTGCTTTAAACTTCTTCAAATTTTAGATCTCTTCCACAGTAATGTGTTTTTACAATAGGATTCGGAGTACCACTGAGGTTTACCACTGAGGTTTTCAGGGTGCTACTCCAACAGAAGAAATAAATAAAATGATGATAATAAAGAAATTTTATTTTTAGGGAATTGGGACCACAACTTCCTGAAAATTACTAGACCAGATAGTGTCTTTTTCCCTTCTCTCCCTTTATGGCAGGCACTTGTTCTAAAAAAGTTACACGACTTTCTCGAAAATGGACTTTTAAAATCCATCATTTAATGCAATTTTGGAAAGTTAGTGCCTATACCATTTCCTTTCCTTCCTTCCTCTACCTCTCTTTTTCTTTCTTAAATCCACCCCTGCATTTTAAATTAGTTACAAGAAATAAAGAAAAGGAGGTTTACGGGATTGAAATCGTTTCAGTATGACAGGGTGATGTTGCTTTTTTGTGTGTGTATGAGTCTAAATGAGGCTTTAGAAAATGATATGGTATCCCCTAAATGGATCTGCTATGGTCAGAGACCATTAGGCAGTGGAGGAAGATTCCACTGGGACAGCTGAGACCAGACGTCTGAATCCCAGAGGATGGAGATCACTATTTACTTTTCTGCATGGAGAATTAATATATGTCTCCATCTTTGACCAGCGGCCCTGAACCATCGACCATAAAGGAAACAGAATGAGTGGGGGGAAAAAAAACCTGCATATGTGTTTTTCCCTTTTCCTTTGGTTCAGATTCATTTTCTCGTTTGGTATTTGCACATCATTCTTTGCTTTCTCCCTGTAGGATTGTTTCTTTCCTGACTTTGAGGCAATTCATCTGTCCTAAGGAGGTACCTAAAGATAATGAAGAGGCACATAATTTAGTAATCTTGACCATCTTTTACTTGGAAGATTAATTTAGGCCTTAAAGTGTCAAGGTTGGTTAAGATGAGTCGTCAGCCACGAAAAGCAATAGCCATAGGTAGAGACAGGAAACTGGACTGGTGCAAACAGCACAAAATAAATGAGTCATGGAGTCATTTTGCTATCTGCAAAATGATAGCCTAATGATTATTAAACCAGAAATCCTCCCTGATTCATCCTGGCTAAGCTCAGAGCTTCGATTTTCTCCGTTCATTTTCTTTCCTCTCCCCTTGAGTCCGCCCAGTGACATGCAGCGATCCCGCACTCCTCATCTGCTCTGCCATTGCTGCACTGAGATTTGGAGCCTTTGCTCCCTGCAGCAGAGCGTGCATGGATAGTACATCCATTGCCTCCCTCAGGCAGTGACATGGAGGTGGGAGGCTTGCAAAGGAGTTAAAAAACTGGAGCTCTGATAATGAAGTGCAGCCCTGAGCAGCAGAGCTCCCTCTTTCCAGTTCCACCCCAAGTATTGCTCGCAGTTTCTGTTCAGTAGCACTGAGCTGAGTAGATATGGGTAAGGATCCACCTGGCATTTTTCACTACAAAAGAGAAGCTGAAAAAAACTGAGCTTCCAGAAAACATTCATTGTTTAGAAATAGTCCTTAATCTTTATCATTAGCACTTTCTGCCTTAAGTTCACCTCTAGTTTTGCAGCACGGAGCTGTCTGCTTGGAGATGAGCTCAGTTCTGCATCAGAAAACGAGGTTAGTGGGCAGTCAGCCGTTCCCATTGCACGAAAACAGCTCTCAGCCCAGCAGATTAATTACGTCGAATTGAGAAAGATGTTTATATTTTAAGAACGGGATGGAAAATGAAAAGCATTACCAAGAGCAACATACCTCTTATTTCTGTGAGAGTGCATTTACATGAGGTGGGTGTGTGGGACCGGACAAAGAACACAGAAGCATGGAAATGCAGTATTTATGGGGTAGAAAA
Source organism: Odontophorus gujanensis (assembly GCA_013399175.1). Classification (NCBI taxonomy): domain Eukaryota; kingdom Metazoa; phylum Chordata; class Aves; order Galliformes; family Odontophoridae; genus Odontophorus; species Odontophorus gujanensis. Next base: position 407,752 of record VXAB01004347.1, on the reverse strand, counting down.
TGGATCTGCAGTCTGACATTTCTTCCCTCACAGTGATCTCTCTTCCCAGATCAGCCTGGATTCACTGCTGGCTTTCACGGTGCATGTGGAATAACAGAAATGTAAACTCTGCGTACCATTTAAAAATGATAAAGCGATTACACACCCGCTCAAACCATAGGTTTCTGTTATGTGGCACATGATACACATCTAATACCCCCTGAAACATTTCACAGCCGAATTCAACTTGTCTTCTCCGAGATTTTCCTACTCCATCCGTAAGCGAAGACAAGGCTCCAGACTAATCCCATTTTATTGTCATCACTCGGATCCTTTGTCGTAATTTGTGTGTGAGTACGGCACAAACGTGTAACCGGTGACAGCCTGTGCTCCTCCCCAGCACTGTGTGCCCTGAGCCAAGTTGCAACTGAAAATATCCTGAGCGTTAGTGCTTTCGTGTGGCCAATATTCTGTGCCCACAGCATTTAACAGGGGGGATTTTTTTCTGGGAGTTTGCCTGGCCTTAGACAAACAGCACTGTTCTCCAAACGTGGACGGTTGGAGGTGTTAGTGGCTGCTTTATTGGCAGATGGAGTGCCCACCAGCAGCCCTCCTGCACACGGATCTCACAGCTACAGTGTCCCCTGCAAGCATGAGGTGTTGGAGTTCTCAGCAGGGAGTGCAGGAGCGCGTGCTGTCTCCCGGGAGCCTGTTCTGGAGTTGGCATTTGTTCGGAGTTCAGGTTTCTTGTACCTTGAGTGCAAGAGCTCATGCTCATATCACGAGGAACTTGTTGGTATGTGATGCTTGAGCCTTCCTCCTTGTGCAGCAAAACCTTGTGCACCAGCAGCCTGAGGGAGTTTTACTGAATTCGGTGGTTGTTTTTATTTTCCAAATGGAACTAGAAAGTTTAGAAGGAAAACGAAGCGTTCCTGAACAAGGTGTCAGAATAAGACGCACAGCTTCCTACCATTGTTTATTTGGATTTTTCATTTCAAATTGAGCTTGGACCAGGCTTTGTTCATGGAGAACTGGGGGATTACTCAGACTTCTGCTTTTTGGTTTTTGATTGTAGGAATATCTTCCATCCCCCTTACTTCCTTTCAAAATGAGGGTCTAAATTCTAATGCTAGGATTGGGAAAAGTGAGAAAGCATTACAAAAAAACCTCTTTATTCAAATTCTCATGTATGATATCTGGAAAAAAAAAGGAGGGTAGTGGGTGAAGAAATATCTCTGACATCTTTTGCAATTTTCTTGCATTTTCTGTCTTTCCAAAACAGAAAAGGAAGGGTAGGCACACAGGGGAGGGAAGAGGCAGAAATGAGGGAAAGAAGTTATGCGATTAAAAATCAAAGCACTTAGAGTGAAACGTGGGCTCTTACTTTTGTATTTTTAAACACAGGAATAATGTGACATCTTAAGCTGAACATGTTTTTCTTTTTCAGTCTGACATTTCAAAATGAAACACAGGTTTTCATTTCGAGGTATTATTTCATATCCACGCACACATGAAATCAAAACGTATTTTGAAATGGTAGCACCACAGGGGAATGATATTTTCAATTGGAAATTTTTATTCTTGCCCCCACCCCAATAAATAAAGAAGTGAGGTTTCCAGGAAACCCTAAAGCTCAGAAGAGAAAGTGAAACATCATGAAAATGGGTTGTTGGCCATATTGAGCATCAGAATCTGCTGAAAAATATGTGCAATAATATGGATTATTTCTGGTATGTTAATTCATCTGTCAAGAAAGTATCTGCTCAGAAACATTTGAGCATAATTTTCTCATTGTAAATAAAAGGTTTGCTATTATTTAGGTTTCAACAGCTCCCCAAGCCATGGAGCTCAGTTCATACGAGTTAACTCTCCCTGCACATGATATTTTGGAGGTTATTGGTTACAGTATCAGAGCAGTGAAATTACAATGTTTCTGCCATTCACAAATAGTGCACGCAGTTGGAAAACTCCTTTGCCTTTGAAACACTCATCTGGGATAGGGCAAGCTGCTGTGGTCAACAGCCAGCAGCATAAACATGCAGCACACCTGAGCTAATTCTAAGGCAACGCAGGTCAAGCCAGTGCATGACCCCCACGGACCCATTGGGCATGAATGAGGTGGCCACAGCCCACCAGGCAGCAGCTCCTGCTCAGGTTTGCTCTGCTGACCCAAACCTCAGGCTCCCACCTCCAGGCTGAGGCACTGAGCTGCCCTGAATGACAAAGCAGCACCATTTAAAGGGCTGTGACGGTTCACGGCCCCACCATGCAGACCCTCACAGGAAGGTCAGCAGATGTGGGCTGTATTTACAGGAGACATGTGGAAGCTGCTCCTGGGTGGGAAGCAGCGCAGCTGTCCGCAGTGCAAAGCTAAATACACAAAGCTTCGCTCTGCGGTTAAAGGCGAGCCACCTAAGAAGAGATGTCATGTTTGCTGCAGAAGAATGTGGATGAAATGCTGGGTGAGGTATTACACTATGGCCTGAAACTCGCAGCTTGACTGGATACCCATCTGCACTGACCTTGATCAGTCTTGCAATCTGCAAAGCGCTTCCAGCTCTTTGTCCATGGAAGCTGCTGCATGAGCTCAGTCAAGACGCCTTCATTTTTACTTGCTAAAGCAGCACACAGGTCCATTACGCTCTGTGTAAATCACTCACAGTAAATGTGCGAGGCTGCAAAGTAATTTGGGGTTTTCAAGACTTTTCCATGAGTTATCCACAATCAGAGGCAGTTGGCTACAAGGAGAAGAGATGGAGTGTCGGTGCACAGGGAGGAAAATTGTGCCTTCTGTTTCTCTTTTCAGTATATAAACCACATGCTGCATAGTTGGGTTGGAAATGAAATAAGGTTGTAGTTCTCCAGCTGCACAGACTGTACTTTTTAGTGTTCTGTTACGTAAAGAGCATGCAAATATATTAGCAAGAAAAAAGCTGAATTTGCCCATAAAAGCATGTGATTAATGCAGTGCTGAAAGCTCGTTTAAAGGACTGTACATTGCAGCTCACTTGAGAAACAGAAAAAAGAACAAGAACACAAAAAGTGAGCTGACTGTTCTGGGTATGAACAAATTCAGTGTGGCTGTAGAGGGCACTAAAGATCTTTACGATTTCTCTGAAAAAAGAGAAAACTTCATGCTGCTTTTTACACTTCATGATCAAAAAAAAAATTAACCCTCTTTAGGAGCAAGTGGGACCACATTAGGCTCCAGTATTACAGCTTCTCTCCTTTTAACCACTAATAGCAGGTTGAACTCACTTCTGTTTTGATTTGGGGTTTCTTTCTTTCATTTCTAAGAAACAGGGAGCTGCATGGAGCCCAGATTGCACCAAATTCAGCAAGGCAGGATCCGTTCAGCACAAACAAATCTCATTCCTTCAAACACCAGCATAGAAATGACCATCCGTCAGTCAGGTGGCCCTGGTTGAAGTGGGACCATAGAACTGCTCACGTGAATGCGAGTCCTAAACAGCTTTCAATGAGTCAGATACTTGGGGTGTTTCACTTGTTGAGCTCTGCACGTCGCTGACACTTCTGGCTGTGCCTCACATAAGGCGAGTCATTTCTTGTGGTATTTTTTTGCTAGCAGAAATTGGAAATCTCACAAGAAATCCTGTTCTGATGAGATTCCAAGCCTGATACACAGCTTTGGAACGAAGCTGAAGATTAAATGCTGGATTTCAGTACTTCGTATGCGACAGGTCATGTTCTTCAGGAAATAAAGATGTTAATATTCTGTTGTAGTCTGAGATTCATTTTCAGATTACAAGACTGGAGCTCGACATTGAAGGCAAAGCCCGTACCTTAAATCAGCACAAGATATCTTTTAAGGTTCATTTCCAAGGATGCTCGGCATGTACTACGTGCAGCACTGCAGCTGATGTTCAGCCTGAGCCCGGGCTCCTCTGCACAAATCTGCACAGTCATCAAGATTTTCCTGGGTATTCTGTCAGCGCTGCATCAGACCCACATTAGAAAATTTAGCTTGACTAAGAAGTCTGTCTACTGCCTAATTATATTGCCACAGCAATGACGGCGTAGGTTTCTCTGCAACTTCTACTCTGGAATCAGTGTGTCTAATAATAACACAGTAATGACACTGCTGTGATCTCATTGGTAACTCACCCCATGTACTAAAAGCTTACATGCATGCCCTCGAAATTCCAGTGAGAAGCAATCCTGATGGGCCCTTGAGCTCACACTCAGCAAAGCCATATAAAGCTTTGGGTTTGTAAATTAAAATTGTATTTCCATCCTTTGATAGCAAAGCCACACACAACCAGCACAGTTCCCTTCTTGGGTTCTGAGGACATTTTTGTTCCTGGGAGCTTCCTTTCCATTTAAGCAATGAATCGGTACAGGAGCTGAAGACAGCTAAATAATTCCAGCAAATTGTTTTAATTGAACTACTGAAGGTCTTGTGAGTGACCTATACCCTGTAGTCTGTGTGTAGATAGAGCCAACCAAATGGGTGGGAGACGGTGTGGGACAAGAGGGCTTCCACTGACAGCTTGGTAGGAGACCTGCTGTCTACATGATCCTCCATGAGCCCTATGCATGTCAGTACCCATCCTCCCCCACAAAGCTCCCAGCCTGTATTTAAGGCATGGAGTTGTCCTCTACAAACAACATCAGACAAGCTCCGATTTTCAACGTTAAACCATCAAGAGGGGTTCGCCAGCCCTACTTGGCCAGACAGGTCCTGCTGGATTGTTTCCTTTCCTTGTCTGGCTGGGTGCCCACTCTTTTTTTGGCATGAATAACTGCACATTCAAACGGAGCATTTGGTTTCCACGAACACATGTGCCTGTGACCTTCAAATTCACTTCCACAAACATTTGTGTCACTGTAGGTTAATGGGTGCGTGAGCGGTACTACATGGAAAGAGGTTGCTGTGAAATTTCTGGTAGAGAAGCAACCTTTTACACTTGAAGAGCAACAGAATTATATGAGACACTTCTTGTCTTAGATACAGCAAATTCATGGGGAAGTCAGATGCTTCAGTGTTAATGGCAATCAGCCAGTAGGACGAGGTAATTTAACATCCACTTCTAGTTACAAAAAGGCGCTGGTGACAAGACCAGGATGGTTGTATCTGGATTTACACTAAAAGACAAACGTTTTTTCAAAGCGATTGGAAAAGGAAAAAGAATCTATTTCAAACACAAGAACAGAATAAAATAAAAATGAGATCTTGAATTCAAGCTCTCCCTGGGAACCACAGATACTCTAAGCTAACAGAAAAATGATGTAGTTTAACTTACAAAAATAGTAAAACAGGGAAAAAAAAGTACCACATGTTCCTCATGGATTGTGAGCCAAACAATTGTTATTACATTTAAATCACTCTCTGACATAACGCTATAGAAAACCCAGGAAAAAATGGAGCCTGCATTGCCGAACTCTGCTGACAGCCACATGCAGCCAGAGCTGAGTGTCACATTTGCTCAACGACACTTCGATAGCTGCTTTTACAAAGGAAAACAAAAATACTTAGCTTTCTCCATTCTCAGTAATCAACCTGTATTGCATGAGAGCAAATGAGCTTAAAACACAAGCCACCCCGGCTGATAGAGCTGGGCTCAGCTGTTAGCCATCAGCCGCCGTGCAGCCTGGTGCCGGCCGTGCCGAGGGCGATGCCAGAGCCCGGACAGCCACGGAATACTAATGGGCAGCTGTGGAGCTCTCTGTTTATTTTTTCTTTTGAAATAGCCATGCAAATAAGACACTGGCACGGAATGTCAGTGCCCCTGGAGCTTATATATGATACACGAGATTCATTGCTTTCTTTTACTTTTTTTTTTTCTATATTTTCCCCCATATCTTGGCTTTTCTAGTTCTTCTTTCTTTTTTTAATCCATTCTCTCCTCCTCCCTAAATTAAAATGAAAGTCTGCCTGCTGGTAAACCTATCAATTGTTAAAAGGGCCTTAATTTTTCACAAATTTCTTGACACTGCTCCTCCAAGTCAACTGCCTGAAGCAGCAGGCACTAGTTCTGGGATGAACTCCACTCCCATCCCAGAATAAGCCTCAGCTTTGTGTACCCATGGGATGGGAAAAATACATCAGATGAGCCTCCAACTGGCTCAGCCAGCTTCCACGAATCAGTTTTTGGTCTTTGCAGAGCTGCTATATTCTCAGCTGGTTGCAAAAACATAAAACCAGAATAGTTCATACCTGGAGCAGAAACTCCCCTTCTAACTTAGAAAATCTTTGGTCTTAAGATATGTAGAAACTCATGTTCCTGTGAGCCTCATGGGTATTTAGGGTCTAAGCATCCCAGGTGTATTTAACTGCCTCACTCAATTAAACGCACTAACCCAAAGGGTTGTTTCAGAGGCATTAAATTCTCTTAATTTCATTTGTAAAATACATGGGAATTAACCTGATATAAAACTGATGCACGTGTCACTGAGGCTATGAGACTAATATATATTCTGGTGCTGGAGGTTGTTGGAGTCTGCTTTTCCAGGTACTGCTCCAGATGTGTTTCTGTCGATGAATCCTCAAAGGCCTTTTCCCTTCGTTTAGTTATGTAACTCTATGCAGACTTCGAGTGCTGGTTTAATTTTAGCATGAGTCCTGAGAACTCCAGTGAAGCTAACACCCCAATGGCTCATTGATTGAGCGACAGCATAAGATTTGTCCTGGAGATCTGGTTGGGCTGGAGAGCAGCTGGGTACCAGTAGCTGTGGGGCCCTCTGTTGTGTAGGACTCCTCATGTCATGTACCCTCTGTAGCTTTATTTCTAGAGTACCAACATGGTAATAAACCAAAACAGAAGGCTTCTATTAATGATTTCCACAACCTAAAATGGACTTAAAAACACCGTTGAGCAAGAATAGATAATGGACTAGTTCCTCTTTGTGGTGACTTGAGTTCTACTAAGTTGATTCTCACCATCTGCAAAGCCTGAGCTCATTGAGATTATACCAAGTCTCTATTGTGACCTTTTCGCTGCATGTGCCCCTCTGTATAAAGCAGCTTTAAAGCACCAAGATGGCCCTCATGAATTGCTGTAGTCTCTGAACCTTCCACAATCAATGCCTACCAGTTTAGCAGGGGTATATAATCAGTTTCCAATTAGTGTAAATAGGTCTATCCAGATCATATTATAAAATTATAACCAGTTTAATTTGTTTCAACCAGTTCCAATGTGAGCCTGTCACAGTTTTTGTACAAAAAGAAAAAAAGGAAAAAAAAGGCAACAAAAATCCCCTAGGGTAGGAATATGGCCATCTCATCTCTTCCAGAGTGTTAATAGCTCAGTGAGGTCTGGGTGGTCCATGAAAATGAAATGACTGGACAGGTATTAAAATGAATTACAGGAGCTTTTGCTATGGAGTCAGCATGTCCCGAGGCGAGGGGCGAGTTGGATGGGCTGATGGAAAGGTCTGCAGCCAGAGGTTTGTGGCACAGCGTGGAGTTCCAAGAAATGTTGTAGTCCATAAATGAAGTGAATGTTTCATATTTGAAGGCTTTCCTTTTTCTTGGAGATCAGTCCTTTTATCTGGATCTAGTGTCCATATGCAAGTACCAACACATTCATATGGTGGGCGGTACATTAGGTTTTAGCTGGAGCCTTCCTGGCTTCGACAGATGTCTCATTTTTGCTGTTTCCTAGAAAAAAAATGAGTCTATGGCGCTTCTCTCAAAAACTAGACCCTCTTCTCCTCAATGATGTGAGAAGCAGTACTGAAATCTGTTATCCAACAATGTAAAATACTCTTGACCACACACTTCTGCTGCATAGCGGGGATTTAAGAACTCTGTGGGAATGCAGTATCCTGTATCAGTGGGGAACACTTGGGATCCAGGAGTAAATCTGAGATGCTTATTGTGAGCAGAACTGGAATGTGTTACTCTGCATCCCCAATCTGACTTCACTACATCTTAATCAGCCTCATCAGAAACTAATAGGGAAAAAAAAAAACAGTTTTAGGTTTCAACAGTTGTAGCATAAAATATCTTCAGATATTGGATTTTGTTCTTGCAGACAACAAGAATGCATATTTAAGTCTGAATGGGAATTAGATAACTTGGAATGCTCACTTAAAAGAAAAGAAATGCAGTCTCAGTTCCTTATTCCATCACAGGCATGCTGGGATGTGTCTTGATCACCCACAGTGCTGGGATTAATAGTTCAGGCACAGTGTTACATTAGCACTGTTACACAGCTTCTGACCTAGAGATGTCCTGCCTGAGAACATGCACAAAATGAGACCCTGTCTGTACCCTTAATGTGGACATATTATACTCACTAAAAGCTGAATTTGGCTCCCCTGGTGTTAGCCATCTGAAAGCAGGATATTGCCTCTGTACCAGTCATGTCTTTTCTTCAGAGAGTGAGATGCACTGCAGCAGAAGGATTTACACCCTCCTGATGTAAAGGTTGGGTAAGTGAAGACAGCATGGAAGATGGAGAACTGGGAATGAGGTCAGGGAGGCACCTTGCTATTAGTTTCACATGTTTAAATCCCAGATGGATATTCAGGACAAGGAATCAGGATGGGTCCCTTCTGCACTGCACAAACTGGTTACCAGTCATATCCCCAACTCTTGTTTCCCAGGCCAGGTTCAGCCTGTGCTGCTTAATGCTGTTTCTTGGATCTTCTCAGCTCATTTGGAAGCAAACAAAGGGTCAGCCTTTTCCGTAATCCTCACACATCATTGGCATCTTTGTCTGTCTCTGCTAAAGAGCAGAACAAACACAAAGGCTGCATCTCCATGTACCCTGCGCACCAAGTCCCTTCAAGTGTAAAGTGAAAATGTTGGCAGGGAAATATGGGAAAGTTGGGTAGCTGCCTGTGCCCTACCTGGCTTGCAGATAAAAGAATTAGGTTGCCAAGTCTGCTAGCCTTTAAAGCTTGACAAATCCACACACTAGACATTTGAATAGATATAAAAAGTTGGGGAAAATCGTTTCTAGAGCTACAAAGCTTCTCTTCTTGTATTGCTTCTCAAATGAATTCAGATAATCTTATAAAACTCCAGGCTCCTTTATTTCTGACATTCATTGTGTAGTTCTGTAAATCACGGATTCTTAATCTTTTCTATTCCATCTTTCTCAATTTTCAGCTTGTTCTCTTTCCTGTGTCCTTGTGTCTCTGTGTACTCAAAGAAGATCTTGTTGCTCACAGGAATACAGCCTGGCTTTGTGCAGACGGCAGCAGGAAGAACAGTGCTCCCCAGCCACAACAATAACAATGTCAGCACTCTCTCAATCTCCCCAGGGTGCCAGTCCTGCACAGGTGGGAAAAATCCCCTTAGCGTCCCACTTCTTTAAGCTGCAGAGACTCCGGGGATCCTGGAGTTGCAAAGTTTTTAAGACAGAGTCTCTGAGCTTTCTGAACATCTGAATAGATGGATCATGTTGGTCAGGGTGAAGGTTAGAACAGATCAGTCCCATTTTCCATCTCAGGCTTGTGCAGGAGAAATCCAAGTTCTTTCCCCTCCAGGGAGCCCACAGAGCTTTGCTCTGTTGGTAGAGAGGAAGAGAAGATGACAACCCTCAGGATAATCTGTAGTTTCCCCAGTACTGCAAGTCCTTGTGCTGGTTGGTCATCGTCTGAAGATATTTTTTTATATAAGTTCAGTTTTCAGATGTTATTTGCTAATTGCTGTCGGTATTTAATAATGGCAAAGTTTAAATTACAGAGGCAGCCACTAATCCACATTATTCAAAGACATTTCCAAAATTCTACTCTAAACATTCTCTGCGGTCCTTAACAAACAGAGGCAGTTCTCAGCTGGCCCAGAAGTCACACTGCAAATATTTTCACAAAAGCAAGGATGAGCAAAATGATCCTAGGGCCAATTCAATTCATTACATAGACTTCCACCCATGTTTAATTTGGAGAGCCCTATTTGTTTTCCTGAACTCCCTTCTCAATCCTAAATGAAATTATGACCAAGCCTACTTGGACCATCATGGATTTAAGAAAAACATGCTTTAAATTAATATCTAGGTCTCTTTACCTTCCCCATTACTGAGACAGAAGACTGTTCCCTCTTTTTTCAGATGTCTCTCAGAACAAGTTGGTTCTTAGTAAGACAGTAGTTGCTGGTTTTGGAGCTGGAGGTTGAAGTTCCTGCTTTTATATGTTGCATGAACTGGTGAATATCACTTGCCCTCCCTCACTCATCCAGGAAATAAACATTTCCATTGTAAATGCGTAATTGTTTAAGGTGATGAGACATGCAATAGCAGTGGAGAGGGAATTCAAGCTGCTGTGTGCTCATCTAAGTACGCTACCCTGCAACAGTGGCATAAATATTGACAATAGTGAGGTAACATTAGTGTGAGGCTATGAACCTTTTTGGCCCCTTACAGCACACATCCGCCTAAATTGATGGGACTCTAGGAAGAGCAAACAGGAAAGTGTCCCAAGAAATCCAGATAATCTGTCTCAAGCACACATTGAACAGAAAACAGGGCAGGCTGTTCATTTCAAGGATCCTGTCTCTATAAAGCTGGAAGTCTTTGTTTGCTACCACTCAGAGCCAGGAGCTCAGAGCCACCAAACACTTTGAAGACCTCAGAGTGAGATGTGTCACTCACTCAAGAGAAGCTATCTAGAATCAGGAGACCTACATGTTTGCAGATGTGCTCCAATACTCCCAGACATGGGGAAAAGCTTGTTCATACACTGTGGACAGATGAGATGTACTGGATCCAGTACTGCTGAAGCCTCGGCAGCTTTTCCTGGTGAGCTGCCTGCAGAATTGGCCAATTCATCAACAAGTTGCATCAAGCTTAAGCAGTTTAAATACTAAGCCTGTGATAAGATGGCAAGGCAAGGAAAGCTCCTGGAAGAGATGAAGGAAAATAATGTCTGTATGACTTGCAGAATGACGTCTAGGCTGGGCTGGTGGCCAAAGTCCTAGAGGAAAGCAAGAGTGAGCATAAGCTGGCTCACTGATTTTCAGACTTATATGCATTTTCACCAGAAAATAAAGCGGAGAGGCAAGCCCTAGACTGCAGATCACAAACGTGCCAGAATATCCAACAGTTTGGGGGATTCACAAGTAGCAAGCTGGGGTGAGAGGGGTTTGGTTTCAGGTTTAACTATCCCTGATCTTTATAGTCAAGTATCCTTGGCTCTTTGTAGGCTAAGAAGAGAAAAAGAGGTACAGTTAGATACTTCTTCTCTAAACTCTTGCTCTATTCACCTGAAAACTTAATTTTGTTAACACAAGAAACCACTTTGTAGCTACAGAAGGCACACGGAATTCTCAGAGCAAAACTCTTTTCATTCTTTAAGATTCTTGCTCTTACAAGTTTCATCCTAGCTGCTTATAGATTGTCATGACTTTAAGATACAATACATAATGTATAAAATCCTTACTGCAGGTATCCAGGACTTTCTGACAGTCATCGGTAAAGCTTTTGTGCCTCTGCAAAATTCCTGCAAAAACAAACTCACTGACATCAGGGCACTCTGGACCCTGATGGATATTTAATAGCCCTGCCACCTTTGGGGACACATTCATAAACTGCAAACAGAAAGATAGCTTCCCCCACACACACAACTTCCTTTATTTTTTTCCTGTCTTCTAAGTTTGGTAACACTAATGGATTGACCAGAATTAGGATGGTTGGCAGAAATGTGATGTCCTCAAAATCAAAATGATTGTCCAGTGCTCTGCGACCCAGTCAGGGGCTTGTTCTAATTCACAAGGAGGTTTTTTCTTTTCACAGTTCTGTTTTTGCACCAGGAGATCCCCGCTGTCCCTATGGTCTCTGTGTGGTGCACTGGACCTTCTCCCACATCACAAATATTGAATGCTGTATAATGTTGAAGGAATTTATCTCACATCTACTACTGTTGGGGTTTTATTGTTTGAATCCATGTTATTTCCTGTTTCAGTTAGTTACAAAGTTTAAAGTTTCTTTGGGAGAAACAGGAGACCATACTCTACCTCAATCACTTCTTCGGAAACCACAGACATGGCAAGGAATGGTCTTGGTCTTGCGTATTCTATGATTTACTTATCTCTGGCAGAATTTAAAGCTTGTCATGTTCACCAAAGTTAAAAGTTCACAGCTAAAATATTGTAAAAATTAGGAGACTCAAGGAGAAATCAGAGAATGTGTGACTGCTTTTAACCAAATCCACTTATGCTGCTAACACTTTGCAGATTCTTATTGTAACTGGTATTAATTTTTCTCCATTTGTGGCCATCCAACTGCAACCCAAACTCTGTACCTTGCAGTGTAGCTTAAAAAAAAGTGAACAGCTTAGACTTAGTAAATGGATCTTGATGCTTTTAAACCCCTCATAAAATCAAATATTATCTTAAGAAATCCTAATCAAATTAATCTTCAACTCCATCTTCTCTCTCTTCACCCTATGACTTCACTCTGAGCTTACCTGAATATGACCTGAATCTCATTTTCTTCTCATTAGAAAAAAATGAAGTGAACTTCTAAAAAAAAATAACCTTTCAATTACCTTTTAAACTCCTAAAAGAGGACTCATTTTGACCATGACATCATTCACTGATGATTTTAGCACATGGGCCACATTCCCTAGTTGACCTAATTTATCAGAGTTAATAGAGATAAGTAGACAGTGAAATATGAAAAATCCTTCTTAGTCATTGATGCATTTTGATTATTTTTCATATATATCTCTAGAAAGATGCCCACACCTTATAAAGAACAGAAAACATTCGGATGAGTGGGTGTGCTGCCAGATAATTCCAAATACAAGCTGGAGGAGAGCTGGATTCTAGGACAGGGATAAGCTGAGATTCATGTGCTATAACTTTGGTTAGACATCCACAGAAGTAAGCCCTTCCAAAGAGCTATTCATCTCTTCTTTCTCAGACACCTATTTTAGCAGGAGATGAATCTCTCTCCAGAGAGAGTCATTTCTCTCCTCTCACGATAACAGGAGCCTGGGATGACTGATGCCTAAATTTAAAATGTCTAAAGTCCACGAAGATGGATATTGCTCTGAGAAAGCAGCATGCTATTAGGATGGATAGATGGATATTTAAGAAGCTGTACAATTCTCAGAGGGTAAAGGATGTCTAATAAGCACAGCGTAGGCTGGATCTGATTCAACTCCAGTTCATAGGTTGTGTTAATGTGTAAACTTAATCTGATAGAGTTTTTCAGCTAGAAAGATCTGTTAAATCAGTCTAGCTGTTGCTATGTGGTGTTTTGTCAGCTCACCTGCATCTACCTGAAAGCAGGTTTACAGATGTATGGTGTAGTTATATCTTACATGATGAAAACTACTGACACAGGCTTAGTTAATGTAGTTCTTATTTTCCTAGAATCACATCCTGTAAATTTGTATTTGGCCCAGAGAATCAGAACACAAGAACTGTGTAAAATAAAGACTTCAGCATGTGATTTTCATCAAAGACCTTTCTTTGGAGGCAAGATTTTCCATGGGTTTTGTTCTCAAGTCGTTGCTTCAGGATAGTACCCATGCCTGACTCTGGCTGGTGCAAGGGAGACAGGAGGGGGAGGGGACATGCTCAAGGACTCGGTGCAGTCTCATGAAATGTAGATCACCATCACTTCAGAGACAACTCATTCTTTGTGCACTTTTTTTTTAAACCTCAGAATTCTCTTTAGATGACAAGTTTTTGAAGTGGTAGAAGACTCATCTGAAGTGCAGCTTGAATATTTGTCTCTGAGTCTGACTGAACTTGCCAGCCAGGGGAAGTTAGAAAAACCAACCTGGCCCCATTCTAGTACACCCATCCTAAGTCACCAGGTATTATGCTAGAACAACACATTAGCATCATTCATATCTAGAAATAATGCAGCACTTTGTCCTTCCAGATGGCTTCTTTGCTAAGCCATTAAAAAACTATCAGCCATACAACTGTCTTCTAAACCTTAATAGATGAGAGGAGCGAAGCCATTAGCTTCAATTGTGGTAGAATTAAAACCGCACTGCGGTTTTAAAATAAGGCCCCCTTCATTTCCTCCTTCCCTCCCCTTGTCTCTGCAGTCTTTCTTTCCTTAACCAGGTCAGTCCTTTACCAGCACAGGCAATTGAATCTTTCCCTCACCTCCACGATGGAGCCTCTGCAGAAGCCTCTCCTGTGCTCCTTCTGCCATATATCAGGGTATTTATGAGACACTCAGCATCCACAGCATTAACGTATGCGATCATTCCAGGTAAATGTGCCAGCCTGCTGCTCAAAGGAACTGCTTGTAAGACTGTTCTCTACTCTCCACCTCTAAAACGTTCTGCTGCTGTGGCCCCGACAGCCTGCCCTACTGCATTAAGGTAGTCTTTAATACACCCCGGAGGAACTTCTTGTTTTGTTATTCTTCATGGATCTGCTTACTTATTTTCCATTCCTGCAAGATAGGTTTTAATGGATTTGATACAGTACCAGGAAGGCCTCATTGGAGACATAATTAATGGATGCTCAGAATAGGAAAACTTTGACTTAAAAAATGTCATATATCAAGTGAGCAGGACCAATTAAGGTAGCCAGGTTTTCAGTAGAAGTAGCTTTAACATCATCAGGATTTCCTACTGAATGTACTGTTTGGAAAAGGTGAGTGGAATTGGGGGTGATGGCAGGGAGGGTGGAATTTGTTTTTCCATGGTGAAAAGTAATCTGCCACTCTTGGGAATGCTTTACCAACACCAACTGCAAAAACATCCATGTTGCCAGTTTACATTAGGGATAATATTGTGACTGCGTTTAAACTGGAAGAAACCACTCCATCAGTCAAAGGAGGATTTCAGGGGATATGACCTTGAGTAATGTTCTGGCTTAGCAAAAACTGTGGATTTTATCATTAATAATATTTTGCATGATTATTATTTTTTTTTTATTCAAAGAGGACTTTGTCAGCCAAAGGAGTAAAACCTACTCTCATGTTCCATCTTTCTCCATTTTAGCACAAGCAAGAGGAATCTCTAAGAAAATATCCTCTGTTTGCCAAAACTGAAAAGATAACATTCCTAAGAGTGAGACTGGATTCACCTAAGGTCTCTTCAAATTATAAGATGGCCAAATTTGCAGCCTCAGCATCTTGGACAGCAAAACATAGCTAAGAAAGAGGGGATTTTTCTCTCCTGGAAATGCCGCATGAATTTGGCTGTCAGAACCTTTCCTCGTTGATCCTTCAAGCTGATATCACCCAACAATTGTCAGCCAGGAGACTTGTATCTGAGCCACGTGGCTATGGCTGCTGCTGTGAGGACTCCTTAACAGTTTGCAAGCAACTGTTACACTGTGTTATCATTTTGCAGCTTACAGGGCATATTTCATCAGTTTGAGTGCTCAGTAATGATGGAATATGCCTGCTGGGGTCTGAGGACTTAGGAGTCTGTAGCCAGTTCTGAAGAACGTTCCCCCACACCTTGGAGAATAGCTGGATTCTTGCTGTACTTCAGCATCGACAAGCTCATACACAAACACATCTGTGAGTAGTTTATTTTTTCTCACTGCCAGTTGGCACTGCTCTCACTAGATCCCCTGCATTGTGTTTTGCTATTTGTTACCTAAGCAGCTGCAAACTCTTGCTCCAAGGTCTCAGAAGAGAGAGCCCCTTTTGTCTATTGCACACAACATTAGAAAAGGTTGGCTCTACAGTAGCATGTTGGAGTTCCTATCCAAGCCATGTTGCCTTCAGCCAGAGAAATTGCTCAAAGCACACATGTCTGTGTTGCCTCTGGTGATCCCGTGATTCAACACAGCAGCACCAAAGTCCAGCTCAGCAGGGTAAGTTATCAGTCCAGATTCAATGAAAGATTAGTCACTGTGGGAGTTCGGTTCCTCTATTATTCATGCCATTCTGTTACAGCCAGATTTATGTGTCAGGAAAAACATACAAATGGAATCCGATTTACTTGCAGAAGTTCCTGCTCTGTTTGATTTATGTTTGAGTAAATAAAGACATATGTCTTGTACGTATTGGTCTCTGGCTCCTTTTTTCTTCGTACATCCATGTCCAATTTATCAGCCTCTTTCTTTTCTGGACTTCTATTTATGAGAGTTTGCAAAAAAAGTAATGTTAGCAGAAGGGAATACCTTTGACAATTTGAGGTTTAACTTTTGGAATAGATTTGCACTATAATTTGCTGCACTTCCAGCAATGTCTAGCTGCTCATCTTGAACAAACTTCTGGGAAAGTCCTAAAGCCATACTATGCAGAGTGCAAAGCAACCCTGCATGTTGATTTCTAAGCCATATGGCAAATTAATTACCAAACCAGGCTAAGGAGTCCTGATAGGTCAGGCTCCACAATCTCAATGAACAGGACAGGGCACTTAGCACTCCTAATCCATAATTAACCATATAAACATAAAGCCTCCATAGCCTTTTCATGCAATTGAAACCCAGTGTGTTGTAAAGTGTTGCTCTGGTTAACATTTGGAATCAAGAAATCTTGTATTTTTACTTTTTGCTTTTGTTTTTGGACAAAATATACTGTTCATCCTCGTGGATGCCCAGCTGCTTGTGTGGTGCCCAGTACCAATGCTGAATTCACTGCCATGAGGCACTGTGGGAGGTATGATTGTATTAAGTCTTCAAGATGTATTGAGAAATAGGGGAAGGAAGAGTAATATCAGAACCTGAAAGTAGACAGCAAAAGCCCCAGAGGTTTTAAAACTGACCTCAAATCCTTCTTTCTGACACGGAATGGCTGTGCACCCCTCCTGACTGGAAGGAAATTTCCCCCATGCTGAATGTGCTATTCCCTTGCCTCGTGTCCTGCACCACCAGATTCCTTTGTTTCATGCAGAAGGTTTCACAGAGCTCTCTTTCCGATGAGTTTCTTGTGTCACCTTTGATCTCTCATGCATCAATGTACATTTAATGGCCTAAGTGAGCAGCCATGTGGCTAGAGGCAGCCTGCAGCCCATGGTGGCCAGCTTCAGTAGCACCAACTCTGATGGAAAATCAACTCACTAATGTGAATGTTTATTTGGCCACTCTTACTACCCGCAGTTCCCTTTGCTGTTCAGTTCTACTAAATGGCTTGAGAAAATATTTATCAGAGGAGCGTGGTAACAGATTTATTGAATCCCCAAAGCCTGAGGTCAGCTTTTTAAGATGAGGAGCCTCTACAAGTGAGGGAGAGCAGGCAACACCTTAGAAATAAGAGGCAGACCATGAGATGCCTGATGTTTCTGCTAATTAATGGGAAGACTGTGACCAATAAAACTTACGTAGAATAGAGGCTGGCGAGATCTCTTCTTTCTTGAGCAAGCACTATAACTTACCTAAAAGATGGGCATAGTTTCCATGCAGCTGTTGAGTTTATGAGCATTCTGTAGGAATTTGTTTAAATAGATTTGGGGCTTTTTAATTTTTTTTTTTTTATGGGATTGAAAATACAATAGTGCTTTTGTTTTAATCTGTCTTGATGTTTAGGTCAAATGTATGCAACAGAATGGTACTTGCAATTATAGCTCCAGGTCAAGTGCATTTAGAGGAGCATCTACTGCAGGACAGTAGCCTAGGGTGGGCAGTACTCACAAAGGGCATTGTAAGATGCTGGAATCTCATGGACTGGGCATAAGACAAGAAATCATTCTCTTTGCAAAGGGACCTGAAAGGATACACTGAACAGTGATGACTGTTGTATGAATGACATTTCAGTGGCTGCGCTTTGCCCTCAAATATGCAACCAAAGACTTGGATCTATCTATTTCCAAATTTGGTGCTGGTATTTCAACACAAACTTGAGCTGCTGCAGCAAAGGAAAGAGGCAGAAAGGAGCATCTGCAGGGCATTGCTAACTTCTGTGATACAGTTTTATCTGATCCCCAAAACAAGATCATGGTGTCTGTGCTATTGAGGACAATCACTCAGTCAACTCATTATGGAGTACTGATGCTTCTCATCCTGCTGTCAGAGAAGGGAACAGTTCTGTAGAGATGAAAGATGTTACCTTGTGGTTTGTGAGAAAAAACAACTGTGTTCATTATAAAAAATAGGATGGAAAAATTGGCGGGCCTGACATGTGTTCTTATGTGTATTAACAAGTAAAAACCCTAAACCGTCAATTGGGCATCTGGGTTCGTATGCCTCTGTTATGTCTACGTAAGGATGTAAGAACACCATTTCTGTATCCTCTCCCATATAAAAAACTAACATGCTTCATTCTTTGGCTTGTAACCTAGCCTAATGCCCAGCTGAATTTATGAAGGATCTAAAGATTCTGTCCAAAGTTCTTTAGGATGAAGAACCCTGGGCAGAAGAAGGATGGGAACCTTCTTGTTTTGACTAAACGTTCAATACTACAAACATTCCCCTGCAGAGTAAAGGTGTCAGTCTGCATCTAACTTTATGTTCTGGCAAGGTTTATTCTCTAATAAGATTTGCACCTTTGTATCCTAAGATCTACAGCTTTGAAAATCTCTTAGATTTAAAAATGATATGCTTGTGAGTGACCAGTACGTATAACACACTATTACACGTGGTTCTTGATATGTTTTTTTTCTTTTTGCTTAGAGCATCATCTGTAGATTGCAGCAATTGTTTTACAGTAAACTAACATTTTTAAAGGAGAGTGATGACTTCAAGAAATCTCATCATAATTAAAGCACATGAGATCTAATCAAAACGAAGGAAATATTTTAGTTTGTGTCTCTTCTGGGGGCAGGTTCTCCCCGAAGTCATTATAAAATGGAAACCTGCGTTCGAATGGGAAAGCTCATTTGTGCACATCACAGCTATGGGTTAGAGGACATCACTGTGCTTGCACTGATGCTTCTCTGCAAGACCTGTGATAAATCTAATGAATAGTGTTGTGCAGCTATTCCTTTCTACTGCACCTGAGAAACTCATCAATCTCATGCCACAAATCAAATCAGAACAAGCAACAAAGCAAGCAAACTACTCCTTGTCATCAAATTCTCTCCTGCTTTGGATGAGAAGTACAGGCTTAGTTTATTTGTTTTTTACCATATGAAATATCCTGTTGTTTGACAGATAAAATCAAATCAAATGCTTTTTCCTATGTTTCTGCATGCACTAGCTGTCATGTCCCCATCTAGAGTGTCTCCTCACTGCTCATCAGCAGTACAGCTTGTGCACGCCGTGTAGCTGGTAGGCGCCAGGCACTGCAGGCCTTCAATATGTATATCAAGCTGAGAGCTTATGTTTTGTGGTGGATTTCCATCCCCTTAAGCCAGATCCTTTAGGCATGGTCTTCAGCTGGTGGAAAGCAGTGTTTCTCTGTGGCTTTCAGCATAGCTCTGCCAGAGAAGGATCTGTCCTCTGTGTTTCGCACAAGGTTATATTTATCCGTTAAGAGTCTTTGGCAGCTCTGCACTATTTTGTTAAAAAACAGCCCAGGCCATATGGAAAGATTTCCACATAATGCAAAGCAGCTCAGAGACCATTGCACTTCCAGGCCTGAGTGTATGTCTCCCCTTTTACGTCACTCTCCTCATCTTGTTTTTATTCGAAGGAATCAAATCCCTGAGCAGCTTCATGCAGCAGTGATGATGAGAAGGAAGAATATGTGTTTGGATCCAGTCAAAAACTACCCTGTGAAATGGTTGTGCTGATCTAAGCTTTGTGCCTGAACAATACACTGATTTCCCCCAATTGTTCAGTACATTTCTCTCAGCAGAGATGAGGCAGTAAATGACTCTCCAGGAGTTGCTCCTCACTTTCAGCACAGAATAAACATGGATTCAAGTCAACATCTACCCCACTGACTAAAGTTTCAATATTAAAGGTTAAGGTAACCTGCTAGCACTCATGGCATGGGATGTTGTGTGTTTCAGTGAGTCAAGAAATGGGACAGGGAAGCAGGGCATGGGGTAATGCCACATGCCCCCATTGGGGCTAAACCTGGAGCTCAACTACATCAGCTGGGAAGCAAGAGGAAGTGAATACGATAGCAGCAAAGCAACCCTGATCTGCAGCCCACGGGCCAGGTCAATGAGTCCCACATGGTGTTTGTCTTAAATTGGTATCGTATGTCTGCACTGCTGCTGAAAAAAATTCACAGTGGATCCTTCCCTTAAGGACTGATAAAGCAAAACATGGAGGTTTAGTACAGAACGTATTAAAGCCTGGAGAATACAACAATGTGGAAAGCAGGCAGTTATTACTTTGCTATGGAAAGAGTGAAGAAATTACTATAATTTGTGTGTATATATTTGCATTTGTATCAATTCTGCACATAGCTTTGCCACAGTTGTTTTCTATGAATACTCGAGAATTTGGGCA
Organism: Odontophorus gujanensis; assembly: GCA_013399175.1. Classification (NCBI taxonomy): domain Eukaryota; kingdom Metazoa; phylum Chordata; class Aves; order Galliformes; family Odontophoridae; genus Odontophorus; species Odontophorus gujanensis. The sequence continues at coordinate 387,591 of VXAB01004347.1, read as the reverse complement.
AATATGACAACTATCAGAATCAAATGGTCATTACTAAATAAACCATACAGAATATTAATTGAAAATTAGGAATCATGTTCATAACAACTTCTGAATAGAAATCAGAAGGCTCCGATTTCTGCATGAAATGAAAATGGTTCAAGTTTTAATTTCTACAAGAAACTGAGTTCAGATCAAAGAGAAAGCCAGACAGTATTTGAAGAAATTGTCTGATTTCTAATAACAAGCATACTTAAAAAGTTGGCATCTGCTCATGCGTAACTCATGAACAGAAACACAGTCAACTTCCTTAACATGAATTTCAGTATGAATTATTTACTGAGCTTTAAGTATTACGGAATGTAGTCCCTGTTGTTATTTCTCAAGGCTTAACAAAAGAGGACACAAACACAGATGCCAGTGATACTCATAAGCTACCAATCTCCTTCACTTCCCTTGCTAACATGGGGGACTGTGAAGAGGTACTCACTTACAGACCATTTCTCCCTCAGTTGGAACTTCTTTTTTATGGAACCACTGTAGGCTCTTCCAGAAATTATTCCAGTCTCATAAATTCAACATATCAGTTGTCCCTGCAGTGGGATCAAGAACAACAGAAGAAGATGGGAATCCGAGGGAGAGTAACCACTGTTCAACTGCAATTGCCTTTGTCAAATAGCAGAGGAAAGAGAAAACGAAACCAAAAGAAATTTCATGCATTTATATCGGAACAGTTTCTGTATGTTTGTGCTGCAACAGAAGGCAAAACTCCAATCAAGATTACTCTGGTGCTATTCTAATAGGACCAAGGAGCTTGCTTATCTTGAAGTATTAATCTAAAAGAGTAACAGTATTTCTTTTATTGCTGTTGGAGATCAGGATTTCATGCCTGCTAACCACCCCTTTTCAACCTTAGTGGATGCAGATAACATTACTACGTGCTTAACACCATGTCATGTAGAACAAGCAACTCTGCAAGCCCCAGATTTAGATGCTGAATATAGCTATCTTTTCCTTTCTGCTCATACAGTGCTTGATGCAATCTGATTGTCAAGTTATTTACACTGCTGTGGGACACCAGCTCCAGCACCACAGCAGGTTTAGTGGGCATTTTGGGCTGACAGCTGTGATTAACAAGGAGGATCTCTGAGACCATACTGGCATGAAATGCTGGCTGTCAGCAGTGAGAACTACTTGCATAGGAAACCTTTTTGCTGAGAAACTTAATGCAATCTTTGTCATCTAATGTATCCACACTTCCTATTATCATAGCTTCAGCATGAAGGAATTCATGCAGGAGACCATCTCCAAAGAAGGGAGGGCTGAGATTTTCATCCTGTAATGCCCCAAATATTACGAGAGAAACAACATCAGACTCACAGTAGGAAACTTTTCAACAAGGGGGTTTTGAAGAATTGCCATATATAGGGTTGTGCCTCATGAGGGCTCCCAGGTGTGGTGGTGCTGATGGCATTGAAATACTGCTCCTTTCTTCTCACTTTTATGAAGTGCATGGCCACTTATTCAAGTACAAACTCCAGTGGCGAGGAACGACATAATATCAGCACTTAATTGTGGCATCATTTGAAGCCTTTCAAATCATGACCTTGATGATGGCCTCCCCACATTGCCCACCAGTATGCTGGCAAGAACCTGCCTTCTGGGCTCTGGGGAGAGCTGGTAGGAAACTTTTCACTCAGCTACTTTCTATCATCTGCAATGCCAAAAGGGAAGCAAGAGAAATATAAGGAAGTTACAAAGATAATACCAAAATAATCTGCCGTTCTTACCACATGTTATAGTAATTATACCCTTCTCCCTCCATCCCCAGATGTTCTGTGTTTGAAGAGAGATTCATGGTTACATAATGAATCAGGAGGGAGATGCAGAAAAAGGATGTGAGCCATGAGGATGATGTAAGGAAAGAAAAAAAAAAAAAAAGATAGGAAAAAAAAAAAAAAGAGGAGATAGTTGAACTCTTTTGGAAGGGAAGGGGGAAGCCTCAGTGCAAGGCTTCTGAAATCTCACATCAGACAGATGAGAAGACTACTGCATGCAGCAGAGAGGGAGAAAATCAATAGCATATGAAGCAAATCATATGGGAGATCAGGAGAGAAGCAAGTGATACAGCAACAAATCAGATCTGTTCAAAATCAAGATCTGCAAAGAAGGAATTTTCAGGCAGCTTCTCATAAAAAATAAAACAGAGTAAAACACAGCTTTTAACTGAAGCACCAGGATGCATGGAGCGTGCTAGCTGCTCTTGGAAGAATTAGTAAGAAATAGTGAGTGTGATCCAGCAAATCCAAATGAAGAAAGAGGCAAATCTGGCTAGGCGAGTCTGTTCTACAGCTACAATTTATGACTTAGAAGGACGTAGAGCTTCGGCTAAATCTCATGAATGTTTCATTTCCTCAAAATTCTCCTATACTTTCATTTTAGGGGCAAATGCTGGCAAATGCTTGAGGGTAGGGAGAGCCTATTTAACATCTTAAAGAACATTTTCCTCAGTACTTCCAGCAAAGTGGTTGAACTGTTTCTGAATGAGAAGCAAGTGAATATGAACACTTTGTCCATAAGTGAAAAAGCAAAACCCTCGCCTTAGTTTTATGAGCAGTTCTGATGATCTTGTGTATCTCCATTAGAGTTCTGCTTTGACTTGAAAATAAGCTCTACCAGTGACAGGTGTCTTTGATTATTCCAGCAAGATTTTCAGCACTTCTCATCCAGGTTTCAGAGTGTGGAAAGTTCAGTCGTTTGTTCACTGGGGGGGGTTCAGAGTCATGCAAGGAGCATAAAGCTCTTGTGTTTGGTAATGAACAGCTCATATGAATGGCTTTGGTTCACTGTGCAAAATACAGTACATCCTGAGGTTTACAGCTTGAGCTGAACTGAAGATAGGCCAAAGGGCAGACTGAAGGAAAAGGTGTAAGGGGAATGGCTTTGCGTGGTTTGCTGATGGTGCTGCTCTGCTGAGGTGCACCTGCCACTCTGGAGACCCTCAAGAGCCATTCCCATGCCAGAGGTGCCAGCAGATGTTGCATCCTGGCCCCATGCAGCCCTCGCTGCTCTATGAGGATGCCAAGAGTATGTGGCAGACAGGCAGAGCACCAGCTGGCTGCTGAAACCTGATCTGGTGGGACAAAGGGGTATTCGGCTCAGGGCGAGAAAGGAGTTTCATGGCTGAAGCTCATCTGATGGCACTCATTTGTCCCTTCATGAAATGGGAAATCTCAGCCTGTCACCTCACACAGTTCAGTGAGTGAGAAGCTATAGGGAAGGGGCTACAGTCTGACGAGGAAAAGAAGCACACTGCAAACTGTGGAAACCAGAGAGACAAAGAGCACTGAAAAAATACAGAAGAATGGATACCTAATATATTATTCAGATGTTGTTGATTTTTTCAAATTTATTTATACTGGGGAGATCGTTTCAATGCAGCCAAATCCCAGGCTCTTGGGTTGCAATTATATAGAAACCAAAGCCGACACTACTAAATGTCATTGTGCTCTTGAAATGCTGAGTAGGGGCCTGAGTCCATGCCCATTGCTATGGCAAGGAATTAAGAAATATTACTGTACAACAGTATTTCACTTTCCTGGATGGAAAAGGCTTTAGAAGAATAGGGAATAAAGACAACATTGGAATAATGAAAAATAAAATAAACTACTTTTAACATGATAGAGTGTCTGTTAACAAATTACCGTTCTCTTATACATTCTAGTGCTGACTTCAAAGAAGGCACAAATAAATACAAAGACATATGTCATTTGCATTTCCCCTATTTACAGAGGCCAGTGCTATACTACAGGGCTATGCCACCTACCCGTGCTCCAGACCTCCCTGATATCAACTTTGCAAGGAGATAAATTTTGGCAAGATTCATCCAGCTCAAGTTTACAAACTCTTTTTACCTATGCTTCATTACAATACATTATACTGACCACATAACAGCAAAGGAAACTGTGAAAGCAGGATCCAGGAAATAGTGTAACTAATATGTGAATAAAAGAGAAAGCAGATGGGGAGGATGCTTTCAGTGAACCATGGGAAGAAACTTGCTCCAAGGCCAGTAGTCCTTTCTCTCCTTCTTATTCTTGCTGACAATCCAACTAAGTCATGGAGTCTCAGAATAAACCGATCTGGAGACAATGATGTAAATGAGATCAGAATCATTTCCATTTACAGATGAGGTCAAGGTTCTACTTTCACAGAACATACTTGGTTACTTCTTTTAAGCCAAAAAAGAAGCCACCAAACTATTTTAAAAAGCAGAAGAAACAAATTGTTTCTGTATGGAAAAGCTCTTAGTGCTTTCTAAATTGTCTTTTAATGCTTACTAGAAAATTAACAGCTCTTTATAAATTTCTAAGCAAATAGTGAAACTGATAGAAATCAATGTGTCTCAGGCTTAAAACATCTTCCTTATACTTCTGCCAATTTAATCCTTCTTAAATGTTATGTGACTCTTCTGTAATATATTTATCTCAAGCAGCATGTTATATATTAGACCTTGTTAACCACCCGCTCCTTTTGTTGTATTTCAGTAATTTGCAGCGGTCATACACAACAAATAAAGTACTGTGAACCTAACAGTAAGACTAGAGGTAAGTGGATTTTTTATGAAGTCCTTCAAAAGATGGTGATTTCAATCTTAATCCATAATGTAATATTGGATTATTACTGTTGCTGTTACTGCTACTATTATTTTAACCTTACTAACTTGGTACTGAGCAGTTCCAACCCAGGATGCACTCATGAAATTAAGAAATGCTCCTTCCCGTGGATATGAAGCCTTCTAGGTTTTAGCACAACAATAATTCCAGGGAGTACAGATGTACTGCACAGCTCAGGAACGATGGACATGGAGGCAGACCAAAAGGAATTTCATGAAGCAAGGTTTCAATTCACAGCATGAGATCAGTAAAATCAAATGTGAAAGATTATGAAACCATGCAAGATTTCAGAATTTCTGAGAAAAATAAGGAACAAATTCCAACACATGGGAAAAAAAAAAAAAAAGAGAGAGAAAAAAAAAAGAAAAAAGCTCTTAAAACTGAATTTAGCAATTTAACTTTGACAAGACTAGTTCAAATTTCTCCCCAGTACTATCCAACCACCCACTGCACTGGATTATGTCCCATTACTGAGTTGGATACCTTGCTCAGCAAATTGCTGGGCCTCAGACCAAAAAGAGGAAAAGTCACGAAAGGAATATGGGGTAGAAAGGCAGGTAAAGTGAGACTGAAATCTCCCAAGTGCTGAGTGGGAATGAGTTTAATTTTATTCTGCAAGTTCGTTGTTTGAAAGCCTGTGATAAGGAAAAAACAACCCAGACTTTTCAGCTTAGCTGATAATGGCCAAACACCTGCTTTGTTCTTGTTGAAGGTAGCACTGAACAGGGGCTGAACACATCTGTTTTCATTTAGCTGTTCTGTAGGGTTTGACAGTCCATACAGTCCATCGAGTCTCCCATGTAGACAGAGGTAGTTTGTTCCTTTTTTTGATAGATTTTACCTGGCTTTGCTGATTAGTTTTGTAAAATTCAAATTAGAAACAGCCAGCCAGGTCGAATACAATGATGTTAAGTTGAAAACGAGATGAAATGTAGTTGTATGAATAGAACACATGAAGAGAAGAATGAGTCTATAAAACCTGCTTTCTGTATCTGACTTTTAGTCAGCTAAAACTGTCTTAAATGATCAACTGCTCATATTAATCTCTACTATCCATCAGAAATGCTTTGGAGCTATAAAGTACTATGTGATGAATCTTGATTTAGTAAAGCTGTAAGGGAAAAATAAGAGTTATTTTAGTGTGATACTCCAAGGAAATCACAGAGAATGCTCCTCAGGGTTGATTTTGCAATAGGAGAAAATCAAAGGACAATTTAAGTTCTTTTCAGATAAAAATCTAGGTGTAAATTTGATGAACAGCATACCTTTAGGCAAGCATGAGTCTGTCTATTTATTTGTCTGTCATCTTGTTTCTCAAGACAGTCTAAGGAATTAAGGTGTAGCAAGATAGTTTCTGGTTCATTTTGGTCAGCCTTCATAATCCCATTTCAGTCTCAGTGCATAGCAAGTAACTAACCTAGATACTGGCAAGATATTTGATTTCCTATTCTTCTCTTAAACCCAAGCAAAATACACATATCCTTTGCTTCACCATGATAGTCTTCTAGATATTTGATGTCGTTTTCTTTTCCTATTTGCAGAGCTACTCAAGGATATTGGTTCCTTCATTTAACCACAGGGGCCCTGGAACAATCTTTAATGCATTTAGGATGTGGTCATATTTTAGGATGTTTTAGAGTATAAAATCACACTTGAGGGCTATTTAAGTCCTTGAAAAAGTGCAATGGGCACAGCTGTATGGCCTGCCAATCTCATAACGGTCCCTCCTGCTGGCCCTGGGAGACATCTGCGTTAGGGAAGGGGTGAGAGGATTAGTCTACCTACTGTGAGTTCACCTGTTTACCTAGCCTATTATTTATTGAAGATCAAATTGACTGAAAATCATTCCCGACAGAGAGCTGGCAGGAGATGACATTATGAGGAGACCAGAGTTTGTGTTTTATAGGTTCAGTTATCTGTGATTTAAGGATCATTATGATCTCTTTAAAATTCTTAAAGCTAGCCAAAAAAACTAAAATTAAAGAAAGGTTGTGGCTTGAATTAAACAATTTAGAAAACAAATGGGAATAGAATAGAGACACTATTCTGCTGAGCTAAACCTTCCCACAGTTTGACGTCATGAATTTATTTAATGTTTTTGAGCTTCTTTTTGCCAACTTGAATACATGTTGAGTAATGGGGAAACCATTATTGGTGAACTGCAAAATATTCCTGCAAATAACTTCTCTATAAATTCTGGGATGATCATTTGTTTTTAATTTTCCCTTCAGCTAGAGGAGCAAAACTAAATGAAACTGATGCGTATTCCATCTCTAAAGTCTTGGTGCCTAAACCAGTCATGTGGAGAAAGGGAGACTTTCAGGTCTGAGGCTCCAACTGGAAACACATCCATTTCCTGGACTAGAGACTGAGTGGTGACAAAATCTTCATTATTCTGACACCACTTAATTATTAAAACTGTTGCAAATAAGACATTTTCAAACCAACTCTTCTTGCTCTTACGGATGTTTTACAAGCCAGTAGTGAAAAAACTACTTAGCAGTGAAGGGAACAGGTTTAATCCTGGAGGACAGAAAGTCATGCGGTTTTGAGCTTCCTTTTCAACACCTTCAAATCTGGTGTGAGCAAAAGAACAATTTTTTCTGCTCTTGAAAGGCTGCGACTCCAGGAAAATGTAGGAGTTCCATGAGAGAAAAGCATCCTCTTTTGTCAAGTGAAGACTGTTGGTCTTACAGAGCAGTTCATTTTAAGTAAACCTTCCACCACCTAACAGGGGAATCATCTATTTTCCTCATACTTTTACTTTGCTTTATTTTAGCAGAGCATTTTTTCCCTGCTGTTTATCCTCTCGGACAAATACAGGAAAAAGCCCACTTGCACCCCTCGACCTCTCTCCTCAACAACTGACAATTACCTTCCCCAGCCTAGAGGCATTGCTTTTTTTGGGAGTGCCTTATTTAGAACACATGATCAGCATTCAGCGCTTTCCAGTAGCCTCCAAGCCCCACTGAGTATTTATTTACATTGTATAAAATTAGAGGAAATGAAGGGGTATGTGTTTGAACTAAAAGCAACAACCTAATTCTGCTTGTTATAAACTCCTCTAATGGAAGGATTTCAGTCAATGTCAGCTTAGGGCATGGAGGGGAAAGAACGCCACTCCTGGGCATTTCCAGCATAATGGGGCATGATGCCTGACAATAAAACACATTTAGCCACTTTCTAAACACAAAACATTTTGTGGATTTGAAGCGATTTTACTGTTCCATACTATGAACACAGTTTGTGTTTTTGGCTTCCTGTCTTACCAAAGGACATCCCACAGGGGAATCCTTTGGGACTAAATAAAATGAAGAATTTCCTATTAAACAAATACATGGGGGAGAAAAGATATTATTTGTATTTGGTGGAAGGAGAGAAGTGTTCACTGCAACTGAGATGATTGCCAGATGATGAAAAGAACGCCAACTAAAATGTAATATATGAGCAAATTACAGATGATTAAATGTTGGTGTGGTGTTGGTACCTGAAGAAATTCTCTGTCTTTCCTTAATGAAGGAAGAACTCACTGCACTTTTCTTGCTTCACTCTGCAACTTGAAGCAAATGATAGAACCACAAAAGGAAGCTGATTAAATCCAGGTTCACGTTGTGGAAAAGAAGCAAAAAATTAGCTGCAGAATTAACACTGTAAAAAGGTTTTTTCTAGAGTTAATGATTACATACTCCAACATGAACCTTAGTAGGGAGCTTGAAAAGGAAAACCACAGAAGAAATTCCAGACACCCATAGCAGCACTGATAGTAATCTAGAACAGGTCCCCAGTGCTGGTGCCTAAGTTATTCTAAAAAGCAATTATTGCTCACTGCCATTGGTGGCATCTCGGATTTGCCACTGCCAAATTTAGAACTGGTGTCAACACCTTGCCATCATGGACTGGATGTGCCTATCAACCACTTCAAGGAAGAGACTGTGCTTCCTGGGCCTCCTGACTGCTTTACCAAAAGCTCCTGTATGTCTGTAGAATCATTTATTAGAAAAGCATTCTTGGGATACCCAGGTTCGTTCTTTTCTCGTTTATTCTTGGGATAAGGTAATCACTACCTTTTCTTCACAGCAACTGAACTTTTCAGAATAAGGTATAAACACAATCAGAAAAATTTGTCAGGAGCACTAGAACAAATCATCGTTTAAATTTTTCCGTTTCCTGCAATGAACATTTCTCAGGGCTGGGAGAAGAACCTGGGGAAACCAGGAACACAGAACATTGAAGAAAAAACTGCTGTCTAGGCCTTGACTTGGAATGTGTCTGTGTGACATCTCCTGACTTCCGCCATGAGCAGTGACAGAGATACAGCTGATGGAGATGACCCCCTTTGAAAGACACTGATGTTTCCACACACTTTCTGGTGTACATTCTCCAGTAAGCAGTCGTGATAACTCAGTGTATACAGTCAGCACAAGTACATAAGAAAACAGTTAGGGAATTGGAATGCCTAGATATTTTTTTTGTATTATTCAGATACCCGACTGGGATTCCCTTCTAAATATCTACTTTTTTTCAGAGGCAGTTGCTTAAAATTCACCAAAAACCAGACCTATTCATCGACATTGAAATGTTTCCTTCAAGTACACAATTCTTTCCTCTTTACTTTCAAACCCGAGAGCTTAAAAACCTTCTAAACCCACTGGCAGGCAGGCCCCTGTGTCTGCAGGAGGGAGTTCAAAGCATGAATGCGATGGAGGAGCAGGTGGAAGGATTGCAAACTGATCTCAGCTTGTAGCATAGAGAGTGCAAAGAGGCTGACTTGTCCAGTGGCAGATAAAGATGTGTTTGCTTTCCTGGCTTTGCTTGAAAGGAAAAGGAGAGAGAAGTAACAAACCACAGATGATAAACAAGGATGGAGACTCTTAAAAGAAGTTATTTATTTGTATACCTCCTACGTAAGCAAGAAGCGTGTTCTGCAAATGATTGGGAATTAAACCAATCTGTTTTTTTTTTTTTTTTAAAGTAAAACAAATAAATATTCCTGTGCACCTTTAAGACTCCTCTGCAATGATTTATGGCAAACATATCAACAGCATAAACCGCTATTCAGGAGTTCAAGTAATAACTTGCATTCAAGGTCAAGCAAAATCTCAGTAAAAACAAACAAATTTTCAGCAGTCTTTCCAGAAGCAGAAGCTGAAAACAACAGATCATATGTTTAGAAAAAACATCGGAAAATTGTGAAAAAATGTCAGCACAAATATTTGGCCTTCATAAGAAACCGTTCTCTGGCTTTTCCTAAAACAACACTTGCGAAACATGCCTTCTCCGTAGGGATATTTTGAGGGGCTGCAGTTTTCTTGGGGCTGATTCAGAAACCCTCAGGAAGTGGCTGAAAACTGTGGTGATGTAACTGTCAAATTGACACAGGAATGGTTCTGTTGATATTAGCCGGGCTAATCATTCCGCTAATTGGACAGCCATACGAGCCACAATGCATAGACAGATCAGCTTTCACTTTAACTACTCACGCAAATGAGGTTTGACTCAAATGTAATACTTTATATCAACACACTAGATGACTGTAAAAATAATACCACATGTGCTGGTGCCTCTTTTTAATAAGTGTCTTCCTCAATTTTCCCTGCTGTATGAGGCACTTTAACGTACACATAATTAAGGTTATTTAAGGGATATCAATTGAAAAATGCACCCACAGGAGGCTAAACATGAATGATAGAGCTACCAGTAGAGCTCCCAGAAGTCAGTTGCCATAATTTCATGCAGCATTTCCACAATGTGATCCGCTTGTTGCACTGGAGGAGGACAGCCTAGCAATCTCCTGCTTTGCTCTCTCTGAATTCATTTGCACCGGTAGAAAATGGATTTAAAATGCTACTGTTCTCATTTGGTAGCAATTTATTCTGGAGTCTATTTGGATTAAGAAAGCAAAAGGCAGGGGAGAAAGCAAAGCTAGACCCCCTTATAGCTGATGCTGAAGGCTGGAGCCGAAGCTTTACCAATCTGATTCAGTACTTAGTGCCAGCAGAAGTTCCCGCTGACTTTTCTATTCAGCTGCAGCAGCTGAGCACTCATTCAGAGCCCTGAGACAGAATTGTGTCCAAAATCAATAGATAGAGAACAGTGGAAGGTCTGCCCCAGTACAGCATTGGGTGGACCCTTCTGTGGTCATCTTTGTTCTCTTTAAAAATTTCTTGTTAGGTGATTCTAAGAGGAAAGATGTTTCTGTAGCCAGTGTAGGAGGCGACGCATGAAAGCAGTAAGTGATGGCTAATTACAGCAGGAATGCTGCAAGATTTCACTTGAACTCACTGCCTTGTGACGACTGAGAGCATGGATCACAGGAGCTCTGGCATTAAAGCGTGTTCACCACTCTGCAGACAGCAGTAATGCAGGCCAGGACATGAACACCACATGCACGATATAATCATTATGCTCACTGAAAGGCAGCATTTTTATTGCAATTGATATTTTCCATGTTTCTACTTTAGAGCTTTAATCTCAGCAAGGGTTCTGTTTACCGTGAAGCCTGTAAATGGTTTTAGGGGTTATTTGATAAAGAAGAAAATCAAACGTTTGCTTTGTCAAAGATCAAAAAGGGTCTGTAAAAAGTCCTACACATCTAGTGATAAAGAATTGCTCTTAGAGAGTATCAGCTAATACCACCTTATTAAATGCACCATGGGACCATACATCGAGCCATAGTAAAGCAAATGGAGCCATTCCTTGCAGTGCCAGATCAGAAGCCTTTCACAACAAACCGGTTTCTTTTCGCTGCTTTTTGCAATCCCATCATCACCTGCATCCATATCCCCATGAGCCCAGTGCCCTCCTAGACACATGGTAATGGTATAAAGCCACCCACCTCATGTCATGTCATGCCATGTCATTTCACAGCTGAGGAAGACAAGCAAAAATAAAAAGGACCCTCTGATTTATCAGAAATGTCTTCATAATGCATAGGAGGTATCCAAAAAACAACAGTGCTGGGAAAGAACATAGCAATCCCCATCTCCTACACACACCCGGCAGGAGATGTTATGTGATAGACTATAGATCTTACTAACTCTTGATCTTCCCAGCCTTTACAATATATGTTTTAAACCTATGAGTACTTTTGGAGAACCTTTTTATTTTTTCTTGCTTGCAGCTTTTCTGCTTTCAAAATGCTTGTGTGCCACATTGGTCCTTTACATTGGGTTTCAGTGAGAGGTAAACCTACAGCACCTCTCTGACAAACTGCTCTGGTGTCTGTGCTTCACCACTTCTAGCTGCTTTCACTCTCTAACTCCTGTTAGACAATTGCTTGCTTAGGGATAAATCATCGGAGATCAACTTGAGAAAATGACTCAAGATGGGGAAAAATCCTCCCTGATACGTTCCTGTCTAACTGCAGTTCCCTCTTTCAAGTTCCCCATTTCTCTGGAAGGTTGTCATAAAAATCATTACGTGCCCTGAACAGATGTGACCTTAAATACAGCCCTGTGGAGAAAAAAAAAAGAAGAAATAGGGAGTATAAAATAGCCTGTGGTGAAAATAACAGCAGGAAAACATTATAAAATCTGAGCCGTAGCTGGCTTCCTCCTGATTATTGCTTTCTCTTTCAAGGACCTGTCCTTGAGAGTCCAGATATTTAAGGGTGATTTGGAGAATGGAAACTTTAACACTCTGTTGTTCTAATGAAACAAAGCTGTCACTTAGCCCTGTAACAACACCGTGCTTGAAGATCATCCTTGGCTCTGGATTTGAGTAATCAAGAAGGCAGCGATGGTATATTGTTATGCGTGATCTTCTCTGCAGCACTAACCCAGCACCGTGGCTGATGGTGGAGAGGGTTTTGGGGGGCTAATGTCAAAGGGTGGGTAAAATTCACACAGGAGCACATCCAGTGCCCTGGTATTCTGGAATGAGGAAACAGGCCGTGGAGGTGGGGATTCTTGGGGTGAGGGGGAGCTTTGGAGAAAGGCTGAATGTGCCACCAAATGGTTAACACATAAAACATGTGACTGGTGAGTTTCAGTTGAGGATGGATTTGCAGACTGCAAGTGCCTCTTCCACACCCATAGGGCACAGGCCACTTCTGCTGCCAGCCACCAAGGTGAGCTGCAGTTTCCGCTCACCTGGGCTGTTTGGATTCGGGTACAGTAGGCTGGATCAGCCTCAGAAATAGTCTTTGGAATGCAAGAACAAATTCTAAAACATAGCTAGTAATATCTGGATGCAGATACTGGACATCCTAAAGTGGCAAGGAATTTAAATAAGAAATATCGAATCATAGAATCATAGACTTGTTGGGGTTGGAAAGGATCTTTAAGGTCATCCACAGAATCCACCTCCAACCTCCCTGCTGTAGGCAGGGACACCTCCTTTGAGCCCAGGCTGCTCACATCAGGGAGCATCCACAACCTTGCTGGACAGCCAGTTCCAGTGTCTCACAGCTTTCACAGCAAAGAATGTTTTCCTAATATCTGCTCAAAATCTACCCTCTTATAACATGATGTGTCTGATTTACCATGCTCTGTTAAAAAAATAAAATAAGATCTCAATGTTTCTCTTAAAAGGTATAATTATTTTGTCACCACGTGGTATTTTTATCAGTTCAAAGTAAAAAGTAATATAATAAAAGAAAAATAAACAATGAAACAGGTATTTGCAGTCTTTTGAAAGAAAATTATTTGCAGTTGGTTAGGAAATGTTCTATAGATTGGAGAGAGGGGGGAATACATTGTGTTTCTGAACAATAAGACAGAAAATGGGTGTGATAGTCTGCAGTTTGAATGCATTAGCAGCAGCTACAATTTGTCCCAGGCTGAAAACATGTTTTCAGAGTTTCCTCCTGGACACTGTTAAAGAAGGAACAAAAATTATATGAAAAATAAAGGACAAGTTTCAGTGAGTACCAGACAGATCCAGGTCAAAAAATGTTCAGTAGCCACAGAGTTAAATATACATGAAGCAGATAATACAGAAGAAGAAAGAAAGACATAGGGGACAGAGGTGAATAGCTGAGTTTTACAGCGTCAAATTGTTGACAGTGTATTTATGCTGCATGGCAGCCACAAGCAGAGGTTTTTCATTGCTTTAAGTAGAACTGAAATAATTTATGCATGTTATAATGGCTCTTTTCCCACATTGGATCTGGGCCTGACTTGTAATGGAAGTCTGATTTGGAAATGCCCTGGGAGGAGAAGCCATTTTCTTCAGTTTTTTTTGTTTTCAGCTTTCCTCTTCCACTCATTAAATACCAAAGATCTGTGTTTGATGCAGGTTGGACACAGTTCTTCAACACCTATCTCTATGAAAATTTTCAACTCCTACACAGATTTGACAACTCTTGTCTGGTGAGATACAGATAACTGATTAAATTCTTCAGTCTTGTAACACCAGAAAGAAATCATTCCTGTCGGTTTGGTTGCTCGTTTCTTTTTTTCCCCCCACTTTCATCATCTGACACTCTTCCACTTTCTAAATAACAATACCACTCAGATTAATCAGATTTCTCTGGTTCTGGTGATACTGGAATTAGGAACAAAGCTCCAGCGTGGGGAGACTGCTCCTGCAGTCAGAGGTTTGGACACTTCAGCTCTATTTTGCATGGATGGCACAATGAGATTGAGAATTGAAGTAGCACTTTGTACTGGAGCCGTGCTGCACATGCTTTCAGCAGACTTAAACTTTGGGTTAAACTATTCATCCGATGGATTACTCAGGATATGTCACTGCTTGCAAAGTACTGCACAACCAAAGTTGGCTGACGTTACAGTTCCTGCTTATCTGATGCATACTGAGCATCAAGCAAAAGCTTCTGCAGGATCTGTTTCTTCCCTGAACACCGTCTGTCTGCTGACTACTTTCCTGTAAGTTTCCTCACTTCAGCAAAATTGTTCAGTCCTGGTCCCAGGTGAATCCTTCCCAAGTATTTAATGTGTAAGTGAGAGAGCCCCCTGACTTGTCTGGGGGTAATACAGCGCACGAACACAGGGTAAGGTTTGCAGCACAGCGGGGCACTTCCCGGTATCAGGTGGGAGCAGAGGGGGTTGTGTTGTTGTACCACAATCGCTGGGGGAATATTGTTTTGTTTTTGGAAGAGATTGCTAAAACAGATGTTGAATGCAAGATAGCATTTTTAAGCCAGCAGCAGGCAAGAATTATCCTTCAGGATGAAAAGTGACCTCCAGTGAGCAATAGTGCCTTTAATCCCAAGCTCTGTGCATTGCTATCTGCTTCTGATCACTTTGAAAATCCCCTCCCTCCCACTCAGCCTTCCCCCTCTCTCCTCCACGCTGCTGTGAGCAGCTCCATCCCTCCAGCTGCTCCCAGTGACCTGGGCACACAACACCAGGAGCACTGCACGAACCCTGGGACTGCAGTCCTGTGCAACAACTCAGCTAAAAGGAAACAACAACGGATCCCCTCAGTCTAATGTTTTTGTACTGAGCTTGCCAGTTCCACATTGTAATTCTGTGATTTATCTTCTCATGGAAAGATAAATCCTCCTGCACACATCCCTATAAGATCTAACCTATAGTCTTGGCCATGGGGCTGCACAGGATTCTGGTGATTTCAGTGCATATCCCAGGCACCAAACCAAATACCTTGTTATCTGAAGTGGGATTTTTTCAAGGATCTGTGTCTCACTAAATTTGGTTTGATCTGACTAATGCAGCTTCTCAGTCTGAATCTGACCACAGCATTGGTGGCCCCATTTTGTCCAAGTGGATGCACCCCAATCGTTGCACCCTTCAAACCATGGGACTGAGAAGATGAAGGTGACCAGGATATTGCTGCAGTGTGGGACGTCCTGATCTGATGGAAGGTCCAGAGCCAGCACCATGCACATACAGGTATTCCACTGCCCAATTAAATTATCAGTGTCATTCTCAAGAACGGATACCCCAGAAAGCAGATGGCATCGGAGGCTTTGTGCTATGCTTTGTGCAATGGAACTCAAGGTGAAATGGCCCCTGACTCCAGGCTGTTTCATTTTCTAAAAGCTCTTTTAATAAGAGTGGACGTGTAGAAATAGTGGAAGCTGCTGCCTTGGACACTGCTGCAGAATCATGGTTTTCCCAAAGAGGGCACTGATGCTCTGTACACGAAGCAGAGGGAAAAGCTGAGAAATATATCGGTGAGGCATAAATCTCTGAAGAGAAATCTGTCTTAGCACGTCTACCTCAGGAAAAGGGGAATTATTACACTTAATTAAAGTGTATTGACACCACATGTGGCCCCACCTCTCCCTTTTGGCTTTATTAATGATAGCAAAACTGCAGGCTTATAAATGTGGTGGAGGGGGGTGTCTGCATTTCTAAACAGTAACCATAGACTGCTTTGAAAAATATGAATGCAGCAATCACACTTTTTAACAAGCCCAATTCCTACCTCAGAGCTAGGTTACATTTTCTAGTCAGTATTTCTGTTTCTTGGCTGAATTGGCAAAGGGGAATCAGTGAAGTACTGTTTTCTGGATTACCATTAATGCCATTACAGCAATATGTGGACCATTCTTCACAATGTTTATTGTCAGAAAGCACTCATTAAGCAGTTAGCTTTTGTGTGTTGTGGGTTACTGGGGTTTTGCTTTTTTTTTTTCCTTCAGAGAGAGCGGTTTTCATCAAATTACAAAATAATGCCCTACCTGAACAGAGATTTCTGCCTATAATTCATGAGAAAGCACAGCTGAAATACAGAGAATCTGCTCAATTCTTGAGCTCTGTGCCTGGGTTCACCCCTACTGCTGTGGGCAACTAATTTATACGTAATTTAACATTGTCATTCTTTTAGGACTAACACGTAGAAGACATGGACTTTTAAAGGACAGGCCATCCTAAGCTTGCTTTTAACTGTTTAAACGGTTAACTAAATGACTTAGTTTCCCTGTGCATCAAAATCCCTTATCTCATGTTGACTTCTAGGGAAGAAACAGAAGTCTGAACACTTAAATCAGATCTTTGCATGGATATTTCAGCATGCCATTTCCCTCATCCCTCCCTGACTCCTGAGTTGATTCCTTCCAAAAGCCTTTTCCATTCCTTGCGTTTTCCTTACCGGCTGTGAAGTCCTGCAGTGAGCAGAAACTGCTTTTCTCTTTTAGTTCCCTACACTGGGATGCAAGAGAGCAGACTGAGCAACAGGTTTAACATTTTCCTTTCCTACGTTATGAAAATCATGGGTGGCAAAAGTGTCATTTTCTAAAATCTTGGAATCATTTCCTAGTAAAGTTTGGCTGTGAGTGGAAATTTCACATAAAACAGTGGCAAGGGTTAATATTATTCCTGCCATAACATTTTGTACAATTTCCCATGAGACCTCTCAATGGTTTTCCACTGCCACTGGAAATAATGACTCTCAGCTGGAGTAAGTTGCACTAACACTTTATATTACTGTGCCAAGTGCTCTTTGAAATGAGCTTGTGTTGCTTTTGCACACTCAAGAATAACTAACACCATCCACTCTTGGTCAGAGTTTCTAACCAGAAGCCAATATTCCTGACCAAGTTGTTCTTGAATTGAATTCACATCGAAATCTTACAGAAAGTGAGAGCAACAATAATTTTAGCCATCAAATCTGCCAATGTGTTTGTAAGAAGTGAGGAGCCAACTGTCCAATTGGATGTCTGATTACTAGCATTTGCATCTGATTAATAGATTCTACTGTGTTTTTGGGTTATGAACAAGTTGCTGAATTACTGTGCAACCATTTTAGGGCATACACAAAATCTTGCAAGAGTAAAAGCGTGGAGCAAACCTAGAAGTGCAGTTTTCCATTTACATATACTCAGAAGCTAAAAATCCCTCACTACGAAGTCAGTAATGGTTCCAAAAATTTCTTGATAAATACAGTCTGTCTGAATCATGTAAAGATAAAAATCTATTCCTGAATTCATGTCTCCATTGAGATAACAGATTATACAAGATTCTGGTCCATTTGCTACAACAATACAGAGCAAGGCAAAAAACCATTGCTTCTACCAGCAGAGCCGTCTGAAAACATTGGTCTCTTCTTTACCTGACTACAGCTTTGTGTAAAAATTCCACCTCTTTCTCTACAGAGGCCACAGAGTGTGATTATTCGCATTCAAAGTAAATTATTTGACATTTTGTATATAAGAAAAAAATCCACTGCTTCTATTTTGCAGATGCTTGGAGGATGATGGAAAGATAAAGGTTGCCAGAACAATACACAGCTGGAATTTCTGCAATGAAGTTCCAACCTTCCAGTTTAACTGGAGTGATTTATTTATTTTCAGATGTTACTGCCAATGAGCTCACTGTACAATATGAGCTTAACAAGACAGTAATTTGAATTATGCAAACAATTACCAAACCAGATCTTCACAGTCAACCTGGGATTGTAAAAGCTATATAATTCATATTAGAAGTGATTGTTATTCTACCAGAGGTTGTAAGCATCAACACTACAACCACTGCCAAGGTATCAATGCTGGGAGTGGCATAACTGGAAGATTTCCAAGTCATGATCTCTCATTCTTAGACATCAGGAACTCTACAGCACTCATACATAAATATTAGTGGGTAAACATCGTACTCAGCATTTCCAATATTGAGGTGGTACTACACATTTCACTCTTGCCAAGCTGACAGATTTTGATACAACAGAAAATTATGATGAATATATAGAAAGCTACATCTCAACATCCTCTCATTTACTAATCCACTTTGAATTTGTAAGAGATTTGTAACAGTTGTAAGGGATGCCAGGATAGATAGACTTTATTTAGCTACCCACTCCTTGTTCCACATGCACTAACAAGTCAGGTAGAACAGAAATGTTGTTCTATAAAAAGAAAATGATGATATCTCAGAAGGTTGCAGAGAAACCGAAAGTCTCTCTATGAATTTATAACTGGTTATGACAGGGGTTAAAATTATCAGGAAGCAGTATCGCCATTTGATGATGTCACAGCTGCCCTCTGGGAGAGTGAGGTCACTAACAGAGTTGTTCAGGGAGATAACAGTCTGTTAAAATAAACAGAAGTGCCACGTAATTACCCAAACTGCAGGAGGAGGATTAGACTGTTTGGAAGACCCCGTGTCTGCCTTATGCTTACAGTCACTTTTTTTTTTAATCCTTGGATGGAGGTGGGGGGAACAGTGTGATTGAAATCAATAACTGGAGAGTTTGAACAAATAAAGGAAAATAAAACAACACAAAGAAGCTCTGCTCTTTTACATCAGTTATAAAGCTCTCAGTTGCGTTAGACACTCTCTCACCAACACATAGACTTATGCCATATTATTAAGTGGAGATACCTGGGAATTTTTCCCATCCAACATGGCACATTTAGAAAAAGCAAAGGATTTCATCAAAAAATCTGAGGTGGAAAAGCTAGGTATATGCAAGTTGGAGCCACTTGTCATGGCTGGAATGAAGGGACATTGTGCAGCCGTGCTCTGCAGCATCGTAACAGTGGGGAACAGATGGATGCCCATCAATGCTCGTGGTCAAACCCACATGGCGTATCTTGGGGCCACAGTCCAAGTTGGCAACTGGCTCTTCACTGGTGAAAACCCTGTCCCCAGGAGCAAGTACAAGCAGTGTTCTCAGTTATTACATCAGAAAAAATTCAGCACCATTCCAGCTTCTAGAAGACCACAGATCTATGGTTCCCACTGGCAGTGTGAGCATAAAGCAGAGAAGCACGTGGCAGGCTTGCCATGGTACGTACCCAGATCAGCAGGAGCAAGAACATGGGAACTGAGGCTCACCTGCACGTGACTGCCATTCTTCCTCTTGAAAGCTCCACACACACTGCACATGAAGGAGCATGGATTTCACCAAATAACAGCTCTGAAGGGAAATCTTGAGAAACTCAGAAGCAAACAACTACGCTGGCACCTTTTTCTTTCTTTCTTTCTTTCTTTTTTTTTTTTTTTAAGAAAATGGAAGAGATGACCAAGAAGTTGAGGCTGCCTTGGAGGCCTGGTTCAAAAACTCCCATTGTACAAGCAAGTCATCAGATCTCAAACCACTTCAAAACTCTTGCAATTGAAAATATGCTTTTAGTGGTTTTGTGAGCACAGAGGCTTTACCATCTATTGCTATTCTGCTAGCTTTGGATACTAGAAGTATCATCCTGGGCATGCTATATTTTGACACTCTATTTGGAACCTAGCAAAAGCACTAGACAGGTACTGTAGATGGTTATCCTGAGCATTTATGATGTTTAATGATCTCCCAGAAAGTATTGTAAAACTGTGTAAATCCCAGGAATCTGGACCAATTCCAGCTACAGTAATACATTCTCCCAATATTCCTCCTGTAGTTTCAATTGAAAAACCATCCTGGAATGCTGCACTGCATTGTAGTGTGCTGTAAAACAACTGACGTATTTTACTCCAGATTTGGCTGCTCTTCGCTTTAAATAATTTGTAAGTCATTTTGTAAGGAGCTCAAGGATTTTTAAAAAAAGAGCTACGTAAATATATTATCACTGTCATTAATTTTGGCACCATTCAAGACCACCAGTATTTAAAATCAATTAATAGTTATTTTTCTATTATCATTGGCATTTTATTTTTGTTCAGTCAGAAAAGGTCTCTCATAAAAGTTGAAAACAATCTATTTTTGGAAGTAATACAGCAACACTAAAGGAGATCTGATGAATTCTCATTAGACTTTTACCAACATGAGTTTTTTGGAACTATTTTCACATACAGAAGTTTTGAATGGTTTTAAAGGGTTAGAGCTCATCCAGTAAAATAAGTCTGAGTATGAATAAGGCTAACCGCAATGGAATAAATTAATGTCCCCATTGTTTTGGGTTATGGCTTCCTAAACATGATGTAGCTGCACCAGTTTTGTCTATTATTAATGACTCTGAGAACCCTGGAGTTTGGATTGGCACTTCAAATTGAGCTGCGTGTTTCATGGGAACTTTTAACAGAACTCTCTAAGTTGTATGGAAGTATCATTAGAGTCCACTGGTAACCTACACTTTGTTGGAAATAAAATGGGAAAAGGCTTTTACTTGTGTTCAGCATTTCCAAAGCACATCTCACGTGTGACAAAATGTAAATACGTTTCCCAACATAAAAAGATAAACATCTTAAGCAATACCACTAACAATGCTATGTAGCAGAGCTTGGGAAGAATTTTATTTTCTCCAAACATATAAACATCACCTGAATGACATAGGATATATAGATTTATTATTGCAAGGCAACAAGGAGTGTCTAGAAGCAGCTGGAAATAATTCAGTAACACAGTACAGTGAAAAGGAGTTTAAAAACCACACAGTCTCAATGATATTTTCATAGTGCTCCAAGCAATTTACTTCCACAAGTTAAATGGTTTCAAGACTATCCAGCTCAAAATTACATACACAGCATAAATGCCAGCAGTGGTAAACTGCAGAGCATCAGGCCAATGAAACAACAGCCAAGAGCCCTCGAGGAAATTACAGTGAGATTTATGAATGGCATTCTCGTGGCTTTGATGGATATCACCCAAAGTCCTCTCATATCTGTCACTGTCTATCTCATATGTGTCTCACTACAGAAAATAATTCGCATTTTATGCCAATATTGCAAAACCCATTGGACTCATTCAGCCCGTAAAATCTCCGTTTCTGCTCTCCACCTTGCTGGTATCCAGAACATGAACCAACTTGAGCCAGTAAATTGCTATTCCATATAGATTATACAGGCGAAATTTAGACTACATGGAGTCGTGTAACTTTGTGGCCCAGTTAAAGCTTTCCTCATGGTAAAAAGCACCTCCATCAAGAACAGGTTGTAATTGCTTGGGTAGGGCACATATTACTGTATATTCCAATGATGGGCATAAACACTCTTAATTGTTTTCTATTCTGCTTTTACTCCAGGACAAGAGCACATTTTTCCTTGCATGTATCATCTAGATAGCTCTTATTTAGGGTAAATAGATGAGACGATTCGATAGAGTTTTCTCTGTACTTTTAGTTAAAGGGAATGAGAGGTGAAGTATTTGGCAAATGTGAAGATTGCTCAAAGACTCAAGTTTGTGCTCTGGAGTGGATTTGGACAAAATATACTTCACAATCTTAACGGTAACATGGAAGTAAAAGTCAGGAGTTAAACAAGTAAAAGGCAAAATGCAGGCAAAGAATTCTGGCATGCAATTGTTATCAGCTCCAGAAATCTTAAGTTGAACAGTATGGAGATTTTTCATGGGTCTGCACACATCTCAAGTTAAAACATAAAAAAAATTAAATGTTTATATAAATATGTATAAAGAAAATTTGTGCTATATGTTAAAAAAATAAATAAAATCCCCTTCTAAAATTTCAAGTGAAAGTCCCCCAGAACTTCATGTTTTTCGGAGGATGTGGATAGCAAAGAACCGGTGGAGCAAAGAAAAAGTGGCAAGGAAGGAGCAGGTACAGTCACACTTCAGGAAAGAAGCTAGGTGATGTAGGTAACTATAAAAAGAAATATGTTGAAAAATTAAAGAGGGACTAAAGAAAGGTATAAGAAAATTTTAAATGTGGAAAGGAGAGACTGCTCAGTGAAAAATATAAAACATTTAATTTCAGTAGTTTGCCAAATAAGAGCTCAAAACTTGATTATATCATAGTAACTTTAACGTAGGTTATAAAAACGAATGTGGAAAGTTAATGTGTATTAAGGCTGACGAAACAAGTATCAGGTTTCTTTTATCATCATTACTCAGACTAGCTGGAATAAAACCACTTCAGGTAAGCACACTTGTATGGCAGGGAACACAGTATCTGTCAAGAAGGACTTTCCAATCTGCTTGAGAAAAGCATAAAAACAGCTATCTGAAACTAAAATGAAGACAAAAATAAGGTATCCATTTTTAACAAGAGGGGGGCTGACCTTTCACAGGAAGAATATGTGGGATTGGTGGATACTTCTTCTCTTGAAGCCGCCTGTTGTAATTTAAGGCCTGTCTTGGAAGACAGATGTTAGCTAAACACAACTTACTGGTCTCATTACAGGTGCACGTGTGTGAAATTCTGTGGCCTTAAACCTAGGTGAGGAGATTCCCTCTCCAAACACCAACCCAACAAATGTGGGGTCTAAGTTGGGAATGTTCTCTCACACGTCATAAATACGACTGTAAATCACGAGGGATGCGTTGCCACAGAAAAAAATGCACTGAAATATCGTTGGCCGTGATGGTGGCCGCAGCGCCGTGCCACGGACCTCTCAGTAACTGGCACTGTGATGGAGAAGGATGCGAGGCATTTTGGACAGCAGGGAATAGCCACAGACACACGGTCTGAAAAATGAACAAGTTGACAAAATATATTAGCTTGAGGTAAAATTTCATTGAATCTCTGCATGATTATAGACTGTCCAATCTCCAAACATGCCTATGCGCTTTCAAAACCACTTTTAGTGTTTTCAATAAGCTGCAATTATTTCTGTAGGATTTTTAAACAAGTCCTCCATGGGATTTTTGGTATTTTCCAGTGCTCTCTCAGACAGTTCTGTTTTAAAATAAAACCTGGGCAGACTGCGAGACCGAGGGCTTGTCTCTGGGCTGTGCACAGGGATGTAGGAGGGCCAGCTCTGTGGGACCTGTGGGTCCATTGCATTGGCCAAGAACTTGGCTCAATATCAAGAGCAACAGCATGCAAAGAACACAAAGAACAGAAATTACAAGATGGGATTGACCTTAGCAAACACTGGTAAGTGAAGGGAACCTCCTTCTGTGCTTCCACTGCCAAACGGCAAAATAAACCCAACCCCATCAAATAGAAAAAATTAGAAAATGGCTGTGGCTTCCTTTTGCACTGAGAGCCTACAGGTGAATGACACATCAAGAACTAAAGTCTTCCTCCTCTAGGTCCCACTTGGGATGCTGTGAAGAGAAAGCTTCAGTTCATGCGGTTGCTGAGCCTCGGGCATGGTGGGATCACTGCCCATGCAGCAACGAGCAACCTCTGAGTGAACCACCCTGGGGACACAGCAGGGGACTTCAGGCCTGGAATCCTACGGCACAGAATGGTACAGCAATTGCTAAGAGAAAGATTTATACACTGACTTCTCTGGTTCTCAGCATTCAGAACTGACATGTGGGGTTCTTGGAGCAGGACCACACTGAGGCTGGATCTGTTTGTCAGGGATTGGGGAAGTTTCATTTTTGCATTTTTATGGTGATTTAGAAAGAAGAATTCAAATAAGTATTTGGCAGGTGGAGAGGCAGGAAGATAGCTTTCTCAGATATCTTGAAAATTATCACTTCAATATCAGTATTGAAGTTTTAATTTGAAAATAGGCAAAGATCACAGCAACAGCAGTGAAATTCAGAGTGTTCTGATACAGGTCTATGAAAGTAGTACATTTTTATGTAACTCCAAAATTCAGAATTACTCATGAAAACAGCTTCCACAAACCAAAGCAAGATATAAATCTATCAACTGCCACAGTTTCCTACCAT
The DNA here is from genome assembly GCA_013399175.1 of Odontophorus gujanensis. Lineage (NCBI taxonomy): Eukaryota > Metazoa > Chordata > Aves > Galliformes > Odontophoridae > Odontophorus > Odontophorus gujanensis. Next base: position 363,556 of record VXAB01004347.1, on the reverse strand, counting down.
ACCCAGGTTTCATCTCCCTTACCCCTGAGATGTTGGAAAAAAGATGTGCTTTGAGCTCATAGAGCCATAAAAATAGCCATAAAGATACTATCTCTATCCCTGCAGAGGAAAACATGTCCTTCTTCAGTAGTGATTGGAAATTTAGATAACTCATGTGCAGCAAATGTTTTTGAGAGCTCTTAATAGAAGGGCTATGGATGTCTATGTGATCGTTGTTTAATAGAAGTCCAAGAGCTATTTAAACTGCTAGGAAAACTAAAACAAGTTAGGAACTGAAGTTTATTTATGAATACTGAATACCAAGTGCATTTCGCAACGCTGACACTTTGAGAACACTTTGGGACAGTGTTTTTTGCACACATGTGTCTCATTTTGCACATTATCTCAGTCCTATAGTCTGTGGCTTTCCAGAAGCTGACAGGCAGCTACAAAAGCATACTCTCAGCTGTCAAATAAATTGCTGATTATTTTATCCCTTCTTCCAAGGCTTCGAACATCCCATTTAACTCACAGGAAAGAAAAAACAGTCTACCCCAAAAGAAACAGATCCAGGATGTTACTATTAGACTGAATTATACTTTGTGTTGTAGAAATGGCACTGATGAGAGAGAAGGATCTGTGCAGAGAAAGTCTAGAAAGTTATGCTGTTCAACTAAAGATGTTGAGTTGAATGGAGAGGAGGCTCCTTTCACTCTCTTGGATCAGACAAGCAACCGATAACAACCATGGGAGACGGCAAACTGCAAATCAGTGACAATCACAAGTGGAGTTAATGACACTTGTTGGTACTTATGCTGTCTCCTGTTTTGTTCCTGTCCTAAAAAACAACTGTGAAACCATGTATATGCAACAGAGAGGCAGTCTCATCCAAATTTAGGACTTGTTTTGTGAGGGTTTGTTTGTAAAGCGAACAAAAGAAGTTCAGAATTGCTGACAACATTCAGGCACTACATCCTTCTCTACATGAACCCTGGAGCTTCCAACATGGCTTATCAGACATGCAAATTAGAGCAGCATAAACCTTGCAGTCATTTATTTAGGCTAGAAGATAACCAATTGAATAAAAATGTAATAGATTTATTTTGTTTTGCAATAGATTGAGATACAACATCACCATGAAACTTATCTGTATCTTTACAGACAAATTTTGATCTGATTAAAATCTCCTTTGCTTTGAACGAGGTTGTAGGGATGCAAATACAGCTCCGAAGGTGGCAAAATTTGGCTGAAAATGTTAGAAAATAAAAGCCTTCCCTGTTTCTGTTTCATATCAAAGATTATTGCAGACAGAATCCAAGCAAAGTTTGTAGTCTAAGAAGCAAATAATCTGCCTGGAAGGGTAAAATCTCTCCATTCACCATCTTGTTTTCTCTCATCTATCTCAGACTTCAGTCCAACAACACAATTAAGTGCATGATTAATTTAGGGAAGTGGGAAACTCTGTCAGTATTGAACAAACTTCCAGACTGCTTAAGTGAACGCAGGTGCTTAACTGGGCTCCCAAAAAGCAGCTAGGTCTCCCAGGAAGAGCCATTACCCTGTCCTCAATGAGGTTCAGCTTACAGGTCTGGCAAATGGTTCAAACTGCTTATAACTATATGCATGTTAAGAGGTGGGGTCTGCCAGGGAGAGAGCAGCCAGATCTTCAGTTGTCTACTTTTGGATATTTTCTCTAAAAAGCTTTTTTTTTTTTAAACCTTTAGTGAAAAAGTTGCTTCATGAACCCAACATGTACTAATTGGGTTTAAAACTTCTTTGCAGAGGCTACTTTATAATTATAGGATTTGAGCTGTGGCATAAAAAAATCTGATATATTTTTTAAAAAAGAAGCAGATTATTATATTTAGAGCAAAGTCACCTCCACTTTTTCTGTCTCCCGAGATAGACATGAAAACACCTTTGAAAATTATTTTTTTCCCAAAACTATGGTTTCTTTCCCAGGTGTAAGTGTGTTCAAGTGAATGTAATTACATCTTGCATTCAACAAGCCAAATATTTGATTTCGTACTAGTATGTTTTCTCTCCAGCTAGTGGTAAGTGTGGCTTCGTGCACTAGATGCAGAACATTTTTAAGAGCTCAGCAAAAACAATATGTATTTATATGTTTATGTGCATGTGTGCATGTGTGTACGCATATAAATGTCAGTGATCACCACAGAAAAGGGAAGAAAGTTTCTGAATATGAAGCACATTCCCCACTTTCAATCATTTCAATTTTGTGGAGCAAAATAAAAGTCATGATGTTTCTAATCATGGTGGCATATCAGACACTTGCCACTGGAGGAGGATTAGTCCAGATGATACTCTATCAATCTGAATTATATCCACTGTATTTTAAAGCAAGTAAGTGAATAGCATTGACCCAGAAACAGGACATCCAACCTAATAATTAGCAAGTATCAGGGAATTAGGTGACAAAGAAGCACTGCCAGATACTACAGAGCATGAATGTGTCTGAAGAAGTCAGGTGTAATGGTAGGACTGCACTAGGGGAGAAGCACTGTAAGATTCAAACATCTTGCTCTCCTTGTTTGAGTGTGATGTGATCTTTGGCATGTCCTTTAATGGACAGGACAAACACTGGCTGGGTTGAAGAGACCTTTTCTTGTAATTGAATCTTAGTGAGGGGCAACGGAAAAATGATGCTGAAATACCTGACAAGTTTCTTGGACTTGGCACTCTAACTTAGCTACAAGGCATTCATTTTGCAGTATTCTCTAGAGGCTTTACTAATATCATCATCTAAAAGTTGGGCTGATAAATGATCTAATTTAAAGAATAAAACATACACATAAACAGATATCTCTAATTTTACCAATATAAAGCACTATTTTTCTAATGTCTGGTCACAGAATCCTCATTAGGGATTACTATTTCAGATAAGCATATGGAGCAGCCCACCAAGCACAAACAAGTTAAAGCATGTTTATACCCTTGTTAAGAGACTGATGAATGATCTTTAGAGACTCAGAAACACTTCAAAAAGAATAGAAATCCTCTCTGGAAGACATCTATTTCTTTTTCCTACAGTTTTACTACAACCAGTTCATGGCTACAGATACCACCTTCAGAGCTGATAAATTTCTGAGCTGCAACTCATCCTGTGAAATTCAAATCATGGATCGCCCTCGACATCACAGATATTTCCTGAATGGAACAAAACATAGCCTATGGAAAGTCACTAACAAGAGAAAGAAGAAAGTGGCCATGATTATGTTTTGATTTTAGAACACTATTAAGCGAGGATACCTCTGAATTCACACACCGCTGCCTTCAAACCACATCAGTAGATTTCATTTCCAAAATTAATATACCACATTTTGAAATAGATTGTACTTTTTTTTTTTTGTCATTTTCACAGTTCATGATTCAATAGCAGCTATAGTAATGAACAGATAATTAAATTTTCACTTTTCAGCCCTGATGCTTTGTTTATTTAACAAGCCTGATTAAGAAATAAGTAGCCCACAACTTGGTATCACTCCAGCTATTTCCAGCATCTCATTATGTTTATTGTAACCCACATCCAACCCACCAGGAGTAGCAGGGAGACTCCAGAGAAATACCATCTTTCAATTTAACAGTACCAATCAAAGAAAATGTTGGTTTGTTTGAATTAGGGAAGGAAACGTAGAGAAAAATAAACTGCAAACCAAAGTATGTTCCTACTTATGGTACTTTCCCCTGGATTAAGCAAGAGATCCACTGCCATTTTAAATCGTAAATGATAAAGATAGAAGAGCTTACTCAGTCTAACTTGACTTTGGCAACCAGAGCATCATCATCACAAACAACAGCACGCCCATAATGTGGCTCTTAATCCGTTTTAAGTAGGGAAAGGAAAACTGGCATCAAAAGTGTAAAATAACAAAAATAGTCCCTTTGGTGTAGAAATCACACCTGGAAGGACATGTTCAGATAACTCTATTCCTCTGTTCCTTTTTCTTTGCCATATCTGGAACCAGAAGGAAAAGTACTGATGCTGTGAAGTACTTAGCCTCCCTTAATCCAGAGAAATTGGACAAACAGAACCAAAATATATTTTTTCATCTTTAAAAAAAAAGTCTTTCTCAAAGCTAACACTAATCCCGAGGGCTGCTGGGTTGTTAGTGAGATCTATCTGTTTGCACTAAGGTTATCTGCTTCCAGAGAAACTGTTTCTGGATATCCTCCCAGGCTCAGCATAGCCTCTCTTCTAACCTACGCGTTATTCATCTTTCCATGTGACATGATGGCCCAGACAAGTCACAAAGGAAATAGTACATTTACTGTCAACTATCCTCAATAGGTGCCAGTTCTGCCCAAAAGCTCTATTCCATCTTCATATAGATAAAAGTGACACTTCAAGTGCATTGCTAGCTCCCATTCACATCCAAGAAAATGTTTTAGACTCACTTATTGCTCCATCCAGTATTATTTCCTCTTCAGTGAAGTGAGTTCAGGTACACTTCTTCACCCTAAAGGCAGGAAACATCTTCCCCTGCTCATTCCCACTGACAGCAAATGGCTCACCATCTTCTCCATGTAGGCTTGAATCAATCATCACTGGAAAAAATAAAACTTAATCAATAATCTTTGCACTGATTCCCATGATTAGTGGAGTGTCACATCAGTGTTTAGCCTGAGGAGCACTCTGCTGTGTAAATACTTTTTCGGGCTTCAGTGGGAGAAAATAGTAGGGTTCACCAAATTGTTGCAAGGGGAAAGAGTTGTAATTATTAAACCAAAATATGTAAGCCAGCTTGCTTAAGTAAACAGTCTCAGGCCCAAAGTAGACAGGATTTTCAGTATGTGTCTTTATCCCATTATGGACTAGAATGAGAATGTAAGGGAAAATAATGCAGAAAGCATATCTGATGGGAAACCTCCATAAGCTAGTAAATGTTGCATAGTGAGGGTACAAAATGTTACACAAAGCCCAGTTCCTTGAGCAAACTGATAGGAAAGGAATGGCAGGCTGCTCTCTGCGTGGGGAGATGTACTTGGCTGCGGGCTGCTCAGGTCAGAGCTGTGAATGCAGGCAGTCAGGAAAAGTGGGACCTCCAGGAAAATTCAAGGAGTACAGGGAAAAGGCAGAGCCCTGGAGAGGAGCCAAATAAATCTTGTTGAGGAAAAATAAATATCGCTGCTGGATGTCATTCAGAGATACTGCTATGAAGCTGGTATTTCCCAATGAAGCTTGTGAACTGAGCAACTGAAGCCTCCTGCAATGTCAGTGACTGCTTGGAGCAGCGAAAACTGAATCTGTGTTCAGGAACAAACAAAAAGTACATAAGAAAACCCCTCAAACTTTGCTAAAAGCAAGAAAGCACCATCCACATGAACTGTTAAGCTGCTGTAACCTCAGAACATATAATGACAAATGCAGTATAACATTACTATTATTCTTTTCATCCTGAAGCAGAAAATCTGCAGCATGTCCATAGCTGCTGACCTGAAGCAGCAGTGCGAGAGCAGTATGACAGAGGACCTTCTGTGAGGACAAGTAAGCACTAGTGGGGCCATCTGCATATTCCTCCTCCCATACATGAAATCAAGGTGGGTTCAACAATCTGCAATTATTTTTCTCCCATTAAGATTTTGTAGGGATCAGGAATTGTCACTGTCTAGAAAAGGATCAATACAGAGTATTAAAGTGGGGTTGCTGGAATACCCCGATCATATCACTGAATTTTACAGTGCTGAGCACCTGAACCCCCATGGAAACAAACCAAGGAGCTGTGGTTTTTCTGCTGACTTTTTCATCTATCCAAACAAGAATTTCTTTTTTCTTCTTCTTTCTTTTTTCAAAAGTTAGCAGGATAAAATATCGGACTGCACAAAATGACTGGCTGCTATATTTAACTCAGACAAACACATAACAAATCACTATTCTGTAGAAAGAAGGCACACCTCGTAGGCTATATTTTTTTTTTTCTTGAGACCTGGACGTAAGACCACAACCCTCTAAATAATCCTCCAGAAATAAACCAATGAAATGTTCACTCTGACAACAGACACAGCATTATACCTGCAGCTGGTAAATGTTTCCACAGTTCAACCACCTTTCCTTTTCGTTTCCAGTAAAAATTTTATCCCAGGGGAAAGAGTCAGCAGCTAGGATTTTAATTACTTTTCTGCAATAGAGCAGAATTGAGTATAGCTTTTTTTACTATTTTATTTTTTTATGCTGCTGCTGTATTCTACTTATCTTCTCCTTCTTGAAGGGGTTGATCACCAAGTGGGTGCCCAGCAAAGAACTATCCTTTTTTTCTCTGATATTTCTCAACCTTTTGTAAGTTGTTCTCCTCCTGCGGCCCGAAGACACAGCATGCTGTGAAGACCTCAGAGAACATTCTCTCTGCAGCTCTGTTGGCTCAGCCTTCCAGAGCATGCTGATTACAGCACCTTCCCTGCTTAGAACTAAAACTTAAGAGGCTCCAAAACTGGGAACAACCACATGTTTCAAATTTAATTCCACTTTTTGCCTCTGAAAATGTCCCAAAGTCAGGAGGCAGAATCTTCTCCTATACGAGGTAGCCTTCAGAAGTTGGTTGGTTGCTTGTTTGCTTTAAATAAAAATTCCTTGAATAGCTCTGATGTATGTCCTCATTTTGTGATTTCTTACACATCTGTCACGGTTTTTGGACTTTGACATTTTTTTCATGCTGAGAGAAATAGGAACTTTTTCGGGTAAAACATAATACTGATGCAATTTTACTTAATTTCAGCAGGGAGAAAAGAAAATATAGTCATATATAACCATTACATTTACATATATACTGTGTGTGAACAGCACCCTTTTGTCAGCAGGTACATTAGAGATTCTTGATGAACACGTGGTGCATAAAAAAGACAACAGAAACAGCTCAGAAATGCCACCAAGAACAGGAGCTGCACAAAGGACAGTAGAAAGCTTCAGAACTTTGGGTAAAATGCATTTGAATGCCTGAACAGACACTTCTGAATCTGAAACTTCCCAAATGTTGTAAGGGAAGCAGGGCCAGGATCATTATAAGCCTGGGACAATAAGGTATGGACATGACGTAAGTACATCTCTATGGTCCAGTCTGACAAGATGTGACCAGAATTAAGCATCTACTCAGGTCCAAACATAAATTAGTGAAAGACTTTGCTTAGAATGAAGAGTGGCTCAGTTAAGGTTAAAATCAAGCACAGTCCTCGCTGAAATATATGCGTCCATCACTGCCAGCTACTTGTACTGCTGAATAAAGCTGTTAGATGCAGAGCTGGGCTGAAAAGAAACATTCATCAAGATCCAAAGCAATGGACAAGAAGAGTACAGGTGGAAAATTCTTGTTTCCTGTTTGGATAAAGCCTTTCCACTTATCCCATTATTCTAAGAAGTTTGTCTGGTCAATCGTTGTCTCATTTTGCTTGTAGCCATGCACAGAGCACCGAGGTTCCCACTGCAGGTTCCCTGGTGGGGCAGCAAAGTGCCATAAGCACCACTTACAGCACTTTCCTGGTGATGGTCTTTGGAGATTGGTTTTTAGCAGTTTATTCAGGAAGAGAAGCATGGGATGACCAGGGAAATTATGCAGCTTGAGAGCCCCAGCTTCCTTTCAAATGATTTTGACACACAAATTTCACTTTTGCAGTATATCAATACATATCTAGCATCTTTCCTTTACAGTTAAGTGGACATTGTATTTTTCTTGTGGGATCTCCATGTATATATGTCATTTCCTATTTCTCTGAAGTTAGAATCTTAGAAATATCTCAAACATAACCTGCTCACTTTTTCTTTAATAACTTTGATTTACATTGATGCTGTTTTAGAACTAGCTACTCTCAGACCTGTACTCATAAACTAGAACTGCTCCCAAACTTTGAAATGAGACTTCAGGATAATAAAGCCCGCATTACTGCAGCCCCTTCCTATCAATACGCTATTACCATGAATCTTCTTCCAATGCACAGATTATCACTTCAAATCTTTGCTTTTAAGATTTGAAAACACCTTTATTTTATTTACTTTTTTAACAGTTCTTATTCTGAAATGGCTTGATATAATCAACATTCAAGAAACAAAAGCCTGATGATATCTAATAATCAAATCTAATTATTAAAAAAATGCATATATTTGTATGAGAAAGAGAATACAATTTCTTTTTGTATTTAAAATTTTAAAACATGCAAGTTTAGGCTCAAAGGTTACATATAATAATACCAGAAAGAAGTTTCAAAGAATGGAATATTGTATGTTAAAATACAGTGGATGCTCACTTCAAGTTTCCTTGCACTTCTTTCATGTTAATACGCAATTATTATCCCACAGCACTGCAAGTAACTCATGGATTCAGTCAGTGAGATCTGTGTGCATGGCATAGTTTGGGTTGGACAGCATTTGTCAGTCAAAAAAATTCCTGAGATGAGGTGGGTGTCAAACTCGCAAAGAAAAATGAGTGCTGACAACCTCAAAATTGGAAAATATTCTCCCCATTTAATATATGGAATCCATAATAAAATGCTAACGGCAGCGTCTAAAGTAGAGTCCTTAGGGTTTCAGCAGTCCTTAAGGAATCTAAGGTTCAAGAAGATATTTCAAAATAGCAGTATTTCAGGTTCAGGGCATGTGGCTAGAAGGTGCTACACAACTTCTTGTCCCCTGTGTGCCTCTCCAGCTCCCAGAGGGGCTCCACACCGCAACATGTCAGGTATTTGGACAAACCTCTGTGCATTTCCACTTTACAGTGAAGAAGATGGGATATTTAAGAAATTATATTTCATGGGTGCTTGGGCTGGAGAGCCTCGGTTTCCAGGTTTGCTGGAAGTTCCCGCTCCTACTGCCTGCAGCTTACTGGCCTGGCTGCCTGGCATTTTGGTGCCTAGTTGTTTTTGTTATTTATTTGTTTCGTTTTCATGACGGAAAAACAAGCAGTTTTCATTTGCTACTCTCATAAGGATGCTTCTCCTTTTACCCAGAAAACAAAAGAGTTCCCTGATTTTAAAGCAATGCCGGAAATGCGACCTCTAATGCCACACAGTGTCACAACTGCTTGGAGTTGGCAATCAGGGAAGTACAAAAATTTACATTGGCTGAAGATGTGTCACACAGTGTTCAATTACATTCAAATTTATGGCATATCTGGAAGGTTGTAGCTATTAGTCTGTTAAAGTTACCATTGATTCTTTGTTATACATCTTCCCATTTCCATGCTCATTGTTCTCCTACACTCCTTTGAAAAGAGATCCAGAAACACTGCTGTAGAAACAAGCAGATCTTAATCCCCTCCTCTCAAGACCTCTGGCCGACACCTATTTTAGTTTATAGTATTTGCAGTACTCCAGTTATCAGAAAAGCAACTATGGCATAGGCACAAACAATAAAGCAACAAGGAGAGCTGCAGATGCTGGAGAAACAGGTGCTCAATACGAGTGTAGGGGATTCAGCAACCCATTGCAATGCTCTTTTCTCCCTCCTGTGGGATGCCACAGGGGAAGAGGATGGTTTTCCTGCAGGGAAGCAGGTAGCTTTCTGCTGCCCTGACATCACTGGCACTCTTAATGAAATATTAATGGGCCTGCTTTTAATGGGAGTTTCAGCACAGCCTAAATTAAGTCATTGGAAGAGAGATATCATCCCATTAAGAACAGTAAAACCTTAAGCTCCTTTCCTGAGGAGTAGCTGTGGGCAGTTAAAGTGACAATCAATTTAAACAGGCGACATTGCTTTATAAGTCTCTGAAGTGTGAAGTCCCAGCATGCCTGATGTATTTCATTTTAATTTCCTTTTGGAAAACAGAGTTGTGGTTAGCGGGGAACCTCACACTCACACACACGCGCGCGCAAGAAAAGCCTTAGGAGTGCAGGAAAGAAGGAAATTATTTAACCCTTTCAATAAGCTATACAATTTCTTCGGCTAAGTAAAGAAAAATAAGCATAGATTCTTTCTCCTTTAGTTCCTGTGTAAAAATAAACAATAGTCTTGCATAGCTAATAACGATGTTAGGGCCCCTTGCTAATTTCTGCTAGAGGTCTTGAAAACTTCATGAAAAATCACTGTTGCTGGTTTCCCTTCACTTCAAGCCACTTCTACATCAGTAGCTTGTGCCCTCTACAGGGGGGGAAGATAAGAATCATGTAATTTCATCTGATTTCCCATTTCCATGCTATTTCTCTGGCATCAGACCACACAGGTATATGGAGACTCGTTATCAGATGCAGCTCACTGCTGGTCTCAGGTCAAGCCTGATGTTTTCACTCACAAAACAGAGAGGGAAAGCCAGAATGACATAAGAAACGGAGCAGTGATGGAAGTGTCAACCTAAACAGGGTTCAAAAGAGCAAAACTGGACCCAGCTTTAGTCCTACACACAGGTTATTTCAAAGAGGTTGAGAAACCATAACAGGAATGAAATTTTCCCCTTATTTTACTTCAAACCAATAGCTTATGGAATTAATGAACATATACATATATGTAATGACAACTGATTAGATGGAAGCATATGTATTAGTTATGACCTCCCC
>VXAB01004347.1:331265-353052 GCA_013399175.1 Odontophorus gujanensis | reverse complement strand
CCAAAACAGACACCTACAAAATCAATGAAAGAATCAATCAATCAGCACTTCTGAGTGGAAGCTGATTTAAACGTACTGAACTTTGCTTGTAGCGCTCTTAATTATTATTTGTAATAGACTGAACTGATTTCTTAAAAAAAGAAAGAGATTTCATCGACTTGACTGAGTCTTGAGAACACATATTCTTTAAATGGAAACAGATATATAAATAAAATTCCTGACAATTTTTTTACTATATATGTAGGGTCAAAGTCCAACTATAGGCATATGTTAAGCCATTAATTACTTCAATTTCAAGGGAAAACAGATAGAGATGTGCTGACGACATGATGAAGAACTCTAACAACTGTCTTACAGTTCTGCAAGTTGCTCCGTGTTTTGAGGAATCCTGCTGGCGTGTCTGTGAAGGACAGGTCTGTTTATTTGTAGTAAACTGCAGTGTAGAAAGAAACTAAACTTGTATTTATTTTGCATATGTATATTTCATTTGCTAGCATGAAAGGAAGGCTCTCTATTTTTCCAGACGAATCAAGGAGAAAATTTTAATGGTCTAAACATCGACCCCTTCCTGGCTGACAGCAGTTTTTGAAACCCAGACCCAATGCTGGCTCCGTTAGACAAGGTTCCTTCTTGTCTCATCATTTCATCAAGGTGCAGGAACAACATGGCTTGTCTATGCCCCAAAGAAATTCAAGGCAAGGGGCTCCCACACGCTACATTTAACGCTGATGCCCATCACCAGGAGCACTGTGAAAGGTTTCTTTAGATTTAGCAAGCTAAATGGGGTATATCAAGTTGAAGTGGTTTAGAAACGTTGCATTCAGATTTTGAGTAGGTGGTGGAAAGAGAGGAACTTAAAGATTAAGGTTTGAAATGCAAAACTTATGAAGTCCCGCTTTTCAGGTATAGAAAAACAAACAAAATCCACACAGAATGCTCAGACCTGATTGCCTCCTGCAGAAATGAGCTGTAGGGGAACCCGAGAGATAATCATCTGAAGATGACTCCGTGCGCTGTCCCCACGCGAAACCCCTATCTACATCCCAAAGGGGGAGCTGCAGAAACTGCTAATGGCCCATAAACAGCCTAGAGGATACAAAATTTGCCTTCACAAAACCTCCCAAAGACAATGGATGAATACTCAAAGAACATAAAACCGGGTTTTCAGTTTTTTATCTGCAAACCAAAATACCAGATAAAACTCAATTAACCCTTGAAGCTTGGCTTTTTTTTTTGTTGTAAGGCATGCAGCTGTTCTACAAAACACCATCTGCAAGAACCTGCACGCGGAACATTCGGTTTTTGCAGCGTAAGACTCAAGGGCGAGAGTTTACTGTGAGTTTCTAACTCTGAGAAAATTCAAAGACAGAGATTCATCTCATTGAAAAGCTGCTTTCCCATTATTTATCATAGAAAATAGAAAAATATATCGTAATCAAGCTCAGGAGATCAATTAGAATGCTAAACAACTGCACACAAGATTCAAAGCATTACTCGTGGGCCAAACCAATAGAAGGGGGTGCTCACAGCTGAGGCTTTTCAATCCTGATGATGATGGTGCAGGGACAGCTGAACCTGCGGGCCTGAGCACCCAGGTGTGAGTAATTGTTCTACAAACCAGGCCCTGAATGTAACCGTCCCGAGGCGGGGGGAGGTTGATTTAGTTTTGAATCTTTCTGGAGATCCCTTAGAAGCAACGTTTCTGCTCTGGGATGCAGTCAAGTTAAATTTTGAGCCCAAACAAGCATGGAAGGTGGTGGTTTGTCCACGAGGATTGCTCAGGAGTGTGGAGGAACTGCTCAGGTAAGTCACTGGCTAAACTCAGTACTGAATTATCTAGTTTTTTTGGTGGTCTTGGTAATGAGAATGTTTTGGGTTAAAGTATTCAAAGTCCTTTACCTGGTGTAGGGAGCCTGCTTTGGCAAGGGGGTTGGATTTGATGGTCTCTAGAGGTCCCTTCCAACCCCTATGATTCTGTGAAGTCACAAAGGTAGTTTGAATGTTTTAATTTCGGAGAATTTCTCAGATGGAGGGGGAAGAAGCATTAATGAAAGAGGAGGAGGAAAAAAAGAGAGAGTAACTAGAAAATAGTTTTTGATGGTTATGTATGATAAAATTCGTATTTTTGGTTGTTTTGTTGGAATTAATAATTTCTGAATACTTTAAAACAAAACAATGAAACAACCTGAAACACTGCTTCTCTTTTTCCTTCTGTGAGTCTTCGAAATCACCATGAAATGGTCTTTTAGTGAAGCTGCTTCCATTTATTTTCTCACCGCTCAATGATGCTGCAGAAACAGCTTCTCCTGCTGTACTTTGTCACTTGAGCGCCTGTTTGTCAGACTAAGAACAGCACAAGTATCAGAAAGTGGAAAATGATAAGGGTTTAACACTCTTTTGGAAAGCTTGACTCAGTTTTTTTTTTTTTTTTGTCTGTCTCTAATGCATGCGAGGAGGTGCGTATCAGTGTGGGCTTTCAGTGTGCTGAAAGAGCGTTGTTCTGACCAGCAGCGAAATGCTGCATCACGATAGTGAGGTCTGGGGGAGCATCCTGTCCCTGGCAAATGGAATGAGCTGGGGAGGAAGAAAGGGATGTGTGAAAGCTTCCTAAATCTAGATGAAGTGGGGACTAGAGTCGTGGGCAGGAAGTCAGGAGTCAGAGCCTAGTGAAGCCTATTAAGATGGAAAAAGTGAAGTAATCCCCTACAGTAGGCTATTCAGGTCTGAGAACAGTGAAGTAGGAAAGGCAAATAGGACAGGGAGATTGAAATTCAGATGAAATTCAAGGGTCTCTGTGCAGCAGCTGTAGATCGTGTCTGGCAAAGCAAGTGTTTATTTGGACAATAATAGCCTTGATGCCTCCTGATAAAACCATCTCCTTGCACTTCAATCCATAATGCTGCCAAAGGTTTCCTTTAGTACTCCCTTCTTCTGGGATGTAAACCAATCTCTGCCCCAGCGCCGGGGCTGTCATTGTGTATGGAGAGCGGAAGGGGGTATGAAAATGATTTCCCTTAAAATGGGCAGGCAGCAAGAAGAAGGAAAAGGAAGGCGGAAGGGTCAGTCTTTTGTTACTTTTTTTTTTATCCACATCTTTAATTATTTCCTTGGAAAAACAAACTAAGCTATGGATCCTGGGCTTCTGAGGAAACAACAGAGGAAGCAGCCTGTTTTCTGAAGCCCCCTTGCCATGTGGTTGCTGCTGTGTGCCTTTTGTCTCACTGGTTTCCTGAACATGGATGGAAAGCGTGTCCCTTTCACAATCCAGCCTCACTTCTCTGCCACCATCCCGCTCCCTTGCCTGCCTTTGTACAGTTGATAGGAGAAAGGAACCAGCTGCAAAAAAGCCTTTTCATGTCTATCGTGCTCCTTGACCCCCCTTCAACACCTTCTCATGTCTATTGGGATTTTCATGATTTCTAATGTTACTCTATGGCAAGCTCCTTCTCCCCCTGAACTTGAGGGGGATTTAGCTTCCTACGCAACTTTAGTACAGCTTTTAAGGAGAGAAAAAGAACTCTGAACAGTTTTCTTCTCTGCTAAGAAATTCAGCTTAGATTTCCCAGAACAGAATCATCTGAAAAACTGGTATTGAGTTTTAAGACATGAATGAATTAAAACAAGTCTTGTCTTCAGGTTCCAGGTTTAAACTCAAATATGGAAATTCGTAAGATGTGGATGAATATTAAAAGCAATTTCCACACTGTGCTTAGCTGCCTTGTAAAGTGCTAGGAACCTTCAATTCCATCCAGCAATTTTTTTCTTTTTAATAAAATAATAACAGCTGCAGAATTCTCAGTTCGTGGTGGAGAGTGGAGCAAGATGAAAGAAGTTCTGGATGGCACAGAAATGGTTGTTCTATCGTTTATCTTTAAGTTACAGCACTACTGGAAATGACCAGATAAGGCTGCTTTATTGATGAATTTGAAAGAACATAGAAAAGTATTGATTACTGTAAATATTTTCCTATGGCTTCCAACTGTCCTTCAGACTTTATTTATTGTTTGTTTTTTTTTTTTAATCCCACAACAAGAATGTTTGAGTGGGAGGAAAAAGAAAACACTTTCTCCCAGAGCTTGTATTTGGGAAGAAGGATGGTTTTGAATTAAACCATCTAACAATCTTGATGAAATTTTCTCAAGGGGTGAATGTAATTTAAATCTGGAAGGCAATCCTTGATCCTGTAGATTGACATTGAGAAGACTGAAGTTCACCCTGTTGCTTTTTACCAATGTCCATCTAGCTAGAACATCACAATTAGAAAGGTATCTGCTCTTGATCTGAAGACAGAAGACCAATTCCTTAATAGTCCCCTTTGCTAATTGCACTCAGTAATCATTTTCTGCCTAGATTCAGGCTTGTTCAGCAACTGGTGCTTCTTTGTTTGTGAAGGTATTTTCACAATGGTATCATGCTAGTTCTCAGCCCCCTTTGACAAACTTAAGTGGGTCTCTACAAGGCTTATTGTCAGGGTGTCTGAGTTTTTGCACTTCTTCTCTGAACCCTCCACAGCTTTTTGCTTCACATCTGTTTTAAAATCTGGATAACAGAATGGGATCAATCTCCCCAACACTCACCAAGAATGTACATAATAAAAAAGACACAGGCCACATTGTAGGAAAGCCGTCAACACACAGCAGTGACCAATATATAATATATCAACCTGAGCTGTGGAGATCTAAGCTTTATTTAGTGTCTTTTATGAGCTGTTGCTACGGAAATGGATCTCCTGAAATAAAAGCTGTGGTCATTGATGGTCTATATTCAGAAAGTATCAGTGGAGCTGTTTTGAATATGCACTCAAATGGGGAAAAACTAAGGAAAAGAAGGGATAAAATAGCCTTGTTGTTTTCCATTTATAATATGTTATCATTCTTTTCTAATCAGTGCTCAAAAGTTATAAGAGGTTTTACAGGATAGTTAGTTCTGTGCAGGTTTGTCTTGTGTGAGTGTTTTGCATTTTGGTTTTGGCTCCTCTCTTGGCTGGGAAGTCTGTTAGCATTTTTCACGTGTCTATTATTCATGAGATCCACCAGTCATTCGTCCAATCTAAAGCTGGGCTCTGCCGTGGGGTTTCTTGTTTAGTCTATTGAGGTATAACTCGGATCTGTCTTTCCTTTCCGCTGAAGCTGGCCATCATGGCTGGCTAAGCTGGCAGAACGGTAAATGACAACTATTACAAACGATTGCTGGTGGTTCCTTGGACACCCAGAGAGTTGCATGTACTGAACAGGGCAGGATGTTTCTGGCTGCTTGACATTATTTCCATCACATGTCTTTGTAGGTAACTGACAAATATACTTAAAGAACCACTGCCCCTTCCAACTAAGTTGAGCAAAGACTGTTAAAATATATTGCATATTTCCCTTACCGCAGTATTTCCCTTTCCGTTTTTGTTAGTGACACAGATACTTTTGTTAAAAGGAGGAGAACGTCCTTCCCTTCTCTAATAATCTGTGCCTATGTTATAGCAAAGTAGAGACTAAATCTGAAACTAGAGCAGTAATTGTCTGTATTTCATAATGCTGGTTGAATTTGTCATATTTCTTCTGCACATACCCAGTTTCTGACTCTAATTGGTGGGGTATTTTGGGTTACTTGGATTTCTGAAAACCAGTCCAATGGAAATAAAACATCTATTAAATATTATCATATAAATTAAATGAAAGGATTCATCCCTACTTGCCTGGAATTACTACTTCAGTGTTCAAGCTGATACAGAAAATCTGTCACTTCACCTCAGGAGCTGGTCCAAAACAGGAGGCATCAATATAAAGTTCAGCACTTTTTTTTAATAACCCAAAATACACTAGAGACAAATAATCTGCAGTTTTCACCTTCACATTTTTAGTGAATTGTGGGTTTGGACTTCACAAATGTTAGCACAACTTCCAGCATGTATATAGAATAATCCAGCAAAGAAATTGGCCCTGACCATCATCAGAGTAGTGAGAAAACAAACACAAGTGGATTAACATAATTGCTTAATCAACAGCCTTCAGTGAAGGGTCTGCAAGTGTGCTGAATTAATCATCTCATTGTGAGGTGCATTATAAGTAATGAACATAATGAGAACTTTGCACAGCTGGGAACTATTTTAATCCATTAACAAGCAAAATAAATAGGTCTTGAAAAATAACTTTTTTTTTTTTTACCCTGTAGCTAGCTTTGGATTTTGAGGTTAATTTCAGAGGAGTTAAGAGGAATCATCTTCTAAACCTTCTGCCTGTTCGATTAAGAACAACAATTCCCTTCAGCCAACATCAATGGGTTTTACATTTGATTGGCCATCGTAATATGCTAGTAAAATCTGTGTGCTTTCACTGGGATTGCTGCATGAAATATTCTGTGTATTGAGCTGATGCTATACAGACAAATCCCTCCATTCATAATGATGTTGCTGGAGGTGGGGATCTGTGGGGAGTTGTGAATGCGTCTTCTGTAACTTGAATGTTTCAGATATCGTACTGTTTAGATGGACTGATTTGCTTGGAAAGTATAGATTTGGACGTAGAAACAAAGTAACTGCAAATACCCCATGAGTATTTGAAGACAACCTGAGTTTGATGCTCTGTGTTGCGCAGTCTTCCAAATGGTGGTGTTGCTTTAGGTCCCACAAACATTCCCTTCACACCAGCTGTGACTGCTGCAATCTTGCTAATTTGACTCAGCTCAATGTGTGAGAATTTATTGTACTGTTTTGTAGAGTCTGACGTCTTCAAAGGAAATATTTATCCACAGTCATCACTGACCTGTGATGACTCAATCAATTGCAGACTGGCAAGAAAAACCAACTTACTCCAAGGGATTTGGGAGACAAAGTGTTCCCTTCTGGCTATAGCTAATACATCTGTCTCAGCCTTCAAGGGTCACTGTTGGAGAACTATGCAAGCATCATCTTCCCCATTTCAGCTGGCCACTATTTCACTAAGTTTTGTCCATTTTGTATGGACATATTAGGTATGTACAATATTCTCTCAACTTTTTCAATAGATTTTTTTTTAGCATGAAAACCAAGACAAAGCGTATTGAAACAGGATAAAGCAAATATTCATCAGCATGCTATGTGCTTTTGGCAAACGTAACCAAGGATAATTTTCTTATCAGTAGACATCCTCCTTCAAATCTGTGTTGTTTCCACTGTGTGATGTGCTAAATACTATAAAACTCCTGAACTGATTCTCACAGAGCTGATAAGAACAATGTCAGTCTTTCCCCCTTCCTTAAGTGGGTTGTTCAGAAAAGGATGCTGCCAGTTTGAAAATGCTTGAAGAAAAATACTTAACGCATGAGCTTGGAAACAAAACAGAATTACATCTTGATGATCACATCAATTTTCATCTGGCTATTGAAATTAGGAAGGAGGGAAGAATATCTTTGTTTGCTGATGATTGCTGAACAAAAAGCTCCAATAACTGGAAAAACTGAAAATGCTTATAGATAATAAACTCTTAATAAAGATTTCCTTATTGGCTATAAATGCATATGTAATGAGTACTTTCTCAGAACATGTTTATGGTGTTTATGGCTTTCATATAGGTAGTGGCTTTGGAGGACACATGTTCTTCCTTCAATCAAGCATGTATTCTGTGTTAGTTTTGTGGGATCTTTCACTCTGAGAAAATGCTTTCTTTACAACCCTTCCTTGCAATATCAATTGATATGTGGTATAAGCACTTCTCCCACCAAAGCCAGATTGTATAGATGACACCAACATTCATGTAAAGATGTATTATTGGGGTCAAGTTGTTAATGATGAAAAAAACAGGGTGTTTGCATTTAAGTGCAAAAGAGGATTTTTACAATCTGGGCTTCTCTAAAAATTAGTCTTCCCCTAGCTTTTGCAACCTCAGCACCTGCAACTCAAGTAACAAAAACTAGGTGTGAAATTTGGCGTCTGAACAACACTTTTAGCTTTGCAGCTAACCTCAAGGTTTTAAAATTTATTTTAATTTTACTTTAGAACAAAATCCAAACTTGTAAAATATTCTCACAGAACAGAGTTATGTCAAACCATATGTTTTGGGATGGAAAGAGACAGATTATATGTGCTGCATTTAATTTTTCTCTGTGACTTGGAAAGGCAAGGCTGGAGTTTTTTTTCCCATAAGGTTTTTAATTAAACTAGGATGTCTTCCCTAAATGGTTAGACTTGGCAAACTAGAATATTTTCATAAGAGGACATTTAGTAAAATGTCTTTTAGTAATCTCTAGTACTTTGTTCTAAAAATAGTGTTGAAATTAACATATACAGTAGTAATATGCGACTTACCGCATGAAAAGTTATACTTGTGCTTCTTTTCACAATTAGGTTTTCTGTATAGAAATAGCTGAGTGACTGTCTTAATGAGCTTAGGCTAAAAGCATTTTATGTAATTAAATCTTAATGCTCTTTTATTTAAACATAACAGGGGAAGATGAGAAAATGTCTATAGAGCAGCTATAACATTTCCTTCTACTATACAGCAAAGAAATGACAGGTTGTTAGCCTAAATTTCATTCTTTGTGGTACTCTCACATTGAACTTGTATGAAACTTGTCCTGGAGAGCAAATGACCAAAGCCATATGACTAAAACCATAGTTACTGTAAATGTAAGGTACTTGGTCCGTTTAATGTGCTGTGTTCATTAAAATCTAAGGCAAGTATGAAAACTAGCTTACAGAAGAGCTTGACTACTGATAGTAAGGATATTAAATATTCATTTTGAAAATTGATTAATTAAGGTTGACCAACAACAGTTCTTCATGTGTTATGTGAAGGAGAAAGTGTCCTCTGATTTCTTGATACTGAGGTCTCTTCTACAGATGATGAGACTTGTGAAGTTTACTGTTAATCTGCATAAACTATGCATGTGTATGGCTAATGTGCTGGACAGAGACATGTTATTCAAATCAGTTGCTGGAGGGTTCCCAAAATGTCAGTAGTTCACTTTTCTCAGGGAAACCGTGGTGCAAGTAGAAGTCCTTGCTATGCACAACTCAGTTAGACATCATTGCTCCAAGGTACTACAGTAGTTGCCAGCTTATCATCTGAACAGTTTAAAGAACTGTAGGTCTTACAGGGAGAATGTGTTTAGTTTAAGCTACTTGGCATTTTCTGCCACTCAGTGTTGCCAGGAGTATGCACTAACAAATGGGTGGGCCTGGTACTCATTTTCTTTGCCACACTCAAAGGACCTCTGAGTCGATAAGGAGTGATACACAGGTCTCATTTCAGGTGGTGAACAAGGTCCTAAAGCTAACCCTGGATTGTTGTGCTTCTCCTGTTCCCTCTACAAAACTGCCACCAAGACACGTGGGTGCAATCTTTGCCCACAGAGCATTGGATCAGAAGGGAACTGATTGCTATTTTGCTGCTAAACCTGTATGCGCTCAGTACTTCTGACAGGCATATGTATACTGGACAGGAACTATGTGGAGTTTCACTCACTACTGCCTTCTGAATATCTGTTGCACGAAGCCTTCAGGATGGCTGAGCTCTCTGCAAACTTCATAACAAGATTCCGAGACGTTGTTATTCTCCTTCCCTCAGTTTTTCTTGCCCTCCTCCAGGCCGGCTCTGCCTGTGCTGTGCTTTATCTCAGGGCTGGGCCTGGTTCTGCTGAGGTCTCTTGAGGCGTTGCTGCCTGGCCTGTGTTCACATGGCTGGAAAGCAGGCCTGCCCGGACACTTGGAGCTGAGCTGAGGGCGGATATGAAGTCAACAAGCAGAATATGAAAATAAATAAAAATCCAGTTCAAACAAACCAATTACCTCAGTAAATACCTCCCCCCCAACCTTTCAGGGCTGCCCAGCAAATAAGAACTATCTTGTTTTCAAACAACTTGAAGGCGTGATCCTCCAAAACAAGGTAAGCTTTGAAGCGCTTAATTCAGCTCACACAGAAATTACTCAAATATTATTGTGTATCGATGATTCATGATGGCTCTGCTGGAGAATGAAAGCTAAGGAGTCTAATCAATGAAATAATTCAGTCTCTTTGAACTAGTTCCAGGTCAATTTTTCTTGGCAGTTTTTTCACTTCCTGAATTATACTGACCAAAACCATGAATAATGATCAAAAATTACACAATATACAGAAACCATCTGTTAGATAGAAGCTGGAAGGATGATGTCATCGGGCTACTTCAGATTAGAAGTTTGTATGTTGCCAGTGGTGATGTCATGAGCTTGGCAACTCACTGGTAGAGTTGGTTAAGCGTGAGTAGCAATGCAATTTTCTCTCAGTTTCTACCAAAAAATTTATGCTTTTATCTATAGGAGAAATGGAAACACTGTGTGGATGTTTTAAAGAAATTAGCGCTGTAGTTCTTTTAGTACCAGCTTAATATATCAGAATCAAGCCGAAGTCTCTTGGATATATGGTTTCCTCCATTACTGGTTTAACCTCTAATGTAATTGCTTTTACTTGGTGTTAACATGGTTAAATATGCTTCAGACAAGTCAGATGCATTTAGAATTCTACCACTATTGCACATAGGCCACATAGCATCCTGGGTGTTAAGATCTGATTCTAGGGAAAGCTCCTTCAGACCTTGCATGCAGGATTAAATCCATCCATTCTGAGTGTAGCAACAAAATTCCATATAATACAAATGGGTAGATGTTCTGGGTTGAAATTCTTTCCTGTTTTCAGTTATAATGTAAAATACCATACTAAGCTGGAGTCAAAGCATAGGTACTGCGTTGTGTGTTGGTTTGGTTTTTTTTACTATCTACTGTTAGTTGCTTCGGGAGTGTAGAACTGTGGAGCAACTTATCCATATAGGAATTCAGTTTGATATCTACTGGTGATGGTATTGAAGATGCGTGATGATTCGTCCCTTTCAGATGTTAGCTACTGTTGCTGCTTTGACATCTGGTTGAAATGAATGCCTCCTCTGGTTGTTCTTCCTTACTGTATGTCAGAGACCATGTCTTACGTGATCTAAGGGTGTCCAGTTGAATGCGTGTGGATAGGGATTATTTTCCATGTCTCATCTTACTGCTGTCGAGCCTGAAACTGATCTCTGTAACTTCTAGGAGAAAACACCAGCACTTTAATTTTTAGAAGATAAATCCTTAGTAGTTGATGCTTCAAGGGTCCTCCTAAGATCGTCTTTAAAAGGTCTGAGTTTGATTTAAACTTTGTATAAAATTTCACTCAATTTGTGCTTGTTTATTAAGAGGTATAACTTAATTACTGTTGTAAGTGCCTGAAAATATATTTCTAGTTGGATGGAGATCTGTAAACAATCAAGTTTCTTGTTTTAACATTTTCATTCTGCCTTTAGAGTCTCATGAAATAGTAAAGTCTTAGTTTCTTTCTAAAGGCAATAGTCTCATGTTCATCACATTTAAGGAGAACGCAGTCACAGCATCTCAAAGTTCTATTTTTAAACCTTGAATCAACTACTTCTGACTTGAGTACAAATTCACATCAGATTATATGCAAGAATATATCCCACAGGTTTCCTGGCTGTTACTGAAAAAAAACCTGAAAGTGTATTAAAGGAGTTTAATATTGCTTGAAATGCATTAAGATTGAAATGTAGATGTCTTTAACGTACAGTTTTGTGCACAACAACTGGATTGAGGGGATTTTGGAAGTATTGTGCATTGCTATTTTGTTTGTTCTGTAAAGGTTTTCTGTATTTACAGAATTTTAAAGTGTCAATAGACAACAGGCTCTCAAAAATAATTTAGTTTTATCTGTGACAAATGCATGGTCAGTCAGTTTTATATGCAGATTTTTGTCCTCAATGACTGCCGCTTTGACAACAGTGGGAGGAATTTCTACTACCTCTTCAAAGCAATAAATAAAGATTTGTGAGCTGTGAATGTCTATCAGCTGATGGCATGATTCTGTTAGGCAGAACTATAATGTGAGTATCTCCAAATTGCAATGAATTACAGTTGACTGTTACAGAGCCTGCTTCTTTATTTCTCATTTTAAAGGGTTAGGAAGAACTGAAAAGGTCAATCTTGAATCAGAAGGAAAAGTAGGGCTTTACTTTTTTCCCTGAAGAATAACGATTTGCAATTGCTCAGCGAGCTCTGTAGTAAATTCACCATTTTCTGTGTACCCTGCTAAAGCCCAGAAGCATCTAAGCTAAGAACTCGCCACTGAATCACGGCTTTTGTTAAAGTCGTGCTGACTGAAATCTGTGCTCCCACTGCCCTGCTTACCAGATCTCCATGGCAACCTCATAGTTGATGCCTGCCCAGTATTTTCATTGGCAGCCTATCAAAGCATTTGAGAATGTGCAAAGTTTGGGGCAGGGGAGCCAATCCATGGTCTCCAGACACTGAGTCCCGAGTCATTTCATTGCAGGAAGTCACCAGCTTCCACTGCTCTCAAGCTGTACTGGGGACAGCATCTTGGTCAGGTTTCTTTTGCCTCCTCTTACAGTGGTTTGCCGTGTATCCTTTATAACTACATTTTGTTTTCTAATTAAGAAAAATAGCTGGAAGCAAAACCTCAGCTTTTCCTTCTGCATCTCCTCACACTCACAGTCCCTGATTTCCACCCATTTTCTATCGAAGGAGAAGATCAGTGGAGATGAATGATCAGAAAAATGATAACTGTAGGGAACTTTGCAATACCTATATCCCTACAGGATAATGTTGGTAAACCTTGTCAAATATGTTTAAAATTTAATGAAATTTTGACAAATGAAAGTGGCTGTGTGTTTACAAAACAACTTTGTCTGACATTCACATGCTGCTCCGGCTTAGATGAGAGATATGCTGGAGGGATACTTGCATCGCAACAACCAAACTGTGTCAACAGTCTTGTGTTACATCTGCAATACCAGATCGGATTTGAAAAGAACCTTGACTAGGAAGGAAGCCCGGATTTGTTTTAAGTCTGGCAAATTTGAAATACCTGCTTTTACAGCAGTAGAATAATAAATACCTTTCAAGCATACTGTATATTTCAGGGATGCTGTCAGGTTGACTTATGCCCCAAATTGAGATCTTTTTGAAACAAACAAAAACTTTTTAACATTGTTATTGTAATGAAATATTTAGACTTGCATTTGAAGAGTTTTTCATAGGCGTGGTTAATATATCTGCATTGACTGAGGTTACTCAGGTAGGTGAAGCTGAGATAGACATATCTGGCCTTAACATTTTAATGCTAAGTAGGAGATAGTAGCCCCTTAAGATGTATTTACAAACCTAGTAATTCAAAGTGATGAATGTCAAATTGATGGGTACTTCCAAATGCTACAGTGGTCAAAATGCTGACACATGGTTTTGGTGGTAAAATGCTGTATGGATAGCCAACTATCAATTAAATAAAACCCTACTTTGACTGCAGAGTACTCCCCTAACAAAGATAACTTGACTCTAATCCTCCTAATAGCGACAGCACCAGATAGCATTATTCTTTTCTTTCTTTTTCCAAAGAACTTTTATCTTGATTTCTACCACCCAGAAAAATGGGAGAAAGTGCTCATCTTAATTTCCCTTTTTGGAGGAGGGGAGAGAAATATACATCTATAAATCTGTAGCCCATTCGGGACTTCAAATGCTTCACTTATCTGGTATTGTAAACTTGGAGCTGCGGAGTAATACTCACCAGACAAGTCATAAATCATGACTAAAGACAGGTGCAATAAATACCAGTGTCAAAAAGTTACAAAGTAAAATTATATTGTTTTGACAAGGCGTCCAGATGCGTTGACAACAGAGCAAGTAAATGGTCTTTCTCTGAGAGTCTGTATTAGTGCTGAGGATGCTGAGTAAGAAAAAAGACCCAAGAAAAATAACCCCGAAGCTTAAAGGCTTATCGTGGAAACTATGTTACTACTGCAAAACACCTAGAACACATCCATTTTCTGCATGACTCTTCCTTTTCTTCTCCTAGTAATCTGTTTTAATGGAGTGCGTCTCCTTCTGTGTGCTTTTTTTGGTTTGTTGCCTTTTTAGGTAAACTAATTGACAAAGAAATATTTCTCTGTACTGCACAGTGTCCACACGTATTCTTTCAGAGAGCTATCTCTGTTGTTGCAGTAGGATTTGAACAACTTCAGTATATTTAATGCAACTGTTCTTCAGTTCTAAACATAAAAAGATGGGAGCGAAAATGTATTTTGGTTTGCTCTTCCTGTTCAAGAATTCAGGCATGTGCATAGGTGTTTTCTTGAATACAGCTGGATTACTCTTGTATTTTACATTAAAATGGGGCTTTTCTGACTTTCTGAACTAAGACCAGAAGTTATAGCAACTTACAAGGTTAAAATACAAAACTATTTGTCAAATATCAGGGAGAGCTGAGTATGAAAGGTATATATATCTATTTTTAAAACCTGACCAATTGCCCCGAATTTAAGTCTACCCCAGATTCCTTGTTTGCATGGGGTCCAGCTGATAGTAGACATTCCAGGATCTTGGGTCATTTATTTTTGGGAACACCCATGTATTTAACAGAACTCTTTCATGATGTTTTCAACAGAGTATTCTTGCAAAATTCTAGCAACAGTTTTGGAGTTAACCTTGTGATATGCCTGGATTTTAGTATTAAATACTGGGGGGGGAGGGGGAAGACTTGTGTTCTTGGAGAAGATGAACACTACCAAAATCTTCCATATGGTATATTAATTTGTGGAAATACTGCAGTGATACCTCACCAAGAATTGTGTGAGTGAGATTATGTAGCAATTAAGAGCCATTTTACTGTGTGACTGTGCAGTACTCAGTCCTCCTGAGAAGGTATCTGTATTAAACCAGGTGGAACTTTCCATCAGCGAAGTTAAACTTTTCTCCATTCTCTGAGTTAGGTAAGAGATTTTCACATGCCTTCACATTTTGAGTTGTATACTGATTTATGCATTTTTGCCTGAGATGAAATCCAGCGGCAGAATCATAGTATTGAAAATACCGTGATATTACAGCCAAGGTGAGACTTTCCCACTCTTTCAGAGAACTATTGCCTATGCAGAGATAATGCTTTGGACTCCCCAGATCAGGTTGTATATAGATGGTGGTAGTACTGCTGAGGCTCAAGCTGCCAGACATCGGCACCCTGTAAAACCAAGCCAATATGTTTCTGTTGAAAGGAATGCGCTACTATAAATGAAGGCACTTGAAGGTCAAAGGTCATTATGAGTAATTAGCTCAAGCCATTAAAGGAAGAATAAAAATCATGTTTTACAAGCTGATAGAAAAGAAAGTTAAAATATGCCTAAGAGGAAAAAAAAAATCCAGCACCATATGTTTGATTACATGCATGCATGTGCACATGAACATATGAATAAGAATTTGCACATTCTTTCCTTTATGTACATATGCTTCTAGTGCAGCCTATTTGAACATGTTCCATTAACACTCAGATGAGATTCTGGGGGAAAAAGTAAACTGCCCCAATGCTGTATGTAGTATTTTAAAAGCTACCTTTAAAATGGGAGTCTTTTTATCATCATGTTATCTCGTTCCTCAATCTTAAAATCTGTTTGACACTGGAAAAATACACAAAGTTTGACAGCCAGGATAATGTCAAATCTGAATATATCTTTGGTAAATGCTGACCATTTTAAAGCAGCTCTTGGGAGATCTGAAGGGATGCTGTACTGTAAAAGTGCAAACAAGCTGTAAAGGACAAGCAGCCTGCTGCCCACTGACCTGATGGATGAGTGAACCATTAAGGAGACTCTTGGGGCTATACAGTTGCCCATTTTACTGAAATGAAATCAAACATGCTTAAAGCTGTATGAAAAATGGGAAGAGTTATTTAGTGGAAGTCGAAGAGATATCCAAACCATCTGTTACAAGATGGTACTGTGCCAGTTAGTAGTGTCTATAGGTTGTGTGGTTGACTGTACACACACTGTAGTGCAGCATTCCCTTAATTTTGCTCTTTAGATGTGATAGCAATTAAGGCAATTTCAAGAGATTCTCTGTGTTGGGCTCACACTTGTTGGCCTGTGTGCACTGAAGGCCGGGGTATCCAAAATGGTTTAGTTCTAGACTCCAGTTACCATAGGCAGCCCCTCCTTCACCACTGAAAACTCCTGGCAGCCAAACAAAGATTCTCTGAGCACTGACACAAGTGACTCTTGACTGTTGTACTGACTGCCTCAAAATAGTTAAAACAGGAAGAAAAAAAACAAAAAACAAAACAGCAACTGAACAAGTTATCTGTTGTCATTTAGGGAACCAACTTAAAACAGTTCACTTTTTACTCACTTCCTCCCAGTTTTATCCCAAATCATCTAATATTCACTACTTCCCTGTCTCTGAGGGAGGACACAGAGAGTCTCTGCATGACAGGGGTCAGGGATAACACCTCGCCTTAATCAGCTCTAAGATGGTTTCCAGTTCTTCCTGAGACCATACTGCCATAGAGGAGTCCTGTCAGCTGCAATTACCATGAAACTCTTTTAGAAGAAAAGGGACCTATTTGCCTCTCTGGTGTTTCCAGATCCTTCCTCAAAATGAAAAATGCTGTTCGGTAATCTAAAAGGACACGTCACTGCTAGAGCTTCCACTTAGCCAAGGGCTTTATTGCCCCTTGGGTCTGTGGTGCAGAGGTCTTGATGCAGTAGGTATAACAAAAGATGGCATGCCTCTGTTAATATGCTGGTTGGGGATGGAGTAATGGGAATAGTAAGCAAGTGTTTAGTTGGCTTGCCTTTCTCTGTATGTCATACTGTGAAATGCTTTTATGTGTTCAGAAGGAGCCTAGGCATTAAGATTTTGATAAACTGCTCTTTTCTGTTCTGGTGGATTCAGTCTTGTGCTGTTTCATTTTACATCTGGATATATATATATACTCTTCTGGAATTCTACCATATCACTCAAACCTTGGACTACTCTGAACAGATGGCCTGTTGTTTTGTCTTGCTTTTGATTTGTTACTTTGTCTGTCTCTTTTTTTTCTTGTTTCTTCTCCGCAGTTACCTCTAGACCTCTTGGTGACCCTCATGTCCACATTTCACCTTTGGCATGATTTTGCCCCCTTTTCCCTGGTAATGGTCTTAAATCCCCATTGATTCTGTGCATCTCTTAGAAGCTGCATCCTCAACTGTGCAATTCCCCACAGGGCACTTAGACATTTGCTTTTAATCTGGACCCTGAGTTTATACTGAATTCTGTAAACAAAATCAGGAGGGCTTTCATAAAGGAAAGCACATGCATATCACAGCCATTTTTGCTGACACTTTTGACTCTGGGCTTGATCTTTGCCCAAGATGCAAAATAAAAAGGGCAGAGGGCAGAGTTCAAAAGCGACCATTTACCTCATGGATTATTGAAAATAATAATAATAAAAAAAAAACAGCGGAAACTCTCCTGAGTAATTTGAGGAAACTTTTCTCCCCCTCCTCCCCCAGGAAGGATGTCATTATATTGTTTTCTAAGGTTAGGTCTGTTTATAGAAATAAACACTTGAGTGAAAACAGGCATGAAATGCTAGTAAGCCAGCAACAAAATCTAGATAGCATGTGATCTGAGCCAGCACGCTGATACCAGCAACTAGTGCCAAGTCATTGCCCCAGGTTCAAGCGCCTCCTCTCTTGGATGTTATCCAGCTATGTCTATTTCCTTACAGTTTATTGGGGATTTCTCTGTGTGCTGATAGAGGCATTTGCATATGTTGCTGGGGAAGCTTAACATGATGTGAAATTAAATATGTATATTTTTGCTTTATATATAAAATTTAATTCAGCAGATATTACTGCAAGGTGTAGAGTGCGACCAGAAAAACAGTTTGCACGTCTTCTCTTGATGACAAGATTTTAATGATGAAATATCAGTAAAAAAACTTGAGCTTTCAAAACTACAAGCATCCCAACTGCCAGTCATTCACGATAACAATATATGCTGTAGAGATGAATATATGCCACTGCTATCAGAGTTTATGCCCCAAGCTTCTCCTGTGAATACATGCATTTCTCTGTGTCTCCAAGAGTTATCCTTCCAAGGACAGAAGTGCACATTAGGTAGGAACACTGCCTAGAGGCAAGAGAATAGCTAGAAGTTATTGGAATGCATTTCAGATGCATTCGTTGTTCTTTATCTGACACTTGAGCCTTTGTCATCTTCTTTTCGCATCTCCAATTTTTTTCTGTACACCTTCATTGTAACTTATCCTGCCTCTGTACCCCCCTACTGACCAATTGCTTATTACAATTTTATCAACTTTCTGCTAGGTAGATGGGGAAGAGTTGAATTTTTTTGTCTTGCTCTTCCTTCCTTTCTGTGCAACTACTTTTTCCCCTCCTGTTTCACATTTGTGAAATGCAGCTATTAGTACAGATCTCTGACACTGCAGTAGTGCTTCACTCTTCCCATGCTAGTGTGTCTGGGTATTGTTCCTGCCTTTCTGTCTGAATCTGGAAGTGGAAATGCGTTGAGTAAAACTAGGTAGACAATACGTATCTATTTAAAAAAACAACACCAACAACCTGGCATTATGTAGAAACTGAAGTGTTTAGAGGAGTCCATAAATCATTCTTCCTGCCACATCTGTTTTTATTTAGAAGTTTATCAGACTGGTTATTTGCAACAGGGAATTTTTAGGGGAGGAGGAGGGAGAGGTTGCAATATTAATCTCCCAGTGTGACTTAGAGAATATCAGAGAATAGGGGAAAGAAAGACTTCTAGCTGGTTTTTGCTTTTCCTTCCTTAAGACTGGAGATAAAGATTGGCTGCACACCGTGAGCTTGGCTGAAAAGGGCAATTCATGCATCCCTCCTTATCAGTTCTCAGAAGGGAGAGCTGGAGTTCACCCTGCATGCTGTACAGCGATAGTCCCACTCCCATGTGGGGAGGTTGGTGGGTGTGTGAAGATAAGACAAGCTTAAAACTGATACCTGTCCAGACAATATTGACTTTTTTTTCCCCTCGCTCTGGTCTTCAGGGAACATGTGTGGGCATCTTTAAAGACACTGGCAGTGATAAACTTTTGTCTGTTCTTCACGTCTAGAATCAAGTGGCAGTCGGGGGTTTGGGAAGTCAGCACAGATATCCAGCTCTAATGAGCCTTACTCCTTTCCCGGAACTCTGAGTAAGTTGCAAGTAATAACCTCATAGTTCTCCTCCCTTCTGATAAAGATGTTTACTTGAAATCATCTTCCATCCCACTCTGAGACAGCAGTGGCTGATTTACTTGCATCAGTTTTGCATTTTTGAGACCTGACATATGATCTTCAATATCGGGTTTCTGCTTGCATCGATGATGCAGAGGACACAGACTGGCTTTTCTCCTTTTTTTCCCAAGATGGCATATTCTACACTGGAAGTGAGTGTAGGCACGCTTCATAGGAAACAGTAGTAAAATCCATCTCTTTCTCACAAAATCCTTTCCTTCAGAATATATAGTACTTATAAATTCTGACTTTGTCTTCCTGTAAAGACTGGAGATATGCAAGAAAAAAAAAGTTAAATAACATAGCTTTCTGTTTTTAAAAAAATGCCACTGAGAGCATGGAACTTTTTCCACAAAAATAAAAGCTTTTATTTTTGTCTGGTCTATACACCCCAGTGACAAAATATCAGACTTCCCTCTGCTCTTAAAGGTTCAATTTTTAAAGTGATTCAGATCAGTATCTTTATCTGTTTCTATGCCACGATATTTTCAAAGCAGAAATACTTATTTATTATAACAGTGGACTAGTGCTCAACTTTGTCTGTTCTCTGCGTTGAATAGGTATGGTTATCTCAATCTCTCAAACCACAGTTTTTTATTCTATCATTTTGAACTCTCTTCCATCCTTGTTTGCAAATCAGACGTGGATGTTCTGATTACTCAAATCCACATCTGATGAGTCAAAACTCATGTCCAAGGCTGTTCTCTAAACAGCTAGCACTTACAGTCAAGGGTCTGTATGATGTTCGTAGCATCACATTTAGAAATACCAGAACTCTCACTCTCTTTTTAGTTGTAAGAAAGGATTAGAAGAAGTATTGGAGTTACATCAGTGCAGAAGCATTGTAAGTGAGAGGAGAATGCGTTTTGAGTTCTGATGTGTGTTTCAAACGTATGTTATAGAAACACACGGATATCACCTACTTAAGATGGTGCAAATGGGCTGGGTTCCCATTAGTGGATCTGTTTGTGAAGGAAAATATTTACCTTGAAAGAAAATCAATGATGCCAAACAGACGGTAGATGTGAATGATCTGGTACAGATGGAGACTGTGGGAGGAGACTCCGACAGGAACTGCCCTTTATCAGCACACTATTATGCTTCAACCTCAGCACAATGGTATCCCAGTCTAAACAGAACTCCACTTATACATAACTTCTTAATTTGTGTCTTTTTGCTCCAATTCTGTGTTCACATGTTCAAAGCTGAAATTCTCTAAAGCCATGTCTGTGTTGGACTAAAGGCGCTACCTGTAATGTTGTGTGTCCCATGCTTTCCTCCTGATAATGTCACTGCCTCAGAAATAACCTGCAAAGCATCTGGACAAGGACATGTGCAATTACTTCCTAGGAGGCCTTTGTACACAGGAGGGACATTGCTACAGCTGATTTTGATATTACCCTTCTCACCTTGTCTTTTTTGTTTTCATGAAGTCCACTGAACTCACTGGATTTTTTTCTTCTTTTTTTTGCTAATCTGTACAAAAAGAGGATCATGTAAAAAGAGGATCCCTATTCCCCTACTAATTAGTGGAATGTGATTTCCAGGATTATCTTGCAACTTTCCTCTAGTTAGTATTCACGTTTTCAAAACTACAAATTAATGCAAAATTGCAAAGTGTTATTTCTCAGCTTATTGTCCTTAGGATTCTCTTACTCTTCAAAGCTGATTCCAGTTCCTTTCATTTGCAAATCAACCTGCAAATCATAGATGCACAAGCTTTGTTGCAGTGTTTGTTTTCAGATAAATGAGAAGAGATTTCAAGTAATGTGAAGTGTATTATATTTTTGCTTTAGGTCTGCATTAAGTAAACAAGAGTGAAGTGTGGTGATATTTTCTTTTTAAGTTGATTGAATTTTTTTCCAACCTCCTACATAGATCATATATTCAGTGAGAACTTCTATGAAGGCATTGGGGTTGTGGTTATTTTATCCAAATTAGTTTGTCCAGCCCATGCAGTTTATTCATGTTTTCTCTCTTTTTTAGCTGCCTTCTAAAAATAAGGTGAAGCAAATCACTGAAACACAGTTTCCAAACTCCTGTTTATACAGGCCATGTTGACTTAGCACTTGAATTGCTTGTCTCATTTAACTGATTCATGGTGCAAGAGGATGCTGCACTCTTGATTTGTAGCCCAATTGATATTTTGCTTGCCCTCAGGCTACCACAAATGCTGGGGCCTGGTTTGCATTGAATGATTAGTCCTGACAGCTTCAGGAGACAATTACCTTGCCAGGCTCATATGAAATGCTTGTGTTGGACTGCTCTTTCCCCAAGGACTGAGTCCTACCAAATCCTGTATGTAGGACTGGAAAGTTGACTCTTACAAGATGAACTGTGAGAAGTTCATAGTGATCAGAAAAGTAAAGCTAAAAACAGTATTGAGCAGGGAAAGAACTGCTTCCTTTCAGGAAACCTCATGCACTAATTCTCTTTATTAGTAGCTAGTACAAAAATTTCTGTGCATTTCAGTTAATCATAAGAGTATATTCCCAGAAATTATTCAGTTCAATTGCAGTGTTTCTAAATTCCTTCACTATTTTGTCCACAAGCAGCAACTGTCTTTTCCCCGCTGTAGTACTGTTGGAGCATTTTGGCTTACATGGGAGTTCCATGGCTTTCTTTTCCTATTGTAGGTTAGTCTATTCTTTCTGATGCTTTAAATAATCAAGAGTCTTCACCTTCCAGTTTTGCTTACTTTGTTGATTTT
>VXAB01004347.1:286462-331197 GCA_013399175.1 Odontophorus gujanensis | reverse complement strand
GGGTGATAATATGAACAGAGCATTCATAAAAACCTATTTTCTGGAAGCAGAAAAATATCCTGTTCCTAATACACAGTGCAAATTGTTAAAATACTTTCTTGAGCAGGAGGCTGAAGAGTGTGAATTTCTTAATGAAAATACCACAGCTTCTTTGCAAAATAAGTTAGTTTTAAGGAGAAAAAAAAAATTATTCAAAATCTGAGCTTATTGTGAAAGATACCAATCACCTCTGAATAAGATAAGAAAATCCCCGAAGCCATGCATTTCAAGAATTCCCATTAATTCTCAAGAGAATAAAAATAAGTCTTGATGGGATCAGCAGTATGCGGAGGAAAAAGTGCTGCCGGGTTTTAGTTGTGTTAAGGAATGATTATGTATAAAAGTCTCTAGATAAGTAGATCTGGAGCAGAGAGTCTTCAGGTCCCCAGAATGAATACATAGCAGAAGCCGTCATTTCCCAATTCTCACAAATTCCCCCTTGTTAATGCTTACCCCTAAATCTTGCTTTAGACAAAAACCAGGTTGTCTATCCATTGGAGCTTTAGGCAAATATAAATGGACCAGAGCTGTTTAATTATTTATTTTATTATTAATTAAATATATCTATATTCTTGAAGAACCATCTTATAATCACCACCTTGTTTTACTGCTTCAGCTAGCAAGAGCTTTTGGAGCAATAGTAGTAGAAGATGTAGGTTCATGGGTGGGGGCGGGTGCCTACAAGCAAATATCTTAATTAGCTGTTACCAAAACCTCTGAGCCATATGGCCACCATAAAAAGGGGACTTTAATATACTGTTCCATTTTATGTCATCAGTTGCAAGCTATGGATTCACTCTCACCCCCAGTAACTCATGATTGTGCAGAAGAAAACCTCTGAAGTGAAAACATAGACCATCTGTTAGTGATACGGGTACGCCATGTATTCTCTACATACATATATACATTTCCTGCATTGCATATGATTTCAAATATTTGCTCTTGGAACTGCAAGGTGTCCTACTGTCATAACAGTCAAGTTATTCATTAAGCTGTCAGCACCTTAGCGTATTGCTCCCACACAGGGTCCCTTTCTGATTTTTTCCATTCCCCCTTGGAGAACCCACTCACTCATCACCAAGTGCGGTTACTCTCATAACGGGTGCAACTGAGATCCTCATGTCAACATATGTAAACCAAATCTATACCTTTCTATTGCGACGATTCCAACTCCCAAATTTCCTAGGGCACTAATGGATTTTGAGGGCCAGCTTGAATTTGCAAGAGTTTTGTTCATATCAATGTGATGCAGTTCTTGGCACAGACTTCTGAGTCAGTGTCATGAAGTATTAAAAGCTGAGAAGTAGAACAAACAAGTATCAACCAAAAGAAAACCATGATTGATTTTAAACCCCTGTGTTATGAAATGAAGCTAAGCAGACAGTTTACAATAGCAAAGCCAAGGCACCAAAGCTGGAGAGATCTTTACCTAAAACCCAGCATTGTGCTAAACCTGGCCCATAGGCCGTCCACCTTCAGAAGAAGTATAGGTTTTGTTTATTACCGTGCCAGAGAAACAAATGTGTTCAAACAGTGAACTGTCTGACTAACTTTTAGGGGGTACTTTGTTTCTTTGTTTCTAAGTTTAATTACCTCTGAAAATTTCTCATAGACCTGGTAGAAGTCTGAAGCTGACAGTTTGCCTCTTCACTAGGGTAAAATGCATCTGTATCTTCTGTAACTTTTCATGACTGTAGCTGACTGCATTATGAATAGAGACGAGCAGACATCACAGTATTCCTGCGTTAACCTACAGTTACGATGCAAATTATTAATGTTGCTGAGTTTGTGAGGTAACTTTGCACCATTACACCATCAGTGCTGAGCTTCATCAGAGGGTGGTTCAGTGCAGTGCCTTTTAACCTCACGTGGTTCCCAAATTAACATTACCCTAACAATTTTCTCCAGAAGATTTGCCTTACACAGTACTATGATTATGACAGATCAATATAATTCCTGGTGTGATCGTGTCATTGCACTGCTCTGGTGTGGCTTGTTAATTCTGGGGTGCACAAGACGCTCATGGCAATCCTCGTTCGATGGTTGGACTAGATGATCTTGTAGGTCCTTTCCAACCTAATGCATCTATGAATCTATGACTTGTGATACTTCAGGCTTCAATAGAGGCATTGGAGCCCTTCGTGCCGGCCCTGCCCGAGGCCGCCTTTCCGCCTCTGCCCCGCAGATGGCAGCGGTGAGCTGTTGCTGCGTGGGTCCGTCAGTCCTCAGCGACCCAAGCAGCCTTTACCTGGTGTCCGTCCTCGTATTAACCTGTCTGTGGTTATTTTTGAAGGATGTCACTCGCTGTGGGGAACATGGAGGGCCTTGGGTCTTGCATCTGCATCTCTCTGGCCGGTAAGAAGTCTGCAGGCTGTTTCTGTGTTTTACTTTATTGTGGCCAGCAGGAAGTCGGACGCTCGGCAGATGGAAAGCCATTGCCAAGAGTTGAGGCAGCACGGCTCCTCTGACTGTGGCTATGCCATCCTATCACCCATGCACCAAACCCTAGGCATCCTTTCCTAAGTGCCCCATCAGATTTGCCGTCTGGTGGACAACTTGGTCAGAAACAGAAGCAGCAACACTGTACATATTCTGTAGTGAATTTAGGCTCCTTTCTGCAGGATGCAAGGCAGAATCCTTCCCCAAGCCATTATCCCTATCGTCTGCTCTTGCAGATCATAATAGATGGGCTGTCCACACAGTAACGTGGTTTGGAGAAGGCTGAGTGCTGTAGAAGGCTTTATGGTGGCCTGTCTGCACCTGAGGCTGCTTCACTCTCTGTGGCTATTATGGCAAGATTTTTGTAGAAACAAGCCATATCACTGACTAGCAATCTGATCTAAAAGAGGCAAAAATAAGATCGTGCCTTGAGTTAGAGCAAAATGCATTATATCTTTCGTCATAGCGCAAAGTTTTTTTTTTTTCATCTGCTTGTCAGTGTTCTTTCTGGGCCTGTTTATATTTCTTTCATCGCTGTCAAATGCCTACTCCTAAAGCTCTGCATGCTCACGCATTTTCAACTTGCTCTCCGGGTTATAATTGAGAAGGGGTATGTTTGCTATGACAGGAACTCTCAGCTGGCTCATTAGACCCTTCAGCAGGTGGGGGAGCCCAGAGCAGTTCATCCATCTAAATACAGACATTATTATGGCTGACCTTAGTTTGCAGTGTGAGTGACCTTCTGAAGGCTTTTAATAAATGTATCAGATGATTCCAAACAGCAGTCCCATGCTGAGCAGCTAGATAAGAGCGATGTCACGTTAAACATTCCATAGGAGTTTGACCAATGACGTTTGATGAGATCAAATCTCAGAAAAGTAGCTGATGTATTTATTAATCCTGGCCAAGTGTTCATAACACTGAGTAGAATCAGCTTTAAGAGCTGGAACTAGCACAAGTTTTGAATAATTTTAGCTTTACCAGAATATTCTGCTCCAAATTCTTACTTGGTCTTGTTGCCTCTGTTAGTGTATTTCATGTTTATGGTGTACTTGGACGTATATGATGATCTTTGACACAAACAACAAAGGAAGAGACATCCACGTCCAGTGAGAGTTGCTTTGTTTTCTCTAGATAATCACCAGCATAGCAGAGTTACAAAACTTACAGAAGCTCAAAAAAAAAAAAAAACTTAGCTGAAATTTTGTAATGTTGAAGTGGATCTTGTGAGAGGAGTTTTCACAGCTTGTACCTAGATTGCTTTCCTACCTGTTCTATTTAGCTTTTGAATACCAAAGCAATAAATAAACCAACAAACTGAAATGAAGGTGTTCTGATATCCACTGTAATGGAAATTATTTTTATACTTTCAGTAACATTTTAAAGCTCATTGTACGCATCCCTTTGGTCATCACATTTTTTTTAAACATCAAGATAAAAAATTTGGCTTTTGAAACACTTCTTCTTTCTGTTTGAATCAAATCTGCATCGTTTTGATTATATAAAATGGTATTTTTTCTGTATGCAAGTTCTAAGTAATAATCCTGGCTTTAACAATGTAACCTGGTGATTTTATCATTAGGATAATGATAGAATTATATAGAAAATAGCAATGGCTGTTTTCTTCCCTGTCATCAGAATCAGCAACACAGTCTTCTTTTGAGAAATAAGTCTACTAAAATTAAAATTCTTATCTATTGAAATCAGTTACATACTCTTCGTTGTGTGACTGTTAAGACGTGACTCCTTACAACTGGAATCACTGAGCACCAAGAATGATATTCCAGCCAGAGTGTATTTGGAAAATCTCATGTAAAAAATCAATGACACTTCAGATTAAGACGCTTAATTTAAGACACATCAGGAAATAAGGCCCTGTTTCTTGTGAGTGTCTGATTGCACAAAGGCTTTGATGGGATTGGTAATAGGTTTGTCTTGTTGCTTTTGCGTGTAATTGTTTTGTCTGAAGCCATGACGATGTGCAGTACAGTTATTAGGTGTGAATCTGGGACTCGACTGTTCCATTTGTACTGCTTTTTAATTGCTCATCTCAATCACAAAATAAGACTTTGAGACAAATTTTGTTTTCATGTAGCTCATCTGGTAGAAACCTGCTGTTTCATCATTGCATGAGGGAGCAGAAGCCAGCGTATTCTGGTCCCATTAAAGAGGGGAGGTTTCTTTCCTTAATTTTTTTGGATTGTTATGAAATTTTATGAAGCTATTTTCCACAGCAATTGCTGTATGGACAGTATGCATCAAGCACTGAGAATTGTACTCAACAGATCTCACCTCTCCCCCACCTGCTGCAGCTTGCTGTGGCCCCAGTATGAACCTCCTATGACTGCAGATGCAGATCATCAGGTACAGGAATACTGCTACCTACCAAAGCTATCTGATCCTGAACTGCTAGACTTTGCATTCATGCAAGATTTCACTCTGAAGAAAACATAAAATATCAAAGAGTTGAAACTGGTCATCACATAGAGAGAGTTTCTTATCATTAAACAAGTACAGTGACAATGGGTTGGTGGATTTTTTTTTTTCTTTTTTACTTTTCCTTTTTAAAATCTTCTTAGCCTCAGACACAGTAAAAATGAAGCACAGCTGTGACCAGAAGTGCATAAATTACAGGAAAAGAAACAAGTCTGAGCCAACAGCTCTCAGCTTCGTCACTCTTTTCCCTTTCAACAGCTTCATTAGTCCTATGTGTTGTAGTCACAGCCATATATGAGCTTTAGATTTAGTAAAAACAGAATAAAAGTCCTGCTGATATCAAATGCCGTGGGCTCAGACAGTATCATAGTTGTCTGCAAATGAAGCAGAGAGAGCAGGGCATCCATCTCTGCTACCTGTGTGGATGGATAACCTAACCTTTGCCACAAAAGGACCTACTGTACCAGCTGTGGTCGTGTAGAAACTTCAATCTCCTTTACTCTTGTCTGTAAACACTGTCTAGTTTAGATGAATAGATAGGTAGACAGACAAGGTAATACAAATAACACCCAGTGTAGATAATTCTAGAAAGTAAATGTTTTCCTATAGACACTTCTGCAGAAAGTAATGTAGCTGGTTGAATGTGTTCTGATATAACACATATTTTAGTGAAAAATGTGTATGTTTAGAGACACATTTAGATAATGTACTCATGTTATTTGCTGAGATACTCACTGGAGTGATATATATATACACGTGCATGTATATATATAAGTCTACATAGGGTGTATTCAGAAAACTTAGTTTTGATATTTGGCAGTAAAATGCTGTTATTTTTCTTCCTGACTTGACCTTCTCTTTTCAGAATTCCTTGTGATTTTATTTAAAATGTAACTAAACAAGCCTGAATCTA
This sequence comes from Odontophorus gujanensis, assembly GCA_013399175.1. Lineage (NCBI taxonomy): Eukaryota > Metazoa > Chordata > Aves > Galliformes > Odontophoridae > Odontophorus > Odontophorus gujanensis. The sequence continues at coordinate 325,370 of VXAB01004347.1, read as the reverse complement.
AATGTAATTCTGAGCATTATTTTACCCCCAAGAAACACATTTTGATGTATCAATTTGCATTAAAATATTTTTGTAATGATTTGATCCAAAAAGTCTATACTTGACTTGGCAGTAAAAGGAGAAGGCAGTTACTTATACAGCTCTATTGAGAAGTACTAATTACAGCTTCTGCTGTTCATGGTGCGTGGTATGTAGACATATGACTCATGTATATATCACTCTTTTCTTTTGAAGAAACGCAGTAGGAATTCTAACTGCAGAGATGAACATAAAGGACTTGAAGTTAATGGTTCACTTAGGAATAAATAGTTCCTCTTCTTGACACTTGTGCACAGAGTGCCAGACCTCAGCTGGACTAAATCAGTAAATCATTAACTTTAATAGGGATTTGCCAGTTTACACCTACAGAGGATCTGGCTCACATATTTCAGCCACGATTCTCCTTGGGCATAACCAGCACACCAGGCCTGGGGTCCTGTCTGCAGAAGTCAATGGCCACAAATCTGCTGCTCTGCTCGGTACGCTAAGAATACAGGCTTCTCTTCAAGACAGAACAAAATGCAACTTTCCAATCGTATATCAGACCCATGTGAAGAAGCAGACTTTTGTGCCCATGGAGCTACTGTATTTTTTTAATGAATCAGACAGGAATAGTGCTTAAACTGCCTACCACTAACTTTAATTTACAGTGTGTGGTAATATAGTGACAGTAATGTTGTCATCATTCTCTCTCTTCCTCCGTGGCATCAAGCCCAGACTTTCACATTCTCGTTTTTAGGATGGTGTCAAACTGAGTTTTACCCCCACCCACTCAATCCCCTGATGAAATGATATGTTATTTAAAAAAAAAAAAAAAGTAGTCAGAGACCTCACTGATAGCTCCATAATCTGCTAGTTTTTCTCTTCTAACTTAATGTGCTTTTCATCCAAGGAACAGAATGAAAATGCATTTTCTACGGTAGTAACTGGCATGTTCTAAATGGTGTCAGAATTCAAGAACATGACAAGGAAAATACAGCTGGAGTGGAGGCCTCCACCACACATATAGTAGGAAATATTGCATTCCCATGCTGTTTTCATGCATGCAAACGATCAGCCACATTACAAACCCTTAAAAACATTGTGAGAAAACTTGACATTTCCCAGATGGGCAGCTTATTTGAGACTAGCCCATCTGACTTTTCTTTCTCCAAGGGAATTTAACCCCTTGGAGCTCCTACAGGGAAGCTATGTTTCCTTGTTGTTCTACTGAGAGGCTTATAAAATGGCGCTGGTTTGGCAGGACTTCTGGAGTTCAGGTTGACACCCAAGTCTTTGTGCAAAGTGTGGTCAGAGATGCGTCGGTGGCTCTTACTCCTCAGTTTTATGGAGAGCAGCTTGTGCCAAGCTACAATCTGTACAAACCACATTACAGGCTGTAATGAGACCAAAATCAGCAACTGCTAGTCAGTCTTCACCATGTATAACCCTAACAAGCATCATGGCCTTGCAGGTTTTAAACTGTTCTCCATGTGTCAAGACCTCTGGAGCTTAAACTCAATATGTTTTCAATAACTCCATAAAGAACACATAAGCTTGCTTTAGTTTCAGGGCAGACCATTTAGGGAGCAAGCTCACCATCTAGATTTTTTTGGCATAGGCAGGAGAAATAGATCTTTCCAGGTTCTAATGCCACCACCCTGAGCAAATGTGATTGGTATGTAACCAGTACAGAGTGCTGTATGGGAGTTTTCATATTTTAGTAGATCTCTTAAGACCTGTAAAAATGTTATTCAAAATGCACACCTTACTGTTGCTCTCACTTCTGCAATAATTCTTCCTTAATTATGCCATCCTGGAGGCCTTCTGACGCACTTTTAACATAGACAACATTTTGTTCGCTGTTAACTGGCTCAGAAAATACTGGCTCTTGCTTTTCAGTGCCAGACCGTGTTCAACAGGTCAACTAGCCTGAAAGGAACAAAAGCAAGTCTTTTTAAAAATCAGAAAAATAGCACAAGGGCATCCCACTGTTAAACAGCTGAATAATGTCCGACTCAGAATCTCAAATGCAAAAGGCAAAGTCTACTCACAGTATAAAGATGGTCTACTATCTAATACCTCACGTGACGCAAATTATAGATTTAGCAGTTAGACTGTTATCTTATTCTTTCTTCCCTCTTAATCCTTTCCTTTTTGCCTCCCTCCAAACCGTTTATCAAAAATAAGTTCTGGAAGGAAAAATAAATACTGGAAGACACTCAGCTGTTTTGGCAACCATGTGTGCAAGAAGGGCCCTTTCCCCCTACTCTGTTCCTCCAGACTGAAAGGAGCTGGAGCTCCAGTTTGAAGGCAGACAAGCAGCCTGTGAAACTTCAGCCAGTTTTCATCACAGCTGGCCATGCCTGTGTGATTTCAGACAAAAGACTTCCGTCTTTATCTGGCGCTTATTGAGACATCTCATTCAGCTAGAGATAAAAGGGAAAAGATGTGCTTTGAAATTGAACCATTAGGGCGTCAAAGAAATCAGCATGCAAATGCCACACGCAAATGAATTCAAGATGAAGCTGAAGGATCAAATCTCAGTACCAACGGGAGTTTGCCTGTGCGGGGACCCAGCAAAGCCATTGTAGAGACCTCAGGGGAATTTGGCCCTATGTTTGTGAAGGGTATGAGGTTTAAAGTTGGAAGTGGAAATAAACTTAATAAATGACAATGGGGTAGATTGTTTCAGAGAAGTGTCCCTGCTTTGCAATAGGCTTACTAGATTATTTGTCAAAATGACTTCAATAAACCAATGGACTTGCAACTTCTCATAAGCTTAGTGAGCCACCCTCATGCAGCTTTCTCACTTTTCCCTGTTTGTAGTGATGCAGCACTGGTGTGCCATGAACGGACCTCGCTTGGTAAGTGGGGTCTGCATTGCAGACCTGAGGGTCTCAGGTAGCTTATCTTTATGAATGTGGTACTCCATTTTTAAAAGTATTTTTTCTCACTGTCTATAAAAGGAAAGTATTATCCAGGCCCCCCAAAATATCTCTGATATAGACTTGCTGTGTTTAAAAGGCTGTCTGTGGAATGTGTCTCCAGGTAGAAGAGAGTCAGAATTGGGCTGGGATGACAAGTCTTTGTTGAGACTGCTGGAGTTTTCCTGGCTCCTTTAATATTTTTTCACAGGATCAGGCTAACTCCTGGTATATCCCATGCAGTCCAAGCTGTGATTGCTGACCATGCACAGCAATGATCATTTCAAGATCTGTGTTTACCTGTAGAGGTTAATGAGTGGTTAGCAGAGAACTTGGGGATAACTAATGAAATCTCTGTTTGCCTGTAGCCTATGAGTAGATATGGTGAATAGAATCCATATTTCAATAGGGATTTCATTCTAATTTCATTTGCCTTTTTTTTCCTTCAGCTGAGGTATGCATCATTGGTCTCTTATGTGAAGAATGAAGCATTTGAGCTATCCATCAGGAGAAATGTCCCACTATACGATAGCTTTCCACCCACAGAGAAAACTACCACTTAATAATGTGCAAATCTCTAGTTAAAGAATTACAGAGATTAGCCTGAAGCCTGACACTCATCCTGCTGGAGGGAACCTCACCAAAATGCTGTTGACAAAAGGAAACTTTGTTAAGCATGTTTAGTTCAGCCCTGCTATTGCAAAGATCCCTAAGCTGCTTTGTTTTATGAGACTTAGGGCAAAGGATTTTCTTAAAAACCATATTCCTTCTATAGGGGTGCATAGTCTCATGGGATCTAGGGATTAGGTGTTCATTTTCTATACAAAAGCTTCATAATTGTCTGAAGGATGCCTGTATATTAACCAACCTCTGAGTAAAATACTAAGTGCAATGCCTGGAAAAAAGGAAAAAGAAACAAAACAAAATCAACCAACCATCAGTGATGGAACTCATGAGTTTTCTCTCTCTGGAAATTGTGAAAGGCATAGAAGTTTGTAGAAAAATCTATGCAGATAAACTATGATGCAATTAATGTGAGCCTGTGAGAAAGTGCAGTCACAAATCTGGGAAAGTTCCTGTGGGATATGTGTCCCCTCAGCAGCATCTCTTGTTATGTACCTGGACTTTCCTAATTCCCAGAATTTAATACATGTATCAGTCCAGAGTGACATTGCATCATAGTCTACCTGCGGAACACATCAAAAGGAACTGTGTGCTTAGTTGGTAGGGACTGGCATTTCTGGAACAGTAACTGAGAAGGCACTATGAGAAGATGAAGTATCTCACTGAATGAATTTGAAATGAAATTTATTTCTTGCATAACTGAGCTAGCCAGCTTGGGGAAGTTACTCTCATAAAAGAGTGTGTCTTCCAGGCTGAAAGCTTGTACTAGATCATTTGCTGCCTTTGAAATGGCTCCAATGCATTGATGAAATAAAAAGGCATAATGCAGAAATGAAATAATCCACAATATTTCAGCAAGGTAGAATTTTTTTTGCTCCCTATGTGCCAGTTTTGATGTCACCATTAACAAATAGAGAGTGCTAAAATGTTTTGTGCCTGTTGCTACAAGGAGTTAGTGAGCAACCTTGAACCAACTATCAGTGAATTCTCAGTTACTTTTTATGCATTTGTAGCTGATGCTGTCTGGGATGATGAAGACTGTGTAACCAGGTCATTGTCTAACATGAGATCAGCTTTTTCTTCAGTGATACTTAGTCTATCAACATGAGGCTTGCCTCACAGGAGCACTCCTGATTTATGTGCAGCCGATGTTTTATGCGGTCATCTCTTCCATATGCCCATCTGGGGGAACGTGCTAGCTTAACACAAAAGCAGTTACATCTATCGCCTTCTCTGGATGCTTTCTCAAGGCCAGCTCTAGCTCTTTTTTTTTTTTTTTTTTCCTTAATTAAGGTGCTTTCTCGGGACACAGTTCCTGCAGGATCATCCCTAGAGCTGTCTCTCTCTGGTCTAATTTTCTGTTATTTCCCCTTTTGAAAAAGTCATGCCTACATAGAATCTGTCCTTTCTTCCAAGGTGACAGTGCTTTGAATGGAACAATTGAGATCCCCAAAATACTTACGAGCTAAGGGAAAAAAACCCTCATTCTTTGGGCAGAGATGTATGATGGACTGGTTTCAGAATGTCTTCTGTCTAAGCAACAAGGGCTCCGTGCCAGGAAAAAGAAATAAGATTTGCACTACAGATTGGTACTTGTCTACATCAGTTGTTACAATCGCAATTATTATTATAATGGAATGTAGTAATAGTTATATTATTGTTTTTATAACTGTAATAACAATAATAGAATTATACTGTTTTATTGTAGCAATTAGTCCCATTCCCTTGCAGCAAATCACAGAATGGTTGAGACTTACAGGATTTTGGTTTTTCTTTCCTACTTGGCTTTTTCAGTAATTTTCCCACTTTTGACTGTGGTATCTTTATAGCCTATGCTGCATCTAAAGTGAGGTGTCAATTCAGTACTGCTCTTCATATTGGCTGTATATGCAGGGCAGGGCATGCTGAACAGTTCTTCCAGACTTCAGTGTAATAGAGCATGTGAGATAGTAACACAGGATGGAATAGACAATACACTCAGTATTCCTTTGCTATTAAAATGTTTGCCTTTTTCACTATATAAAGACATTAAATACCCATCGCTTTAACACTGCAGTAATTCTACCACTTTCACACACAAGTTCAGTAATTCTCAAAGAATGGGAGCAGTGGCTGACAATTTCACATGTAGCCTCTGACCAAAAAAGTTTAGACATGTGAAAATGGCCTTGTTCTCTCTCTCTTTTATTTTTTTCTTTCTTAAACTGTCTTTTTTTTTTTTTTTCCTAACAAACCCTTCACGGGGATTGCCTCTTTGTAAAGTGTATAGTCTGAAGTTAGTTTTGGGTGGCTACTCCCTCTATATGAGAGATTCTCGTGACCATATGTAGCATCTGTGCTTGACTGCACTTTCATACAAACCATCACCAGCAGGGCTATGGTATGGGTTGTTTGTTTGATTCGGTACAAGAACAGTCCACATAGCAGTTTTCAACAGTATTCCTTGAGGCTTTTTATAGTCTTACCCTACATCAAATAATATTGTTCTGTGATGTGCAACAAGATGATTAGAGTGAGTTTAGTATCGTGTTTTACACAACAGGGAATATTTAATTCCTCAGGGAGGATAAAAAATGGAATATTTGGGGTATCTGTCTGTGAGATGTCCAATATCCATGCAATGTCTGTGAGATTTGCAATAACTGTCTTCAGTTCTGCATGCACCTCAGATCTTTCCTGGTGCTATTGGTGATTAGAGTAAATTTTTAAGAAATTAAACTGGAAATGAACAGACCAGGGTTTGCTCTTAATGCTGATGTTGCATCTTATAAGCTGAAATTACTTTCACTGAAATCAGGAGTAGACTCAGTCATAATATTTTGAACAGTGGTGACTGTAGACTTAGAAGCTATGGCTGTAAGTAGAAAGGAAGGGAGAAATAGTCTTTTACTGACTTCTTCTTTATTGATCCTGAGTGCTATTGGTACAAGTGATCGAACAAGATTTTACAGTGTCAGAATAGAGGTATTTTATGAAATATCTTTGAAGAATTCATTCTGTGCACTGAGGCATTATAAAAAATGAACTATGGAGATGGTCTTGCCACTGCCCTGGGAAATAAACGGGTTGACTTGTAGAGCTTTCTGCCTTTAATTACTATGAATCCACTGATTAAGCCCAGGAGCTCACCTCTTAATCCTGAATTACTCATTTTGACCCTCACAGAGTTTATGTGCCTGAGCCATGACACTGTCACCCCAGCAGTCCTGTGCTGCTCATTGGAGAGGCAGTCTCCATCGGGTGAAACAGAAACCAGCAGGTACTTTAGCAGGGCGACCTCCATGTACATGCAAGCATCCGTCAAGGCAGCCTTTCCTTAATTGAGTTGCTTACATTCCATGCTCAGTTACTGTCTGCTGACTTGCAAAAGAACAAAGGAACAGCTACTTCCTATTAAGGAAGGTAATAACTTAATTAAAACCAAGTTCTACGCACTGCAGGATCTAGTTTGTCATCAAGAGGCCTTCCTTGCCTTTCCCTATAGTTTTTGATAATCTATGCCAGATATTTAATCACTGGATACCCCAGTATAAAGCTTCTATCCTCCATAACCAGCAGAAAGCTTGTCAAAATAAATTTTAACTTCTGACCGTGGTAGAAGACCAACTAGAAGGTATTAACAGAATCAGAGCTGTCAATCAGAGCTTGGGCTCACCGTTTATATTATTAATTCCAACTCTGGTGGCATGGTCTTGGGATAACAACCATCCTAAGCTGCATTGGTCCAAAAAACACAAACAGAGAGAGGAGTATATTTCGTGCTGGGGTGACGTTACTGAGTGTCCAGAGAAAGACTTTTTTTTTTTATTTTTTGTATTTGAAAGGTGATGTTTTATTAGATTATTGACACTGCCAAAAGACACAGCTACTGTCTGGCTTCATTTGCTGACTTCATTTTTTGATATAAAGATTTGTCCCATACAGAACAGGAATCTATTCAGATAAAACAAACAAACAAACAAAAAAAACACAACAACAAAACACACACAAAAAAAACAACTCACAAAGAAATTGTTTGTTTGTTTCTGCTAATTTCCTCTTAACTAATGCAGCATGTTAGAATGAGGACTGTGAACAGTGGGCTGAAGTGAAACTGGCCTCACAAACTGAAAACTATCTCAGAGTCTGTGCGTTGGAGGTATTATTACAATGCAAACCAGCAGGAAAGATTCCAGAGAGAAAGAGGAGAAGTGTGTTAATTGAGAACAATAACATGCCGAAGACCTCCAGAAGCTGGTGACCTTAATAAAATGAGACAATGCTATGTTGTTGCATAACCTGAACTTCAAATTCAATTTCAGTTTTAGGAGAACAGAAGCGATGCAAAGCTATTTCACTCATAATGCCATCTGAATAGAGAAGGTTTCACAGATCATGTTGAACTAGGCTTGAACTATGTTTCTCTCTCTCATATTAATCGCATAAACATGGAATAAATTTCAAGAACATTAAGCACACAGAAGGTGACATTTGCAATCAAAGTAAATATGCAGGTCTGCATGTTTCTATATGTGGTTTTCTTTCCTACCTTATGTGGTTCTACCACTGTTGTGACCTAAACTGCTGCCTCCAGGGATAATTAGAAAATGAACTGTTAGCATTAATTTGATTTTTGAAGAGTCCATGAATTTGGAGTTTGTTTTAATGCTCCGTGTTTTAATTCATCACTGAGAACAAAACCAAGTGGAATTTGCCTGGGGCGATTCCATAATTCATCTCAGACTCCTCTGTGGTCTTCTCGAGGGTGAAGACCTGAGATAGTGCTAGACAGACAAACCTTGTAGAGTCAGGCAGTGCACTTCTTTCTCTATGGGCGGTTCTGCTTTTTTGTCTTCAATAAAAGGAGTAATTAGGGTCTAGAAGTTGACAGCATCCATGAGCAAATTCATGTATCAGTTTGTAGAGGTTCAAAGTCATGTGTCATAGATGTGAGTGTCTTCTGCTCAGGATACCAGAGGATATTTCATGGCAGTCATTTATATGCTCAGAACTCTTCAGCAAGTTCTAATAGTATTTTTCTTTTTGTGTTTGTGCTAATCAGTTTCCCACTGATTTCCCTCTGCTTATTTTGTTGTAATCTTTAAGCAGAAATATGGATCCTCCTAGTTGGATAAAAATGCTTCAGACAGCAGAGTGCAATAAATTAGTAAATATCTTAAGTATGATAATTTAATCTTACAGCTTAAAGCTGTAATTATTGTTTAGAGCCATGTTGATACCCAGTAGTCAGCACCTTTAACCTTCTCAGAGAATTGTAGTTTGTATCACCTATGAATCTGGCTTATTTTTTAATCTGGAGTGAGTTGGACCACAATTTAACTCTAGTCCTATTTGCTTTATCTTATTTAAGCAAGTAAATGGAGAGTAGAAAGTAAATACAAGCTTTAGGATTTTTTTCAAACACTAGATCCTGGAATATTCCAGGATATTTTATGATCAACTCAAAAGCAATAGTTCTTGTTCCTTCTTTTTGTCCAGGTATTAAAAATTTAATCATTCATGACTTTGTGCAACTGTTACAGACCTGTGAGTGTATTTCAAAGCTAGTGTTGGGGGGACAAGCTGCAATATCTTTTACAGTTTTCCCCTCTGCCTCTACAACCCTGTGATATCCAGCAATGTGCTGTGTGCCTGCATGGGGTATGCATTACTGGGATGTATTTGCGCATATCAAAAGCTCTACTCTCTCAATCATTCATTGAAAGTTCCAGTTGGCTTAGAGTCTTCCTGAAAAATATGTTTATTTTGTCTTCTTGTCTTACTTTTCCTCGTGTCTGAGTATTGTGCCTCCAGGAAGAAAAGCTTAAATTGCTGAAGTAGGGCCTTTTTTCAAAGCCTGCCAAGAATAAAGTGGCTTAATAAGAAAGCACACAGATTATACTTTCTTAGAGGGAAGAAAAAAAAAAAAGGAATAAGTCATTTAGAATAAGACTGGAAAGTTCTTCAGCAGTGGATATTTTCTAGAAGTGAAAAGACGGAGAATTTTGGGAAGTAATATGGAGCTAACTAGCCATAAATTTGGACAGATCTAGGATCCTGGTGACCAAACTTTATTGCCAAACACGGTGATTTATGCTGGTGGCATAATTGTCATAGCAGGTCAACAGCAATAGGCTCCCTGGGTCTTGTAGTTGGGCTGCCTCGAAGCATCTCTACCACTCTGGGAGGTGTTTACCTTGGAACACTCCATCACTGCTGTCCATTTTGCAGTGACACGACTGTCAGTGAGTCTCTGCCATATCAGTTTGTGCAGGAGAACCACCCTCAAAGACAGGCTCATTCAGGAAACTTAACTGCCAAAGTTGCTCCCACAGCATGGATTACAATCAACTTTCCTTTAGGTTTTGGATGTAAAATCAGCATTGGCTTGGCCCCCTGATGTTTCTGTTCCTGGCTGCCATAGTGTGTGGTGTCACTGTAGCAGGCTGAGATCACATTTGCCCATTTTCAGCTTGACCACCAAAATAGATGACACTTCCATTTCTGTGGTGGCTGGGGGAGACTGCCAACCAGTGATTATTTTGTTTGTTTTGTCTGGGCAGTATTTGTACAAAAAACACAATCGGCAATAGCCTTGAGTCATCTTGTTACTGCAGAGCATATGCAATTTCTGTTTCCTCCAGCCCAAGAGTTGTAATGCTGGGAGGTAAACGCATCCCACTGGGAAAGATGGAGAGTGTTCCTTCTGATGCAGAGGAAAGTGATTCCAGGCTTAAAAGTGAACCTTTAAGACTGCCTTAACGTAGGTAAGACCCAGGTTGAGGTGTTGCAGTGCTGCCATATTCTTGGGCTTCGTGACAAAACCTTGAGCAGCTGTGGTTGAGAATAACTCATACTTTCTTCAAACAGACCTTCTCTTCTATTGAGAAAACCTAGATTCATTTTCACAAGTGTAAGCTTGCGAAACCAAAGAAAAGGAAAAGAAAACAATATGCTATATTGAGTGTGAAAAACTGAAAGTTTTATGCCTCGGTTTGGATGAGGCACTAGCAAGAAGACGCCGTGTCCTCTCTCAGTGCCAAATCATCAGTTGAGTATTGACTCAATGGGCTAGGTGCCACCTCCTGAGTCACTTAGGATCAGTTCTTGATACACCTGGTTTGTAAGTTATTTTTGGAGGTTTCCAGTCTAAGTACAAATAAATATGCCCAGCCCATCTTAGACCACAGCTTTAGGTGGAGCAGCTGCTGATTTCTTAAAGATAATGCAATGCTGGGAAGAGACATACAGTAGTGAAAAAAACCTAATAGATGTATTTCTCAATAATTTGAAGTAAATTTTGAAATAAGCATATGTTATTTTTGATTAGTTCATCAAGGCTATTTAACATTCAGAATCATTTGTTTATTTTCCCTGGCCACAGGGATTGGATGAATGTATCTGTAGCCTGACAGCGTGACTGCGGTGCTTATTCCGTCTTCTGATATTTATCAGTTCAGATCTCACTTACTGTGACTGGGTGTAATCATGATTTATTCATCTGAGTATCTTTACTGCACCTATGAATTGATCCTGACTCAAGATGAAACAATATATTTTATAGTCTTCACTGAGCTCTGGACTTGTGACACAAGTCAGTGTCTGCCTGAAGTCTCTCTGCTGGGATCAAGTTTACATTTTCAGTTGAATGTGCAGAACTGAGTTCATATAACTTGATTTCTTTGGATTCTACCCTAGCACTTTCATTCAGGGTTTGTTGTAATTAATTGTATTGAGAAAAGCATTCAGAACTCAAACCTTTGAGAAGAGGGTAGAATCCAGGCCTCCCACACCTTGGTTAATCTTTATTTTAAGTTCAGTAACTGAATAGATTTTTAAAACCTCTCATTCCTCACCAGCAAAGTCACCTGTTTTCAGAAGGACACTCACTGGAAAAAGAATTTGGGCAGTCAGATTTCACTGTGGTTCAGCCACTCCTATATTTGAAACAGTGTTCTGAAAAAAAACAACCCTTGAGGCTTCCAAGACCTGGAAAGTGCAATTTGTCATAATCTCACCAATTCCTGAAGAACTATGATCATTTTTTTCTGAGTCTCTTATTTGTTGTCCATCTTTCTGTACCACATCTTCCTGATTCTATCACATCAAGACTTGTTTCTTCTGTCTCTCTTTTACCATTCCTTGCTTTAAAAATTCCTTGAGTGGATTAACATGAGAAACTGTAATTCAGCATAGGATGGGGGCAAAGAATTTGATGAATATTTCAGAAATGTCTTGTGGTTTATAAGTTCTGCTTGTGTTAAATAACTTATGCATTGGCAACTTTCATTACTTTTCTTGGTGAAATTTCTTCATTGCTTTGCAGGGTAGATGTGTCTGGTTGTTTTTCAGACACAAAGTCTACATTTTAAGAGTTTCAGTAGGGCAAAATAATGAAAAATAAATTAGAAGATAAAACAAAATGAACTAAAATACTCGTATCTCTTTCAGTAAAATGAACTGTCACTGTGGCCCAGTGTTTAACACGCCCTTGTTAAACACACCTGCTTATGTTATGAAAACTAAGAGCCTTGTTGTAAAGAGATTTCTCTTCCAGACATGATTTCAGGCAGACTAGACAGGTTTTTGCTTCTGATCATGCCATTTACTAGTGAGCACAATGTACTCAGTGGCTACCCACAGACTGGAAAAGGACATAGAGCTTTCAAGTCTTTAAAAAAAATAAAGAAAGAAAGAAAAAGACACACCATAAACATAAACAAATAAAACAAACAAACAAATAAATAAAGTGATTCCTGGAATGCAATCAGTGAGCAGAAATCCAAGGAAAAACCGCAACCTATGTCAGGCCTAATATTTATCAAGAACATGACACCAATGTGGTCATTTTTTTTTTTGCTTGTTTACTGTTGAAGTTCATTCAAATTTGTAATCTACAAACGCTCCTTTAGACTCCTGCACTGTAAAGGGCAAGTTGGGTTTGGATGGAATAGGTTGAAGGAGGAGAAGAGATGAAAAGAAAGGGAGGAGGCAAGGAATAAAGCCTGACTTGCCAAATATGTAAGGTACATAAACTGAAGTTCTGTGCTGGACATGTCTCACAGCACTGTGGATACTGAGCATTTTAAAATGAGAAGTAAATTCTGTGGATAGATTTTTACCCTTCCTTTCCCTTTAGTGAATGTTGGAAAGTGTTAAGGAAAGCTTTTCAGGTAAACTGGCACTTAGGAAAGTAGCCTGTCATCTCATCAGACAAAGTTAATGCTTGTTATCCAAAGGAATAGAAATTATTCCTAAACCATTTTAGACAGTAACTGCAGCCTGTTTAAGATTTTGGCTCTTATCAGTACAAAATACAGAAACAATCACCATAAGTTTTAAGTGATACAGCTTCTCCAAATCTTTTATCTTTTGATTAGTTCATCAAGGCTATATAACATTCAGAATCATTTGTTTATTTTCAGAATCATTTGTTTATTTAATCAAAGATTATCTTTTATGGATAATCTTTGCTTTTATATCTGGATAAGTGTGTGTTCCACCCACAGTGTACTACTGGAAGAAATTCAGTACAGTGGCTTTTGTATTGTCGATCTTCCTCAACTCAGTAGCATTTATTTATTTTCTGGTATATTCAGATGAGAGATCTGGCATCAGTGACATTTACATTAACGTTCTACCATGAACATGGAAAACATCTTCATACAAAAGCTTTCTGGGGACATTCACCATCTGGAAAATATGCCCCTGCCCTTGAGATAGTCTTTCAAGTCATGGTGAGGCACGCAACATGTTTATAACTGAAACTAGCAATCTCCTTTTAGTAAGAACCTTTTGTAATATATACAACTGGCCTACAACACTCTGCTGGGTGAATTTCATACAAAATGTCTTGAAGCATCTGGCTGCATGAATAGAGCACATGAAGACAACAGGAGGCTGCATTTATTTATTTATTGTGGAATAACTCTTCTTTTAAAAGAATAATTATGCAGCACAATCTCAAATTGAAAAAAACTATTTCCTTTGAAGAAACTGGAATACAGAGTGCTGTCTCTCCACTAGCTGCTCACTTGAGCCATAGCCCAAATGTAAAGAGAGACAGTAATATGATACATTAAAGTTATGCTCTCTGGCTTTAGCTGTCCTTATAAAATGATTGCTGTGCTTTCTCATATGAATTCATTTCATGGGCCATCTTACAGGGATGTGTGTACTATGATAACTCACTGAAAAAGATGTGGAAAGAGTTGTACAGATATTATTAAATACCCACAAACCACTCTAATGAGACCTAATTTACTCTGTTTTAAACTTTGATGTATTTTTTTTTTTATTTCTAATGGCTCACAGCTAAAATTTTTTTCTCAACTGAAGTTGAAATGATAAATAGCTTGTAGTCTACCACCATGAGACAAATTTATAGCTGCCCACATTACTTGGCAAAGGGAAAGGATTTTTAGAAAGATGAAAAAAGTTGTGAGGAGGCAGTAGATGGAGTAAAAGGCTTTGCTGGAAGAAAGAAGTTGTGGTATCAGTGCCCATATTATATGAAATTGCCAGCGAAAAATAAGGCAGAAAATGGCTGATTATTGCTGTTATCTCATTTTCATGAGAACAGAGATCTTCTCCCTTCTCATCTCTCATATTTTTTTCTGTAATTAATTTGCGTTTCTAGCTCCTTTCCTAGCACAGAGTTTGGATCCCAAGTGCTGAGCAAAACATCCCTATGCGCACACAGAAAACCATGACTTTTATCTCCAGGAGTACCCATGCCTTCCTTCAAGCAGCAAATACCTCTACACAAATTACTGCTTTTCTTACAGCTGGCTAGGAGTTTAGCTGCTATCTCCTTCAGTATTTATTATATTACTTGTTGAGCTATGCTTTAAGAATGGAAAAAAGTAAAGGTCTGTGGCAAGTTAATCTTAAGTTCCTAATCTGAAAACTGTACAGTGTGCATAGGGAAATAATGAGAGGACTGCGGCATAGAGAAGCTTGGGCCCTTTTTTTTTGTCCAGGTTGGAAATAAACATGTTTTTTCAGTTGTGTCCATTAAGTTGTACTGCTTCCCTGGAGCAATGATAGCCACTCAATCACCTTAAATATGTGTATGTAATATATTAATCATCCTGTCGTGTCCTGGGACATGAAATGGTTATTTAGAGATAACAGGGAAAATACTATAATCAACTCTTTGTGACCATTTATTTGAGTAAGAATGAGGAATTCTCTCCATCATTATTCTATACACCTTGTTCACTTTTTGGGAACATTGGCACAAGTGAGAGGAACATGTTGTGAAACTAAGCAAATACTTACGCAGGAATATTCCTGTACCATGTGTATTTACATAAATATTCATCTGAGAAGTATTTAATGGCTGCTTTGACAGGCTGTGTGCTGAAGTGAGCTGAAATAATACGCTGTAACTTGGAAACCGGTTGCCCAGAGTAAATTTGGATCCAATTTATTTAGGAAAAAAAAAACAAAACAAAGAAGAAGAAGAAGCTGAGAGATGCAGAGAGCCCAAAGCTATGAGGACCCTTGGCCTCGTGCCAGTGGGATAAAGGAAGAGAGGAGTTACGCTTCCTTGGGAGTGCCATGGGCACCAGGGCACCCCTGCAGGAAGGGAAATGCCAGAATCTCTGACAGAACCTCTCAGTCCACAGCCGGGATGCTCAGGCTGTGCACTTGGGGCAAGAACTGCCCCCAAAGTGCATGCAGTACACACGTATGGTGTGCAGGGTGAATGTGTGTGAAATGTTTCAATTACCTCTAAAATAATGTTTAACATGTTCCAGACATACTGCATTAAGCAAATACCCAAGCAGTATTTGAAGCATATTCTGTTTTTCATTTTAATAGATTGTAAATGTATTAAACACATGTTAAGAATATATTTCATATACTGCATTTGTAAAATATTATCAAATTTATATAGACGGAAACCACAGAGCCACCACAGGATCGGCCCGAGAGCAATACTGTTTTGGAAGTTAACCTTTTAGCACTGTTCCATCAGAAGGATGGGGGATTTGGTTTGATTTCAGTCCATTCTGTTTCATCTCATTTTTAAAGAGGAGCCTCTAGGTGGGAATCCCTGTCATTAACCCTTTCAGCTACAAAATGTGCGCTGTATGTTAAGCTTACAACCCACACACCTCTATGGGAGGCTCTGGAGCTACCTGCTTCGTGGAGTCATAGTGTTACTCAGGTTGGAAAAGAACTTCAAGATCAAGTCCAACCACAACATAACCGTACTGCCCTAGCAAACTAACCATACTACCTTCTGTGCAGAGAAGTGCTGAGTGTCAGAAAACTACCCCCATAGCTGTGCGATTAGATGTCTGCTCCACTTTTTAAGTGCTCCCTGAAAAATTGAGTAATGTTAAACATCTCTGTCAAAGGGGAACACCAATAGATATAGAGAACTCAGACTTCGGCTCAACTTTCTTTGTGTCCTGCAAACTGGAGTGGTTCTTTGTGCCTTAGTCCCAACCAGGGAGAATGGTTTGGGTTTGAAGAAGTATTCTGAGCCTGGACACCCTCAGGTTTCTCTGAAATCAGAATCTGGAGCTGAGTTTGTTTCATGGGAATGGCTCCCATCTCCCTGCTGAGCTCTGCCAGGACTCTGTAGTCAGTACTTAACATGAACCAGAGCTTAGGCTCCCTGAGATACTTTCACTTAGAACTATAGGAATTAATCATGAATACCTGTAAAATACAACCCACCCCCCTTTCTGGAAGTGTAGAGGAATCCAGCTTGTTTCAAGACTCAACCTCCATTGCTTGTAACCCAGGAACAGTTTCAGTAGCTGGCTGATATATTAGATTCTTTTCCTTCTATGTGGATAAAAAACAGTAACGCCAACCTGGCCCTGTGGTTTGCTGATGAAAATGAAGACTTCCAATTTTCACACTTTGCACAGTACTGAGTGGGGATCCCATGGCTGTAGGTATCTGAGGCCCAGCAGTGCCAGGGCTGCTGTCACTCACTGCTCTCGCTGCATGGTTGGAGAGCGTGGAGCAGCTCAAAGATGCGAAGATACCACTTTCAAAAATGGATTAAAAAGGCTGTTTTGCTTAGGGATGGTTCGTCCTCCTCAGCCATAGCAGTAGTACCAAATGCACCTTTAGTTCACGGGCAAAAATTTGATCTCTTACAGTGCTGTTCTTAAAAAAAAAAAGAACCTTACTGACAAAGGACAGTGGAAAGGATGGGAGGGATCATTGTGCTATAGCTGCATGGGCTGCTCCAACCTTCAGAAAGCTTTCACCTCAGCCCCTGTGGGCTGTGACATGCCGTCCTGTAAAGAAGTTCTCGACTGAAATGCTAGCAGGGAAGTAACAGAGTTGTTGTGGCAGTGCTGCTCAGCTATTTCTTCAACTTTTTTAGATCCTCCACTAGTTTATAGTAAGATTTAATAGTGTAGATTTGTTTTCATCTACAGTACAGAACTTTAGCATTGTGCTCTTTATCTCAGTGAAGTAATAAAAAACAAATGTTACAGATTATTGAGTTGGGATGTAGTGAATTGTAATTAGAGTCAAACTTTGCAGTGGGTAACCTTTACAAACAGTCTGTTTTGCCCATTGTGCCAAGGCAACAGTTTCTCCCTTTGGCACCTTGGGAGGAAAGCTGGAGGCTTCAGCAGCATTTTCTCTCAGCTGCAGTAGAGATGCTGTGTTATTAGAAGGACTGGAGCCGAGTAATAACTGCCTGCAGGAGGCCAGCACTGCGTGCAATCAGTGCCTGCCACTGTGTGAGGAAGGGGCAGGGCTCCAGGAGATTTTGCTGCAGGCTTTACGTCCCTAAGGCTGACCTGGTAAGTGGGACACACAGTGCCCTCCCAGCAGCATCACAACACATCATGTTTTTCAGCTTTTTTAGACTATGGAAAATGAGATGATGGTGCTTTTTTCTCACATTCAGGTTTGAGCGTTTTCAGCTGAAATGTTATGGTAGGACTGTCTTTGAGACTGGAAATTCTTACCTCAGTGTACTGTCCAGTCCATGAAAGCATTCACCAGCTCCCCAGGATACTGTGATGCTCTCCTTTCCTTGCCTGGGAGATTTCAAAGATTTCCTTGTGAGATTGATGCATGCAGAAATCAGGGGTTTTATCAGGCAGAGAGCACTGTGCCATGGCAGCACACAACGTGATGCCAGAATCCCACCTGTGTGCTGACCTCCTCCAGGAAAATTAATTGCAAAGCTGCTAAGCCAGCGTGCAGGTGGAGAAGAAGATCCTTTAGATGAGACCTGGGCATTATTAGACCCTACCCTTGTAACTGTATACTCTATTGACACTACTAAATATATTACCCTTGACCTGTGGATATTCAGTTTCCATAGGTCTACTGCAGTTCAAGAGATACATTACAGCTCTGAGGATATAAGATCAGACACGTTATGAAGCACCCAGTAAGAGTTATGACAGATGTGTCATAGTAACTTAACTGGACACTGAAAAAATATTAACTATGAAGTGTGTTGTTTTTTGTAGGCTTATTTCACACCATTATCCACTTAACTGTTCAATAACGTACCAGGTATGTCCAGCAAGCAGCAGGAGATATTTGCTGTGCTTTGACATCCCAATTATTTGAATGGATGTTCGAGATGAAATAACACTCAGACCTTATGAAAACACACTCAAACAGTTACTAGCACTGTAATTCTCCCCCTCTTGCTTTTAATAATGCAGGATTTATCTTACTACATTTGGTAGACTTTTGCTGTATTGGTTCTTGGCTTTGCAAACTCAAAGATTGAAGGGAGTGCATTTCAGACTTTGTTACGTATAGTGGGGGCTGCGTCTGTTTTAAAGTGTTTGCTATTTGGGTGAAAAAAAATCTCAGTGAACAATGCATTCAGAATTACAGTGCATGAAAAAGCCACCTTTGTACTCCCAAGCAGCTACTGTATGACCCCTTGAAGAAACAACTTCTGGAAGTGATTTTTCCCATATGATAACATTTTCCTTTTCAGTCAGCAAAATATCTTAGAGAAAGAGAGGAATCCCAGACACTTCTTCACTTTAAAAATGAAAGTTTCTCTCTTAATCAACAGATTCTCCAGTAACTCAGCTAACCACCATGGTTTTCTTGCAATTATGTTTTCTCTCACCAAATACATAGCTTCAAACAAATTTACTGTATTTAAATTTGCATGATTTCTCCCTTGTTCTAAATCTTGCTGATACTCCATCGCATGGGGCTGCCCAGGGATGCCTTCAGTATCTTACTCTTTTCAGGAATTGGCACCAAGTGCCATACCAGTGACTGCTGTATGTTTTTTTATTTCTTTGGATTTTTAATCTTCCTCTGGCAGCCATTCAAACACATGTATGCAGGGGGAGATATTTTGAGCTGAGTTCTTCTGCAGCTACCTAGACATGTGGGGTAGCTGTTAATATTTTGTCTTCCAGATTCCTTAGGGAACATGAAAAATACTTAGCCAAGGCTATCCTGGTTGTTATCTCCTGTTGTAGCAGCTCAGAGCCTCAACCTGGTTCTGGATGGACAAGAGATGCTTTCAAGAGGCAGTGGAAATGCTGCCCTCAAGACTGAAAGATACCTGCATTTATCAGTAGGACTACTGGATTTTGTTTTGCAAATTCAAAAACTGCTGGTGTGGATTCAGTGAAATTGCGTTAATATTCTTTCAGGACTTTTTTCACATCGATTGCCATATTTGATGAACATTAAATGCCCAAATAGTGTGTGCGTGTATAAATATATATATATAGTCTTTTTCAATGTCTAAAAGCAAAAGGTGAGGGGATATTCTTTTACTTCATTTTGAAGTATGTATTTCATAGCCGAAGGAATATTACATGCCTTTATTTTCCCTTTTATCAGATAAGTGTTACTGCCATGAGGTTAACACTGTCACCTAATTTTCAAGATCTCTGCATGCGTGGCTTTGATAATAACACTCTTCAACCAGAAGTCTTTCTGTACAACCATGAAGCAAGTACTTCAAAAATGCTAAGACATGAGCACACTGAGTTTCCCAGCTACAGCAGAAGTCACACTGAGCTCTGATAAGTGAGATTTGCTGAAGCAACACATTGTCCTTTTGTGATACTGAGAACTGGGAATTAATATGCGCCATCCACATCTGTCTTCTGCAAATCCTACTCGACTTCATGCATTCAGAACAAATTCTAGGCAAGAGGCCACTGGGAAATTGTCCAGTTCTCTGTACCCCATGCCCAGCTCTGTCAGGCTGGCTGCAGAATAATTTATTTCATGCAGTTCCTCTGTCCAAGGAAAACATATTTGTGCCTTGTGGCAGAGAAGCTCTGAAATGAAGGCACTGTGTTGCAAATTATACACTGTAGGGGTTGACCTTAGCTCGTGTGCCTTCTGACCTGTAGGAAACTCCACGCAAGTAGATGGGACAAATAAGAAATGCACTTTGTTAGCCCTTCTGCTTTCAGAAATCAATTTGTAACCAATGATGTATGCTATCTTCCCTTCATAAAAGTCCACAATGCATTGATTTTGGTACTTTTTAATTAACAGCTACATGCAAGGTAAAATTTGTCTCTAAAAAGCTGAAGAAAGGAGCCTTCAAAATGAAATATCAAGATGTTAGTTTATGTCTCTGTGTGAATCTGGGCTGGGGGAGGGGGGAAATGACTGTGTAGCTGTACCCAAACTTAATTTCCTTATGTTTTCTCTGGAACATATATTTTAAAAGTACATTGGAATAGCTTTTCACTGAAAGCAAACGCCCCAGAAACTCTGTTGTTCATTCCTATGTAGCAGAAATAGTTTAAATAGAAGGAGTTGAATGCAGTGCTTTACCTCAGTCATACTATGCCACCATGGAAATCTGTGTCTCTGGAACATAATCTGGGGCACAATCATTACAGTTCAGAAGATGGTGAATGTTGCCACTGAATTCAGTGGGACCAGAATCTCACCTTTCTGTTTATCCTTTCAGTTTCTCGTGGGTTCCCTGTGTTTCTGGAGCTAACAGCACACTGTTCAGGCTGGTTCTAACTACTTCTATTCTTCTGAAATTGAATGTGGTGATGAGTGTCACTGTGGGGAGATACAGCTGGCTGGGAGGACTGCTCTGCTCTGCTGTACGGACAGCAGTGGCTGTGATAGGAGTTATCTTTATTGCTGGTTCACAGGAAGGAGGATTGAGGGATCAGATTCTGCTAGCAAGATTATCTGAGCATGAAGGATTTCTTTCCTAATTGTGACTTCCTTCCAAACTTTTACATGATTTCAATGCCAAATAGATCAAAAGGAACCAAAAGTTTCATCTCTCAACAGACTGTGTCACTCAAAGCCAATTCTATTTTAAAATCTTTTATCATCCCCACCCCTAAGTCTCGTGATTTTATGCTCTACAGATTTGTAGTGTTTGCCAGAAACCTGTTTAAAGGCTTCTTAGCTCTTATTTTTATCATCTACTGAGGACATTATCAGAAGGACCCAATACAGCTGATGTTTTTCTGTATGAGCTGGTGTAAGTCAGGGTGGCTTGTGCTGAAGTCCCAACATCTGGCACATTATCTTCACAGAAATAGCACAGGATCTACTCTCATGAAGAAAGCCACTTGTGTAAGTGCTTGCAGGACTTCATCCCTAATGAGCTAAGACACTGTATTATTAAAAAATAGCACAAATTATGCTTTCAGTTACAGTAGCGCAGATGTGATATAACTTCTTTGACAACTCATTGTATTTACCTTGGCTACCCACTAGCCCAAGTTCAGTAAAATCACTGGAGTTTCTCTGAATTTACAATGGCATAACAAAAATTGAGAGTCTGGATGTGGGGAACCCATGATACACTACAGAAGTACTGGTTCTCAAGAACAGCTGTGCTGGCCTTCTGTGAGAGGCTGCCATAGGAAAGCTATATGCAGAGTGATTTGGGCCGTGTTCTAGTTAGTATGTTCTAATTGGAAATGAAAATGTTGTACTGAAATGAAATAGCCTAGATAGCAGACATTAGATTTAGAAGATCTTTCAGCCTTGGTCTGAATTCCGATTGTTAAATTCCTCTGTCCAGTTCGGTGGAAATCCAGATGATCTTTCTTGATACACTGAATACAGTTTCAATTTTTGCTGTGCGTGGAGAGGACAGGACTGTGTTTTGCTGTCTTCAAGGCTACTCTAAAGCAAATTTGAATAGTGGCTTCCTTCTTCTGCGTAGTCCCTGATACCCATCCATCTCTTTTATTCTGAGCTGGGGGCACCCACAGAGGCAGGCTGGGAGCCTGGCTGAAGCAAGATGTTTGTTGGCCTTCCAGGCCAGGTAATGCCACAGGGTGGGGGTATGGGGCTGTAAACGAGGGGAAGCATGTTCCTAAGAGACTCCCATACACCATGTCCTGTACAGAACCAGCAGCGTGTCCAGCATGTGGGACTCAGAAACCACAACCTAGGGAGTCACTAAAGAGCTCTTTTAAGAAAAATGGGAGGGACGCTGCTTTGAAATGTTGCACAGCGGTTTCCTACCTGAGGAAACGTGTGAAAGACTCAGCTCAGCTCCCACAAGGACTTAGCCCTGTTATCAAGTATATTTGGTTTCAGTCAACTTGCAAGAAAACAACATTTAAATTCCTTGCTTTATTTAGTGGCTTCTGCTCGACTCCAGCTCCACGCAGCTCAACCGAAAGGCTGAAGAGGACAGTTTGTTAGTTCTCCTCTTGAATTTCTCTTTCTCAGCTGCATTTTATTGTGCATCTGATTAAATCTGTCAGAATTGTTCTGCTTGTTGCAGGGTAAGAACAAATGATACAAGTCTACACATGTTGATTTGTGTATTTGGGTTTGTAGGAACTTCCTCTCCTTTGTGTCTATGCCAGTGAACTCCTCACTGCATCTCTAACTGTTCTTTTAGTAGCAACACTTCATGGAATCATGATGGCAACAGAATGATGCCTCCTGCTTGCACCCTTTTTGTCTGACTTACCTGATGCTCGGTCAGACACAACCCTCACAGAGAAATTGGCTGAAATTGGGGCTCAGAAGAAAGGAAGGTTTTGTGCATAGGTGTGGGTATGCGGAAGGAGGTAGAAAGCCTACCTACATTTTTAATAGTTTCTTTATGAGTGTGATACAGGCATTTTCCTATAATAAAACAGTAATGTTCTCAACCAGCAAGTGCTGTTCTTGGCATCTCATTTTATTCCAATTTGCTTTTCTTGCAACTGTGGGCAAGATTCATGAAAGGGCCATGCCTAACAGGTAGGTAGGAGAAGGTACTATTTTTTATACAAATAAATGTAATTCCTAAATTATCTGCTTGCAGGGAACACCATATGGTTCTTGCCTATCCATACCTCTCTCCCACCTTATAACTGGCAGCTGCCATGAAATACAGAAAGGTGATTAAATAGTGACTTGCTCCATTGAATCTGCTGCTAACCTACTGCCAAAACGAAAGACAAATGAGCACACTGCTTGCAAATAGAAATAAGTAGAACTGGTTCAGGAGTTGTCGTCAAAATGAATAAGTCTCGAAATATGATAAACGTAATTTTTTTGTGGCAGATTGTAAGCTGTTGAAGTTTCTCAACAGTTTCTTAATAAATGACTGAAGACTTCCCATATTTTTTTCCCAAAAGCAAGCACTGAAGTGATTTCAGACTTTTTCTCAAACAAAATGGACTGTACAACTCAGAATAAAGAAAGACCTATGAGTTGAAACTCAGACAGTAGAAATCTGCTATATTCTGCCATTTACTTCTAGCTGACATTGGTAATCCTATGTCATTTTGCTCTGTCCGTGTTTGTCTGTAAAAGCCATGGTCACCCTACCCACTCCCACAAACCATATAGGAATGCATTTGTAAAGGAGATCCAACTGGGATTGAATGCAATGCCCTGGAGAGATACTTAAGTGAGCTCTGTGCTCCATACGTGGGTCTTTGGTTTTGTTATTTCTCCATTTATGCTAATTATATCAATTAACTGTGTTTTCCATTTGTCCACTCTTGTCACCTAGACCATTTCTTAGGAGGCTTTTAATACTCCTACTGAGACTAGAACATGTAGTTCAGAAACAAGTTCAGATTCCAAAATTTGTCCTTAATTAGAAATATATTCTGTGTTATTGACTTTTTCAATTACTCAAGTGATTGAGTTAGAACAGTTTCATTTAGAAACTTCAGAAAAGTTAAACACAATATACCCCTCATCTGAAAGATGTGTATGTTTTCATCTCATAGTAATGACAGTAATGGAAAAAGATGGCATGAGATAAATAACAGAAATGACTAAAGAACCACTGTCAAACGTTAGTTCCAGAAGTTAAGGAGGAGGCATTCTTTCCTTAGTTTCAGGGAAAACAAAAAAGTCTCAGTCAGGGAAACGTGAGGTTCAACAATTGGTCAGACTGCTTGCAGGTAACTGCTGATGAATGAGCTTTTGCTGCTTTTTGGCAGTTACAGCACCTGAACAAAAATTTGCGTAATTACCTGTTTGCAGGAGCCTCATTTGAACTCTTCTCTGCTGTATTCTGCCTTTCAAGGGCAAATGGAATGACTCCTCCTGGCTCATCTGGTTCTGAAGGTTTGGAAAAAATGTGTATCAGTGCTGCATAGCACTTCAAACTCCTGTTATTTTTCTGCCACAGGCTCCAAACCACTTTATAAATTAAAATCATATTGTGAAAGGAGAGATCAAATCTCACATTTCAGAGTGCAAGAAAAGGGCCTCTGGCTGTAAGTCAAAGGTTGAGGGACATCCTGGCTCCCCTTACTTTGGAGGAAGTTTGATCTTCCAGAGAGACCTTTTCAGGTGTGTACTCTTTCTGCAGCAAATCTGTGAACTAGAATACCTGATTCAAAACCATTTGTGCTTTGTATCTTATCTGCAAACTTTGGTGTTAATTCTGGAGATAAGGCTGAGCACCCATAGTTTATTTGGCCCCAAGGTATAATTTTCTATGGGAAATCTCTCTTTAATTCAGAACTGAATACAAACCTCACTAATATTCCTGAAAGCCCTCCTTAGACTGATGGTTACAGTAAACTTCCCACCTTACAATTCCAGGAATAGAGCTGCTGAGGTTTTCCTGTACTAGCTCCAAAGGGCCAAGACAAACCCCAGTGCTGCTGCTTCCTCCAAAATACTTCAGTAAGAATAGGATGTTTCCATCCACCACTGTATATTGACTCTTGCTATGCTTCTGACCTTAAATCATTTGATGACATCACATTGTTACTTCGAATCCATGTACAAATAATCTGTATGTCCAGTAGGGAACATAAAATGGACCGTTTCGACTCACTCTGCAAACTGTTTATGGGCTACTTGCAGCTTTCAAGATTTTTACAAGAGAACATCCACTGTTCACTTCCTGGCACAGCTCCAACTGGACATGTTAACTTTGCCTAATTTCCAAGACATTTGGTGGGAAGGCTTCATAATAGAAGCATGTTTTTCCACCAGGGAACTTATACCACTTTTTTAAAGTCTATTTTTCCCAGACAAATTAAACCTACTTTTTATGAGCTTCTTCTAGAGGGTAGAACAGTAGCTCGCCTTGTTAGATATTAGTGCTTCTGTTCGGAAGGGTGATCGTGTAACTGCAGGGCCTCAGTATTTTACACTTTCTGGAGTTCATTAACCAGAGGCTTCTGTATTTGAACCTGTAACATTTTAGCTGGACGAGACCCAGAAAGCGAAATCAATCCAGTCCCGTAGCACAGAACTAATTGTCATCATAGCCAAGTGTGCAAATATACAAGAAGTATATAGGAAAGAAGGAGGGGGAAAATTGAGGGCTTTCATTTTTAGGGTATTATGTTGCTGAAAAGTTTTTACGTGTTTCCTCACTGACATGAAATACAAAATTGAAAATATGTTTCCTATATCAAAATATCTATACCAAATTGAATGGTTTTATATACCTACATTCATCTAATCAAATGCTTTCCACTTAAGTCATATATTTGACCACATATTCAGCTGGGTAGGAGTTGGAGAAGTTTTCTCTTCTTGTCAAAACTTATAATTCAGCTAAAGAGGCACCTTTTTCCAGCTCAAATGCATGAGGAAGAAAAGACACTGTGATCCAGATCCTTCTCTTTGCCTTGAGAATTTAGAGACCCTCTAAATATTAATATTGCACAGTCCTTGATGAACACGATGACCACGCATCTTGCAAGAAGGGACAAATGCATGTGTTGGCATGTGTGGAAGTAATTCCAATGACAGTGAGGATTGGAATCTACTTCAAGTGATAACGTTCTCATAGCAGTAATCTGGCTTGACAAGGGAAAGTTCTTGTCTTCTAATCAATGCACTGGTTTAATAGTCATTAAACTTAGTTAAAAATAAATACATTATTCAAATTAGAGACAAAGAGGCTATTAATAGGAACACAATCACTATGTTTTGACTTAGAGCAGTGTATTGGCATTTTCATCCCTGGAGCCTACATCTATTCCAAACAGACTTTTTATAAGTACATACAACTACTTTTAAATCATATACATTTTGAAAACTCCAAGGATGATCCAGAGAAAGGCATTTTCTTAAGGTGTCGCCATATGGTTTTAATTCCTCAGAAATATATAGACCAGCTTGTTCACTGAGAAAGCTGTGCCAAATACGGCATGTCAAGATAGCTGAAAATGTAATTTAACATCTAGTCCTTCCTATAGTGTTTTTTTACTGATGCAGTGGTAAAGCTTCCGACTGGAAAGTCAAATGAACAGTCAAAGGAAGAAATCTGAAGTATTTATTATTTAGTCGACAAGGAAAAGAAAATATTATTGTTTCTTATGTTCATTACCCTCATCTGATATCTAATAATATAACTTCAGTTTTAAAAATAGTAAGAAGTACTTGCTAATGCAGTTAGAAATATAGCAGAGTCAGGCAAATAACCTGCACATATTTAAGAGTAGAAATGTGCTCTGGAAATATAAAAGCTTAAAATCAAAAAGTACTACACTGGCATAGGAAAGCTATGGCTGTGTAGTCGTATTTAATGTAATTAAAAATGTCTTTAGGATGTCTGGTCAATGATTTTGTGATCACTGAAATTCTTATCCTCCCTTCTATCTTTGTTGTCTAATTTTTGGAGTAAAATATGAGTGTCCTGGGTAATTAAAAGTGAGTCTTACATTAGGGACCACCACTCCTGCAAAACATTTTCTGTGTAATTATAAACTAAAATGTGATCCATATATTTGCCATCACTGCGGTTGGTCCATTTTCACACTATTATTATTTTGTCTTAGAACTCCTGTGTTTATAAAATAGGCACAGAAACACAGACTAAATATAAATCCATTCCTCTTTGCACCAGAGAAGCTAGAAAAAAGGAACTTGAATTCAGAATGTTCCTAAATATCCTGGAAGGTGTCTAAAGGTTGCTCAGGCGTAAAGCTGAAATACTTTCTGTCCACAGAAGGAGATGGCGGGAATTGCATGTTATGAGGTCAGTGAAATGATTTCTGGACTAATGTTATAATAGGAAACCTGTTTATCCTTGTGGACTTCTTTAAATTGGGCAGCATTCTTAAGGGCTGGGTGGAGAAAAATCTCGAATGTGTACTTCATGGACCAGCATAGCTAATGGTGCTCTCACCAAACCCGTGCCAGAGGATTGAATGATGTGGTAGCATGTATGAAGAAGTACCATTTGATAAAAACCCATAAAAAGCACTGAAAAAAAAAAAAACATAGAAAACAGCTTCTTCAAATATCAGATATAAAAATCAAATAAATGAAGTGGGACCTGTTTAAAAGCAAGAAGGAGAGAAAACAAGAAAAGCTGAAAGGGAAAAATAATAAATTATAGACACAGCAGTGACAGCCTTTAAAGTTCACAGTATTTTGTAGGGTTCGAAATACAGCAAGGCAAATTTAAAGGGAAAAAAAGTGAATTTCACACTGTAAATTCCCACCCATGCAAAAAATAAATCACCCCAAACCCAATCATCTTGGCATTTTTGCCTACAGCTTGAGGTAGATAAATGAATTTGCATGGATTAATTTGCTGAGAGCAATTCCGGCAGCCTTACAAGCAGAGTGAGACTCTGTCAACTTCATTCCTTAGAGGATTTGAGAGCACTGTGGTCTTGGATGACCCTTTCCATAATGATAAAACACACTATTTCCTCTAGTGAAAAAAAAAAATTATATGTACTTTAAGTATATTCCTTCATTCCTGATATTTCCTCCCATCAGAGCTTTTCCTGCTCAAGTCCTGCATTTTCCTAATGGCTCTGAATTCTGGTCTGCCAATAGTAGTTCACCATGAGGTTCAGTGGAGATGAATGGTTTTTTAAACGAACAATTAGAAGAGATGTCCAATCCATCATTTCAGGCATTTTTTCCTCTAGACAGTCGTTAAGAAAATAGCTCATTACAGCTACAACTGTATCTGTAACAAAAGTGGATACAGTGTATAGGTTTTGAAACTTGCACTTCCTTTACATAAAGCAAGACCGACTGCCCAAACCACTGTCAATACTCAGTTATTTGCCACTAGAATAAAATGCATATGCAGCTTACTCCTTGTTGGACTTTGCCACCTCTGTGTGCAAGGCTGAATGAACACCACAGGAGCCAAAATCTATTTTCTATGCCAGTGCAGCACATACTTTCCCAACTTTACTTTTTCTAACATCAACACAGGACAGCATGTACAAGGCCTGTGTGCAGCCTGTGTCCCTGAAGTGCAGAGAGCTCGCACTGACAGCCCTTCTGCCAAGTCTGGGGCAGAAAGAATGAAACCCCTATGAGTCACATTCCTTAAGGCAGTTCCAGACAATCTTCAGGCACTATCATAATGCAGAAGAACTAGAATTAAATGTTAACATCTGTTAAAGGTTATCAGTAAATAAAAAATAAAAAACACACCTGTTTGGAACCTATGGAATGAAAATGGCTTTTGCAAGTTGTCTTTTCTTAAACCTCATTCTGTCTCGCAGATATTATGTCTTGGGGTTATATTGCTAAGGTGAAGTGGGTTTGGGGTGTGTAAGCGCACAGAACTGGTATTGCTTTTTGGTTTTTTTTAATGTTTAATTAATAAATTAACAAAATATTAAATAGAATATGTTTCCTGCTAGTAGTCTCCTACCTAGCTTGCACGCTATGTGAAAATGCAGAGGAAAATCATTATTACCTGTAATAATTGTATTTACGAAGATTGTTTGCTTGTGAAGGGGGTATTTTCAAAACATCACTGCCTTGAAAAATGCAGTGGTGAGAAAGAGAGGAAAAAGGAAAAGGAAGGAGGAAAAATTTGCAAGTAGGCAAGCAGATGCATGCTTACTGCTACTCGGTCTGTGTTCCATTTAAGGGCTCAAGCCTTGCTTGTTCCACAGTGCTCCTGGGAGCAATGAGGAAGGTTGCTTGTGTTTAAAACCTATGGTTCCACAGAGCTGTCAGATGCAAGCCTGAAAAGTAGATGCCATGCAGAATTTGCATTAGATATTTAATCCCACAACCATGTTGAGCGAAAAGGATTATATCCACAAGGCCAAACGGAAATATGTTGGTCCTTTTTCAGTTTGCTTGTTGGCTTATTGGGAAGAAGGGGCAAGTTCTGTGTAATGCAATTAATTCTGAAGAGGTATTTTCTCCAACCTTCTGTTGACTTTGAATCCTGCTGTTTAAAGTATAGTGTCAACAAGTCAACTCCCTCGTTTGCTTTTGCAAAAACATCCATCTATTCTGGGACTGTGGGTGCAATTTGAGTACAATACTCTTCCCTTTTTGAAAGTAGTTTCCCCTAATACATTCGCATTCCAACCTTTTCATTCTTTCTGTGCTGTCACCATGGAAGCCCAGTAGAAACTTGTGAGAGGATTTCTGTGGCTACAATCGGGGCTGATGAGACTTCATTGCAAGCTCTGCTTTGACCTTGGCCCTCTTCTATATCTCTTGATGCATCGGTGGTGCAGAACTCTGTAAAGTAGTAAAATATATCAAAGGATTGGGAAAAGATTCATGTAATTATTGAGCAATTCCTTGGAGTAAATATACCATTAGTCAGCAGGAAGCATTAATCACCCTTGTATGTTTGTACAGTCCTATATATATTGTCAGTGATCCCACTATGCGTGCAGGAAAGTGCAGCAATGGAAAGCCCAGCCTGAACACTTTCCATTGCATTAAAATTTATATCACATCCAGGTTGTGATCCAATACCTGCTGCAGCTCTTTATTAATGGTCTTTTGTATCCTACCCTGCATGTTTTGTGACACAAATGTATTTTAACCTCAACCTTTCTGATTCCTGCAGCTATTGCAAGAAACATGCACAACAATTCCATCCCGTTCTGGAGTCCAAAGGTGGGAGGACTGAATTTTTGCTCTCTGCGTTACAGTCATTTCAGTTCAACACAAAACGTATCGTGCAAAGTTTGCACTGTGTCTTAAAACTCGATTTTCTGCTCTTTATGTCTACATGGCTGCTAATGGCCGAACCCCCCATCTCTTTGCTTCTGAACCTCCTAGGAAAGCAAAACCACAGGATCAAACTGAGACAACACTATTTGCATCTGCCTGCAGCCTCCTGGTGCTCTGCAATCGGAGAGCGGCTGCAGAACATAGAGGGCTTTCTACAAAGCAAACCCAGCGGAAATCGCCACCAATGCTAATTCGAAACAGAATGAGATAGCCACAGTGCTGGGCCTTGAGTGTGTGCACAAAGAAGGCCTTTTCTTGTTCGCAGGGTGCTGACAGTATGGGCGAGAGTCCATCCTGTGCAGCTGAAGTGAGGAATAGCACATCCTTAAATCTCAGCACCTGGGCACAGCTCAGGAGACTTGGGGAGAAACTTAGAAGGGAGATTTCTGCAAATGACACTGGGGCAATCCCAGGAGGTTCTGCAGCTGGCTGGCTACAGAGCTGCTAAAACAGGCCTTCAAAATGAACTTTGGGATCTCTAGAAAGGCTCATTTATCAATGTAAACAAACTTCAGCTGTTCAGTAAATCTGTTTTCTTCCCTCCTTTTCATCAGGCATTGCTATTATGGCTGATGGTTTTCATAATGTGATCAGCTGCTTGCACGTGACCAGTCAGATAAGGATGAGTTAAAGAGCTTTCATTTTATTAAATAGGTGCTCAGTTTGGCCTGTGTGCACTTAGTATTCTTCTTTTTATTCCATTTCAGAGCAGCATCTCTTCTAGGGATGGGTGAACTGCTATGGAAAAATAAGAAGTAGCCAAACCAAACCTCAGCCCAAACACTGACATCAACCCTAGCATTTTTGAAGGTCAGTGTTAGTTTGGATAAGTAACCCATCTACCCAATCGTAAGTAGGGCTGGTTAGAAAATGGATTTTCCACCTTGAAAAAAATTCAGAGACGGTATCTCTGTTTGTAATCATGGCTTTTGAAAAGCTAAGATTTTGAAATTCTTTTCTAAGACCAAGACTGGTCTGTCTATGTAGTAATTTTATTAGCATTGTATGATCTTGTTTTTATTTCTATATTTTTATATAGAAATATAAATTATAGAAAATTTAATGTGGAGGAGAAAGTGTACCTAGAAAACATAGGCAAGAGAGAACTGATTTAGTAAACCCACCTTCTGCAAGCTAACTGTCTTCTTCATACTTTGAATGATTACTGTATCAAATAGAATAACTTCATCTCTTAATTTTGGCCACAGGCTGGGACAAGGGAGGCCTTGCCAACACGCAATCCTATGCCCAATTTACTCAAGCAGTCCTATCTTAATTCAGCAGCCAGGTCTGACAGCTCTGTCAAGATTTGCACTTGGTGTGACAGTGGTTGCTATGAGAACTGGAAGGTTATCAGGAGCTGGTGAGACGTTACATGGGAGATGTGATGGCCAAATGCTGACCCAATGAACCTGGAGGGTAGGGTCTGGTGGAGGAGCTCAGCTACAGCACTGCTATACTTGGAGGAATGGCAGAAAGAAACCAAATCTCAAATAGTTTTACCTGGAATAAGCTTGATTGTAGGCTTGGTTCCATTTCCGTGGTGTGTTTGCTGTAAAAACTAGAGCCATTGGAGCAAAAAGAGTCTCCACTGAGAAAAAATAGTTATAACTTCATGTGTTTTAGTGTCTGTAGTGGCTGTAATCCTAAAATAGGGCATGTGAAGGGAAGGTTGACTTTGGGAAAAAGTAAATTGCAGAAAATTTGGTAAGAAAAATATTGGCATTATTTTAGTATGTTTGAAATAATAATATTAAAGAATGTTCTTCAGGAGGTCTCTTTTCACTCACAAATTGAATATGAGACATGAATCATGAATGCAAACTGAGAAACTTCCTCATCTTTTTCCAAAGTGTTATTTTTTTATTCCTCAGGAGCATTTAATTAGATAATGAAAAAATAAAAGGCAAACATAGTAGACCCCAGCAACTCAATACTGAGCTTTGTATATAAAGAAAACTTCAATAAATGTGAATCGGGTTAAATAGTTCAATTACTGTCTATTGCTTACATGTTTAAGAAGGAGTGCAACTGTTTGGAATTGTTTAAGTAGTTAGTAAGGTGATCGTAACATTTACCAGCAAATGACATAAATCCAGAATTAATTATAATGGCTTAAACGGTTAAAAAGAAAGGAGATGATTGGTCCCATGGTTTATTGTGAACTGTCAGGATAATGGAATTTTAATCAGTCCGTTTATTTTAGGAAGGATTAATTGCATGGCGTGATGCAGAAAATACAGTGACTAACTTTGGAAACCGAGCTGACTGCGTAATTTTATTAAAGCAGATCAGTTGTAGCATCTTAATTTCCTCGGACATGTTTATGGGGAGCCATTTGTTTGGTCAGAATTCTTTCCTGACTGTTAGAGCTACTCGATGTGGACGTGTTTGCTGAGACCACTGCTTGGGCATCAGCCACCAGCCCACCTGCCCTGGCCGTGCTGCTCCTCAAAGTGTGGAGATCAGGGCTTCACTGGGAAGGGGATGGCTTGGGGCTGCTCAGAGCTCCTCCGTGGCCGCCTCAGGAGGTTGTCTGGGCTTTCACTGAAGGAATGGAGCCTACCAAGAGGCCCCTTCATTGCCAGAGATTTCAGCTGGTCTTTTCCTGGGGATTTGGTCCAGATAGATGGTTTAAATATAGTCTGAGGTAAAATACATTCACCTGAATGTATTCATTGCTGAACAGTTATTTGCAAGTCAAGCCCATTATCTCTCCTTGAGATGACATTTTACAAGAGAATTGCACACTGTCACACTACTGGCCTTTGTTTTGGTTTGGTTTTGTTCAGTTTTTTACCTTGTCAGACAAAAACGTGGACGCTTTGTGTTTTGCTCATACTCCATCTGAATCTGCACTCCTGGGAGGCTGCATGTGGAAATTCTGGCTAATGGCTGTACCACACCTTCACTTTGTGTTCAGTAGCTTTTCATTTTATAATTAGAGGGAAAGGAGATATTTTAAATATCTTAATATCAATACAGACTGTCCTCTCCACAGTTATTTGTTGTTAAGCTATTATTAGGCTGTATTCGTCAGCGGGGCAAAATTAAAAGTTGGTTCCGTGGTAGAGTTTTACTGGTGTGCTAAAATAAAGTGACCTAACACACACACACAAAGAAGATGGAAACAAGGTTTACAAGTAGCATCACTTCTCCTTCCTTCAAGGAGAAAGGAAAGTGTGATGGCATACCTGGCAAGTGGTTTACATCAATATTATAAAAGAAAAAATAGGGAAAAACAAATGTTGGTGTTTTGTCTGAGCTGCAGAGGAAAAATAATTCTACCAGGAGTGTGGCAATGGTGAGCTCAGGCTGTCTGATGGGTGCTGTGGCTGCTTGCTCTATACCCTCAAGGCCATCCAAATGACTTAGAGACTTCCATGTTCTTCTTGCAGGATGAGAAGAAAAGAAAGGTCTGCTTGACTGTAATTTTAAGAATGCATTTATCTATCATTTATCTATTTTTAGTTTGGTGTCCATGCCATGCCACTTACAGCTAGAGTTACTCACAGCAGGTGTGTTTTCAGTCCAAAGACATTCAACTGAAAGATTTATATTCTCCAAAATCAATTTTGCCTTGCATAGAATGTTAAAATCTTTATGTATTTCTAGCTAAAAATGTTATATTCATACATGCAGTGAAAATTAAAGCAGTTCCTTATCATCTATTAGAGCTGATCAGATTGCTTCAGACCTTGCAAGTGGCCTGAAATAAGAACAGTGATATTTCAGAAATGTTGAATCATTTTTTGGTATCAATGATAGCAATCGTCCAACTGGGGAAAATGTTCACTGTATGAAGAATGCACAGTTGGAAATTTCTGGACAAGGTGAAAAAGCAAAACTCTGTTTTGAAAGCCAGGCTGACTTGTCAGTTTTATTATCCATGGTTTATAGCTGGAGAAACTGAGGAAAAAAAAAAAAAAAGAGGACTAGATTGAGATAAAGAAGCATAGAAGGACATAGGAATAAACCTCTATGATTGAACCTCCATGTTCTTCTATAAATCCCCCAGTCCAGGCTGCACCATGTTGTACAGTAGTCTGGGGCAGTGCTGCCTGCTATTAATATGAATAGAGCTTTGTCCCATACATTTGGAGTTTCCTTCTCACCACAAATGTTTTGAAAAGCAATTAAGTTATTTAAAAAGCAGCCAACATGGCTACCAGTTAACAGTAGTTAACATTTAAAGCGAATAACTATTACGTGTTATTTTTTGAAAGATCAGACCTTAATCAATGGATACTGATACTGCATAACATGAAGCTATGTTTTTATTTTAATATTATTTTAGCATTCAGAAGGTCTCTATCCTGACTAAATTAGTTTTTTTGCAGTTTTTAAAAGCAAGTGAGAAAGAGTCAAACTTGAAATCCCATTTGAATGGAAAGATTAGCTTTACATACTGGTATTTCACAGTGACCAGGAATGAAGTGCTTAAACCAGAACCAATAATCGACTGTCAATATCACTTTTGCTTTTATTAACAGCAGCTTTGTAAGACATGTATATTCTGACATACATATTGACGTTGTCATATAGTTAGCATTCATGGAATAAAACTCCCCAAACCTGCGGTATCTATCTGTGATTTGGAAGGGTCTAGACTAACATGTTGTTTGGTCTCCATGCCTGCTTTCACCCTGGTGTCCTGTGCTTTCTTGTGCAGTGCTGGTCTCTAGGCACCAGGCAGTGGCAATGTCTGCCATCTTCGTTCTCATTGCAGTGGGTTTCTATTAAGTCACCTTTGCAATTGAGTTGCTGGAAGCCCCAGCCAGGAGGCAGATGAAAGATAATATTCATGAGTTGATTTAAATAAACTCATTCTATCTATCTATCTATCTATCTATCTATCTATCTATCTATCTATCTATTTTTTAAGCTTTTAGTAAAAGATCACTCACTGTTATTGCAAGGGAACAAGCTCAGGCAGTCATTTGTATAGAATATACGACCTTGGCCATGTTTGTCACAAAAAAACAGTGAAAGCAAGGCTATGGGTGATCAGGATGGCTGGCTGACAGATTTTCTTTCTTTCTCTCTCTTTTTCAAATAAAATTATTTGTTTAGTTTGAAAGACAATACTCAACTGGGCTACAGGGAGTGTGCTTAGTGAGCGAATGCAGGCAGCTGGCATAACCACAATGAGTGGAGCTGCACCCTTCCAGGAGGAAAAAAGGCTCAGATGACAATATAAGTTACTCAAAACAAATAGCAATGAAATGGAGTGGAAG
The DNA here is from genome assembly GCA_013399175.1 of Odontophorus gujanensis. Taxonomy (NCBI): domain Eukaryota; kingdom Metazoa; phylum Chordata; class Aves; order Galliformes; family Odontophoridae; genus Odontophorus; species Odontophorus gujanensis. The sequence goes on along the minus strand of VXAB01004347.1, from coordinate 290,206 downwards.
AGAGTTCTCCACTTGAATTACTATAATGTTCCATTTATAGTTCTGGGCTTCTCATAGACTGTGATTATAAAATGTTCGCTGGCATCTTAAAAAAAAAGGAAAGAAAATATTCTCCTGGAGGTAAAGAATCTAGATTATCAAGTGGATTTTTATTTGATATCAATAATAAATCACTACTGGTCTAATTTTATTGCAGTCAGAATGTAAATGACACCCATCCTCAGGGCTGCAGGGTGTGCTAAACTTAGACTGCAAAGCCTGTTCAGTATGGCACCTTACACCATGGAGCTCCCCATTAAGAACCACTTCCTCTTGGCTGTCCTGGTTAGTTCTAATATATTGTAACTGAAGGCAGCTGCTGTTGGTGCTGGTATTGGACAGGCTGTCCAGGGAAGTGGTAGAGTCACCATCCCTGGAGGTCTTCAAGTTAAGGGTAGATGTAGCATCAAGGGACATGGTCAGTAGGCATGGTGGGGATAGGTTGGGCTTGATGATCTTAGTGGTCTTTTCCAAACTTTATGACTTTGGGCCACTTTGTACAGGGCAGGGTACAGAAGCACAGAGATCCTGGGGAGATTATTTTTTCGGCAAAAGAAAACACTTGGAAGGTAAATGTTTGAAAGAAGTCATCAACCAAAATGAAATGACAAAGTGGTTGCTTTGACTGAAAACAAAATGAAGCTCGACTGCCATATGTTTTATTTTTGTCAGAAATTCTGTTCTCGGGTCGGGGAAGAGAACTGAATTGTATGGAAGTAAAAGAAACTAGAAACCAAAGACAAGGAGAAAATAAAGGGATAGATGATAATAAATGACCAGGAAGGCCACTCTGCCATGAAGAGTTGGTTTAATGCACTCCCTTCCTTCCTTGGTATATAAAAGCCTTTTTGTCAGACATCCTTGACTAAAATTGCATGGAGAAATCCTTAGCTGCAGCTCACAGGATGAGCACAGATTTCTGCCATGCCTTGTGCTGGCTCATGGCGTGGCAGTTCCAGTGCAGCGTGCCCAGGTGCCGGGACACCCTGCCTTGGCTGTGTCTATAGAGGGCCACCTCAGACCATGAACTGCAGCTGAATACAAAGGCCACATTGCCCTCCTTCACCCTATGGGAAGGGCTGACAGTTCAGTATCTACCACTTCTACTTTTATTTTATTGTTCCTGCCACCAGTAAGTTCTAGCCTGGATCAGTTCATCCCACTTGCATTCTTGATGTGATGTTCAGCAAAAACCCCTCCATTCAACTTGACAGATTTCAGGTCAGGACATTTGGAACGGGAACAGTACACAGGAACCCCTAAATGCTGTTTTTCTATGCACCCTTGTAAAGGATGGGATGGGGAGAGGAGCAGGAGAGAAGAGAGAAAACAGAAGCATGTACCAGCAGCTCTTTGATAACATTTGCCCAACATCTGCACACCCTTCAGGTGTTGAGGGCAGTTTAAAGCAACAGCAATAAAGCAACAGAAATATCTCTGGTTCCTTGCTGAGGAGAGTGGTCCCCCCAAGCTCAGACTTGAAAATGATGCATCCCCCTCCCTGCAAAGCGTTCAGCAGTTAAATTCTACCGGTTAAATAGCGTGGCTTCCTAACTGGAAAACGCAGCACAAAGGAGCAGGGACGCACACTGGGGCTGTGCACAGCTCTGTCCCCAGGCTGCTGCCCTCCCCGCCGAGTGCTCCTGGGACCCCATAGTGGGTTGGGGCTGAGCGGTTCCCCACGTGCCAGCTGTGGTTTGCTCTCCTTGGCCGCGTTCCCCGCAGCGCTCACAGTTACCTGCGGAAACCCAAAAGCACCGCTCTACGCACGCGGCTGTCTCCATAGCCCCTGTGTAGACAAGTGGAGCCAGAGGGCTGATCCCCCGGCCCCAGCACACAGCCTTCCTTTCAGCACCTTCCCCTTACACAAAGGCCAACTTATCCCACCTTTTTTTCCCCTTGCTCTCCCTCTGTCTCTGCTCCCCGTAGCCCCTCCGCACGCAGGCTAATAAAAAGCCCTGTGCCACCTCCTCTCCCCCTCCCTTCCCATCCAGAACAGTGCTGCCAAAAGGGAAAAAGAAAAAAAGCAGGGCGGGGAGGGGGAAGGAGAGCAAAAGCTGAGGCTGGAGGGAGTTAAACCTGGAACTCATTTAGCAAAAGGGACTTTAGTTAACAAGAAAGTTACCCATCATGAACTGCCGGTAACACCTCGAGTGATCCTAAATCCATTACCCAGAGACTTAGCCCTGGCTGAGTTTGATTTTATGAACTGTGAGGCTGCTATGTTGAAAGTCTGCAAATTGGACATAAATTGGGCTGCAGAAGGCTGGGGAACTGAAAGGGTTGCCTTTTTTTTTTTCTTTTTTTGCTTCTGGTGATGTAACGGGCTTTGGCTGTGGACTTGCTTGCTGTCAATGAGATTCTCCCTTTCCCAAAGACAGAGAGGTTAAAGTGAGGGAGAACCCTGGAGTCCTCCAACCTGTGGTGTTTGGCAATGCATCTCCTGTACGAGGATGGGCAATTGGTTGCCCTTCCTTGCATCCCCCTTGCACACCTTGATGGGCGGACTAGGTGGNTTATTATTATGGCTTAGGCTGACTTGGAGCAAATGCCTTTGGCTTTCATACTGAGACAGAAAATTGAAACGGGACTCAGGAAAAAAGCTCCTTTCTTTTCCTCTGATTTAACCTTTGTTTTTATTGTTGGTGTAGACAAGTGGTCTTTTCCAGCCTTAATAATTCCTTGATTCTGCTTTGTGGGTTTTCACACCAGTATTTGTGTGCTGTCTTTGTCACCTTGCTGAGCTTTACTCTTGTTGTAGTTTAGTCTTTAAAGTACTGTGGCACAAATCAAACTCTTAATCAGAGTGACTGGATGTGGTGAAATGCTGAAAACTCCTCTATGTGTTCCCAGAATATGTACTCACAGCAGAACAAGCAGGGTCGGTGCCCCAGTGAGATGCTGGGGCTTCTGATGCTCTGCTATAAATTAAGGGATGTTTTTACTACAGATACAACATCAGTGTATCATATTTTATCACGTATTATCTGAGTCTCAGGTGTCTCAGGGAACTTACAGTATACAGAAACTTCAAAGTCAGTCTTAAGTAATCCTAAATCCTCAGATAAATCCCACAGACCTGGTAACCAACATAGGGTATACCAGGTTGCATCAGAGGCAGATGAATTTCAGTGGGAAAGAGGTTTCAGGGCATTAGAAGCATGGGCAAGAGACCTATGATATTCATGACAGTTAGGATTTAGTCTGTTTTTTTCTGTTTGTTCTCTTGGTTTTATTTGTTGAAGAAAACTCTCAGGTTATATGCATAAATTGTATGTTGTGGTGATGATGCTTTATAATTTGGGTAGCCAAAGAAAAATGAAGATGTCATGGTTGTGGAGGAAAGGTTTGGATCTGGCACTGAGGCCTATTCCCAAGCAGAATTTCTGTGGCCATCACACCACCAAGGACCATGACCAGCTGTGGTGGGAGGCAAATTCGGTTTGGGGCTTGCCCTGATAACTCAGGAAGACAATGGGCAGCACAAATCCTCCTCCACTGCTCCCAGCTGGCCTGTGTGCTGCTGTCTTCTCATTTCCCCCTGGTCCTTTTTGATGGAAAAAAAATTACCCCACCGTAATACATGCAGAGATCATCAGCTTTCCTTTACTGTGGCAGAAATAGTATTTTCTACACGTGAAATTGTATGAAAATATGATTTTTCAGCTCAGTGACTAAACTTATTATTATTATTATTATTATTAT